>WOXC01003649.1:0-247419 GCA_011680675.1 Gymnobelideus leadbeateri | reverse complement strand
TTTTTTTTTTTTTTTTTTTTTTTGGTAAATTGATAATGACCCAGGGCGAATTGGATGCTTAAATAAATGACACTTTTATACCACGTAAGGTCCAGAAATTGTTAGTGTAATGGGAGGAAAGGCTGTGAAGCATAATCTAGGTAGGTTTGAAGGGCAAGCTTTCTTTTTGGGAGTAGGGAACAAAATAAAATTCTGCTTAATCCAGAACCTTGATCTTGTTTCCTCCTCAAGTGGGAGTCGATGCCCCTTCCCATTGTTTCAGGATGTATCCACATTCTCCTCTTTCCACTAAAGTAGTCCTCTTAATTATGTGATGGAGCTCACCCTAAATTTTGGAGGTTACATGAATAGAGTCCACACCTTAGCAGGTCCTGCCAAAATGGAAAGGCATCCAGTACTAACAACCTGATAGTTGACAGCTAGGTCATGATTTTTTGGCCCAAGCAGCTCTGGAAAGCCGCTCTCTCAAAAGATGCATTGCCATATGCATTGGTCAAAGAATGTGCCAATATCCTTGAAGTATATATACACCACCATTGCCAACTCTCAAGTAGTGAGGTACATTATGAATATTTTGTAAATACAGAAAATCAACCTTAATCTTCAAGTAATATAGTACAAGGCATGCTTTCTTTTACATATTTTATTCTGATGATCTTTGCTAGCATCATGTGCAGGTGATTATATGGAATGGCTTTATAGTTCCTCCACATTTTTAAAAATGGTGTCATTTTGAGAGGTACAGCATTTCAAATCCAACACCAAATTATTTTTGTCCAGAAATTCATTTTCATATATGTTATGTATAAAGATATATATATATACCTACACACATATACACATATAAACATGTATTCGTATATATTGCAAAATTTCTCATGATACTTTCAAAAGTGTCCTGCTTGGCTGAACTTCCCTCTGTTCCCTTGAATGCATTTAAAAAGTGTTTCAATGATCATAAATGAAATGTACCTGTGGTTAAATTGAATAAATTTGTGACTCCCCCCCTCCACTCCCTAAAGCACCAATTCAGGCACTGGAAACTCAGACAGTTGTTTCCGTCAGCTGTGGAAAAGAGCACTCCTTGGCCGTTTGCAAAACAGGAAAGGTCTTTGCCTGGGGATCTGGTTCTGAAGGGCAGTTGGGCATCAAAGAATTTAAGAAACTATGTTTTATTCCAAAGTAAGTATTCTGATGTGACTTTGGGTGTGTTATAAGGCTGTCTCCATTTTCTGTCTATATCATTATAGATATTTTGTGAGGATAAATGAAATAATAGTCAATGTTCAATTGTGTACAAATTATCTGTTTCATTAATTTTCTGAGGCAAATTTTAATACTAGGAAGGAAAGGACCTCCTAGTTATTTCTTCAAGGACTGTCGATCTTAATATTGAGTGGCAAGTGCAAAACAAAGGATAATATATCTATAACAACACAAAACCACTACTTCCCCATTGGGACCTCAGGCCCATGCCCTCTCCTTCTTAAGGTTGCCCCCTAATTCTTTTTTTTTTTTTGGAGGGCAATTGGGGTTAAGTAACTTGCCAAGGTCACACGGCTAGGTTTTTTTGTTTGTGTGTGCGTTAAGTGTCTGAGGCCAGATCCGAACTCAGGTCTTTCTGACTCCAGGGCCAGCCCTCTACTCATTGGGCCACCTAGCCGCCCCTGCCCCCTAATTCTTGAATACATGTATATGGACTGGGTTCAGTCCTGGGGAGTCTGACTTTTAAATAGAAGGGTCAGGCTCTTGTTTTCTTGCTCTCTGACTCTTTAGGCCCCTACCTCAAAGCCCAGGGAAAAGTGACTGAAAGCCTAGATTTAGCTTATACTCCACGTCTCCCTAAAAAGGAATAGAAAGGTACTCAATAGACATTATAGATCAGGTAAAGGAGAGTTATTTATTTCCTCCACACACTAAAAATTCTTAAAACACAGAAGACTCAAAAGCACGTGGTGACAAAGAGAACTTATGACCACTATTATACTTTCCCAGGAAGCTGATCCTGAAAACATCAAAACATGAAACATTTTGTGAGACTCAGCACTTGGAGAAACTAGACACAGAAGTTCCCAAGTGCCTCTCCTGAGATTTCTCTGTCCTGAGATTCTAGAAAGCACCCTGAAGGTTCAATATTTTGAAACTTAAAGATAACCTGGGAAGGAAGAGGCCACCAAAATACCCAGGGGTTGCACATTAATCTTTGCTCCTAGGAGGAGAATGAAGCTGTTGTAACTAGGAAATCATGAGCTGCAGTTGGCCAAATTGGTTGGGATCAAGTGTCTACACTAAGTCAACCAATAGAGCAGTTCTTCAAGTGTAAGGTTTGTGTGTGGAGGGGAAAGGGTGCAGAGTATTATACTGTCTCAGGAAGGACACACTGGCCCATATTAGAAACAGGTGGTTACAACTCCTGTGCTGCTTGGTGGGCCTGGGCTGTGAATGGACCATTACATGTCCAGCTGGGAAAGCTAGGGTATCCCTGTGTCAAAAAAAGATAACCCAAAAAACTTTAAAACCCCCAGAACAAAACCAATCCACACCCTCCCAAAACCTTGGTTTTTCTTATTCAACTCCCACAATGCCTTAGAGAAGATCAAAGAATACAGTATACCAAAAAGCAAGGAATGAAGCCTATAGCCAAGAATACCTTGCAGAGGGGGAAAAAGACCTTCAGACGTTTCTGAAAAGACAAGAGTTGAGTAGGAACTTTGAAATACAAATAGAAGAGTCCAGAGAAATCTAAAAAGGTAAATTTATTTGAGCAACTGGAAAGGGGTTGTGTAATGATGTAGTGCTAACATTTTAATAGGGAAGAAAATACGTTTCTTCAGAACCTTAATATCTTTAAAGGGCATCATGAGAGTTGAATGAGAAAAAACCAAGGTTTTAGGAAGGTGTGAATTCATTCTCTTTTGAAGAAGGAAAAGAGAAGGAAGGGCAAAAGGAAGATTAGACTAATGTAGAAAGGAGGAAGAAGGGGGTGGAACTTGCTATTCCCCAGTAATTGAAGTTTTTGAGAGGACTGTACGAATATAGATGAAAGGACAGGAGGAATTGGCATCAGATTAAATTCACTTTTATCCAAAATGAACAAACATACATACAGAGTTTGGTGTAGATCTATATCAAACTCTACAGGGAAACATGCAGGAGAAATAAAAATCTAAGGTAGTGCTTTAAATTGAATCTCAGAAAATTGGAGAATGGCTGAACAAATTGTGGTAGTGAATGTAATGGAATATTTTTCCACCATTGTAAAAGGTGAGACTATTTCACAGAATCCTGGGTTGAATAAAGTAACAGTAAAGTAAGCAGAACCAGGAGAACAATTTACACAAAACAACAATATTTTAAAGAAAAGCAACTTTTAAAAACCTAAGATCTCTATTCAATTGAACGATCAACCTTGAGTCTAGAAGACTTACGATTAATCATATCAGACAGGACAGAAAAGTAATGGACTCAACATACAGAAAAATACATTCGTTTTTGGACATTACTACTGTGTGGATTCATTTTGCTATTTAAACAGTGAGCTGCATTAATAAACCATTTAAATATTTTTTCCCATAATTTTTTACTAAAGGAAAATTCAGGATCTTTCCAGTGTCAAAATAATACAAGTTTCTTGTGGACATTATCATTCCATAGCATTGGCACAAGGTAAAAAGTTTTCATTTTCATTTTGTTTTCATGGTAATTAATTTGTAATAAATGCTTGCTTTTAAAAAAATTGCTTAGTAATTGATATATTTTATATATTGATATTTATTTTTAGTGAATTAAGAAGGTTGTGACTATCCAACTTCAAAAGGTCTATTTCATTTTAATTTTTATTTTACTTATTAATTTTTATTTATTATTTTATTTTTAATGTATGAAATAAAACAATCATTTCTACAACATAGTGGAATTTTTAAAAAGATGATTACACATATAGTTGCAAATCTATTATGTATAGTTTGCTATTCCTTTTAAGTATATAATAAAGTTATCATGTAAATTTCTTTTTTTTCTCCCTCCTTCCACCTCAAGGCTAATATTATATAGAAATGTGTTTTTTCCTAGCATGCATAATTAAATATTCACTTCCCCCCTTTACTATATAGTAACATGACTTCATCACAATTTTGTTTTCCAAAAGAAATCTGCTAATGATTGAAACTTAACTAGTATGTCTTTTCTGTAAGTTTGGTATATCTGCCAGACCTATAAGATGTCTTTTAGCGTTGGGTCTGAAGCTTGGTCTGAACTTGGACAAACTGGGGAAAAGCAGCCACTTTGTAGGTTACTGAACTGGTCCTTCTCATGCATCAGTCATTGAGCATATATTAAGCACCTACTATATACCAAGCACTGTGCTGCTAGTCACTGGAGATAGAAAAACAAAAATGAAATACTCACCTCAAGGAGCTTACATTCAATAGGAGCTTACATTTTATAGTTGGAAAAATATAGAGAACATATGAAAACTGCAAAGTGCTTTATCTAGACTGCTTAGGTAGGGAAAATATGAATACATTTTCTTGTGTATTTTGAGTCATTGTAGAACCCTATTTGTTTTTTATTGCTTCTATAATAAGACTGAAAATGATCAACTCTGACTATTCTGTCCATCTTTGGCTCTTTGTAGGGCAACCTCTTCAGGGCCAAGAGAGGTTTCTGATTCCTCATGCTGGGCTATCATGAATCACTCCCTAATAAGCTGAACAGATTTAGATTGATGATACAGTATGAGTGCACCATTTGTCCCTCAAAGGAGGATCACTGCATTTTACAAACAATAACTAGAACTTTTCAAATCAATAACAGATGATGAGCTAAAGATTCTATCAAGATATGTTAGGTATAACTAACTTTTCTGAATCTGGGAAATATTGGTAATTCTCCAAGTTATTACAAAGTGTTATAAATCAAATTAATGACTTATGAGTCATAAATCATATGAGTAGACTTATGAGTCTAATTTTTGGCAAAATATCCATCCCAATGGAAAGATCTTGGTTTTGGAATCAGAAAGACTGGAATCAAGTCCTGCTTGTGATATATATTAAGAAAGGATTATGGACCTTAAAGAACGTCTAGTCCAATTCTCCATTTTACATATGAAGAAAGTCAAGTTGAGGGAGCTTAAGTGAGACAAGGTTGCATGGGTAGTAAATGGATTTGAACCTGGGTTCTTGAATTCCAGATTCAAGGTACCTTGATACTTTTAACCATTTCATGCCACTTAGCCTCTTAATGCTTCAGGCTTTGAGAGCTCCAGGACTGGATAAATTGCAAATGAATTGCCAAGTTGCAACAGTTGACGATATTTCTATACTGCGAGTTCCCTAGGCTAATGAAATCCTACATCCAAAAAAAAATCCATCTCAAAACAATTACATCATGAAAAAGAAAAAAAATCTATCTCAGTTTCAGAGTGGAAAGATGATAGTTATATCTTCTGGTTCCTTCACTCTACCTCTATTTAAGTCAACTCCCCAAGTTGCTATCTCTCATGTTCTTAAAAAGTGTATACTATTGTGAGATACTTCATAGTCAATTTTAGTATTGCAGTATAGCTGAAACCCAAAATTTTGAAACTATTTCTTTTGTTTATGTTTGCAGATGGCAGAGTATTTTCTTGGGGAAAGAACAATCATGGCCAACTAGGCCTGGGGGAAAATTTCCGCTCCCAAGCCAGACCTCAGTGGGTAAAATCTCTTAATGGTATTCCTCTGGCTCAAGTTACAGCAGGAGGGGCTCACAACTTCGCCCTCTCTCTCTCTGGTACTTCATATGGCTGGGGAAGGAACAATGTAGGCCAGCTGGCCTTCAGAGGCAAGAATGCATCAGGTAAGTTTTTTTGACTTTCCAATAAGACATTGCCTTTTCAAGGTGAGAGTTCAGCTTTAATAGAAAGCCTGGCTATGAAAGAAACTTGGTGTGGAGATCTCTTTCAGAAGGTGATTGGTAGGTTCTTTCCATTTCTGTTTTCTCATTCTAAGATATTGAAACAGTTTCCTTTGTAATTTCCTGAAATATTATTTATAGGCTCTTTTTAAAAAAAATATGGTTTTCAAGTAGTCCAATAATCCTTACGTTATTTCTTCTCAATCTATTTTCCATTTTCTTCTATTTTTTATTCTTTTGACTTTGTTTTGTTTCTTGATGTCTCATGGAATCATTAGTTTCCACTTGCCCAATTCTAATTTTTAAGGAATTGTTTTCTTCAGTGAGTTTTTGTATCTCTTTTTCCATTTGGCCAATTTTGCTTTTTAAGGATTTTTCTTCAGTGAATTCTTGTGCCTCTTTTACCATTAGGCCAATTTTCTTTTTTAAGGTGTTATTTTCTTCAGTATTTTTGAATGTGCTTTATTTACCAAGCAACAAATTCTCTTTTCATAATTTTCTTGCATTGCTCTAATTTCTCTTCCCAATTTTTCTCCTATTCCTTTTATCTTTTTCTTTAACTCTTTCAGGAATTCTTGTTAGGCTTTGGTCCAATTAGCCTCTTTCTTTAAGGTTTTGATTGTATATGTTTTCACATTATTGTCTTTTGAATTTATATCTTAGTCTTCCTGCCATCATAGATTTTTATGGTCAAATTCTTTGTTGTTTTTATTGTTGTTTGCTAATTTTCCAGTCTCTTTCTTGACTTTGAACTTTATGTTAAATTTGGGCTCTAGGGTGAGGGTGAAAGTAAGGAGGCACCATCCCAAGCTTCAGGATTTTTCCTGCTGCTGTTTTTAGAACTAGTTTTGGGGGTTTGCAAGTTTTTTAAAAAAATGTTTACAAGGTGTTATTTGGGGGGAAAAGTGTTATTTAGGATTTGAGAAGAGGTATGTCCACTGCTTTTCTGGTCTGCACTGCTATTTACCCAGGAATGGTTCTTGTTGCCCTGCAGTTGCAAGCACAAGCATTCCTTTTGATCCTGGAATTGCAATCAAAGCCCCTGCTCTCTTATGACTGACCACAAATGCTCCTCTCTGTCCTAGAATTGCTGCCCAGAACTGCACATGGGCAACAGAGTTGCCAGTAAATGCCAGTTGTGTGAAGTGCCAGGAAAGGGTCCTATGTAATCTCTTTCTGACCCTCTTACCATCTCTGGGCCGACAGCTACTGAAGTTAGTTCTGCAGCAGTTCCAGCCACTTCAAAGGCCCACTATTGGTGCTGAACCAGGTGGATTGTCCCCTATCTCAGTGTCACAGACCCTCCTACCAACTTCCTACATTATATTAGGCTGGAAAAAATGTCTCTCCTCAACTTTTGTTGGCTCTGCTGCTCTGGAATTTGGAGTGTTATTTTAAAATTTTTGGAGGGGAGTGTTGGCTGGGTTGCTGCCTCTAATTTGCTGTCTTGGCTCTACTCCCTCAGGAACGCTGATGATTTATTAATTTCACAACTTCACTGAATTTATTAATTGTTGTCATTAATTTTGTTAGTTGACATGAGGATGAAACACCTTTCCCTAAAAACAAATTTCTTTGATTCCCATTAGAATCAAAGGGAAAGTAGGTTGAAGATGAGAGCATGTGTGACAGAGGGAGATAACTCACAGCTCCTAAAAGTCCTCTTGCTGGTATAGCTTTTCTGCTTAGCTCCTCTTAGCACCCTGAATCTGCCTTTCTTCATCTCATCCAATCTCTCCTTGGTTCTCAATGAAGACAGTGCTGTCAACTGTTCCAGCTGAGGATGCTGCTCAGGTGCCAATGCAAAGATGAGAAATCCACAATATTCTTTAAAGCTCATTAAATTCTCTTTCCACTTGGGGGAGATGGGTAGGCAGAGATTTAGATCATTGTGGCCAAGGCACTGTCCCTGGTCTGAAGCAATTCCTTCTCAGACAGTCTTAGTTGGAAACTTCATCACTAAGCTTCTACATCTTAAAATCCCTAATTTTAGTTAGTGTGTTGGTTTTATAAAAGTTCCACAAGACATTATCACTTCCCTCAACTAATCTGAACAGGTTTCCTATGTAATATCACTTTAGTTTATCCAGTGACTTTCAATGCCATCTAAATTGATGAAGTGGTTTTTTGTTGAACCTAAGGCCTATGATGGATTATACCTAGTGGACAACTGACATATGATTGTGTCAGTTGCTTTAACTGGGATGAGGTAATTGTCAATCTGACTCTCACAGGCTTCTCGCAGGAATCTTCTGAAAACCTTGAAGATTTTCCCAAGTAGTAAAAGTTGGAAACTTCCCCAAATTGAATAAAGTATGTTGTTTGTTTTCCAATAGCACTCTAACCATGCTGATATTGTGTAAACTTTGAGAAACCTAGTTTGAAACCTAATTTTTGGTTGCTTTTAAGGCAGTAATAATTGAGTTTTGGATGGGTATGAAGCCTGATTGTATCTAAGACTTCAGGTGTCCTAATCAGAGATGCTAATGGACTATTTTTTTCCTATGTCACCCTTCTTCTCCTGCTTGAAGATCTTATTAACAAAGATTAAACCTGAGGCTTTTAAAATGCATAATACAAACTCTTTTTTCCCTTCAATAGAACAAATCTACAAGCCTTGTTCTATTGGTAACCTGAAGAGTCTTCATGTGACATACATTAGTTGTGGGGATGAACATACAGCTGTCCTCACCCAGGTAATAACAAACTTAAGCTTCTCAGAAATATAACAGTGTGTGTGTGTGTGTGTGTGTGTGTGTGTGTGTGTACAATGAGTATTATTATATTTAAAAGGAAAGGAGAAGAAATACCTGGAGAGTATTATGACTTGGAAGTCAAAAGATAAATGCTCTATTCTCTGTTCAGCCACCAGGAATATGACCAGAGACAAGTCATTTAGCCTTTCTGGGCCATAATCTCCTCAGCTATAACAAGGAAGTTAGATTAGATGATTATCTATAAAGTTCCTTACAGCTTCAAAACTGAGTAAAACTTATGTCAAAGTTCAATGTGGGGGACTTCAATATACTCTTTCTAGATCTAGACAAATCTAATAATAAGATAAACAACAAAGAAGTTAAAGACTTAATTGGTTAAAAGAACGTAGAACTTTGGGAAATTAGAAGTGATAGATTTCTGTTGATTACTAAATGGGAGTAGAAAAGAGTTTATATATTTTTAAGCGGTTACGTTACCTTTACAAAAATTAATCATGTATTAAAGAATAAAGATCTCTCTGACATAGCATCTTGTGGGAGCGAAACCAATGCCTAGAGAGCTGATAAAAAGAAGGAGCGGCAGCCGCTCATGGGTTTCTTTTGCCAACATTCAATACATCACACTTGAACCATGGGGAATATATTTACTAACCTCTTCAAGGGGCTCTTTGGCAAAAAAGAAATGCGGATCCTAATGGTTGTTCTGGATGCTGCAGGAAAAACAACTATTTTGTACAAACTGAAGCCGGGTGAAATAGTAACTACTATACCCACTATAGGTTTCAACGTAGAAACTGTAGAATACAAAAACATTAGCTTCACAGTGTGGGATGTAGGTGGCCAGGACAAGATCCGACCCCTGTGGCACCATTACTTCCAGAACACACAAGGACTGATTTTTGTGGTTGACAGTAATGACAGAGAACGAGTGAATGAGGCCCGAGAAAAACTGATGAGAATGTTGGCAGAGGATGAGCTTAGAGATGCCATCTTATTAGTGTTTGCTAACAAACAGGATCTTTCAAATGCCATGAATGCTGAAATCACAGATAAACTTGGACTGCATTCTCTTCGTCACAGAAACTGGTACATCCAAGCCACCTGTGCCACTAGGGGGGATGGGCTCTATGAAGGACTGGACTGGTTGTCCAATCAGCTCCGAAACCAGAAATTAATCAACAAAAGTTCCTCCTCCCTCTTTCCTTCTCTCCCTCTTATCTCCTCCTATTCACCCTTTGCTTTACTCTCATGTGGCAAACTGTGCTACTTTGTGGTATTGAGTGCCAGAAGCTGTTTTTTTTCCTACCCCTTGTCACAGTATGTATTGCACCATGCTGTAAATGTGGCAAATACAGGCCTGAAACACAGGTTTCTTATTTAATGTATATAGTTTTTGTTTCCAATGAGGCAGTTTCTGGCACTCCTATGCAATATTACTCAGCTTTTTTTATTGTAAAAAATCAACTCACTGTTTAGTACTGGGAAGGGATTTTAAGCACATTGACACTTGGGTTGCTGGGGGTTAACATGCAGCAGCAGAGCCAATGCTACTTCTACTGGCTTGTGAGATCTGTGTTGAGATCCATTTTGGTGGCTGGTTTTGTTTTTTTGTTTTTTTGCATTTTGGAGGGCAATTGGGGTTAAGTAACTTGCCCAAGGTCACACGGCTAGGTTTTTGTTTGGGCGTGCATTAAGTGTCTGAGGCCGGATCCGAACTCAGGTCCTTCTGACTCCAGGGCCGACACTCTACTCACTGTGCCACCTAGCCGCCCCCGTGGTGGTTGGTTTTTAACCTGAACTCAGTGTATTTTTTTAAATAGTAAAAAAAATTAAAAAAGATAAGTAAAACACTTGAACACACAGAACAGAGAAATATGCTTAGGGTAGGTTTTGCAGTAACAACTTGAATACCAGACCATTGTAATTGTCTGCAGTTTCTCTTTTAAACTTGAGAAATGATGATAAAAATCAAACAAGTGATCAATTTTGCATGGTTAAAATAGAGATCCATGTAATGCTATATCTTTGGATCTTTATGTATTTCGTAGAGTTTGTGCTTGTATTTGTGCTCATGTGGATACTTATTAGGAAAAAAAGCTTTGAGACTGTGGTTCAGAGCAGGCTGCATATTGAGAGCATTAGATCTTCTATCATAAACCGTTTATCACTAGACTTTTTCCTCCTTGCAGTTCAGGTCAGGCTGGAATGAGTTCTCCCTTTCACTTGAATCACTCTTAGGAAGGACACAATTATGGCTGGTTATAAACAGTGAGAAGAGTTTTCTGACATATTTGGACAACAAAACACCAGCCTTTTAATTTTGGTCAAGTGTGTGTGTGGTGCTTCCGTTTGAAACCTCTCCAGAGTAAGCACAGCCTACATTAGCCCTAAAGCTTGGCTGGAGATATTTCAAAAACACAGTCAAGAACACCAGGCATTTCTCTGTGTTGTCTAGGTTTTGAAAGAAAATAAATTGAGCGTGAGAACTTGGGGAGTCATTCCATTCTAGAAGTATTTGGTCCCGTTTTGGAACAATCCTCCTATCTGTATATGTATGAATGTCCTTTACTACCCCTCATTACTACAAGGGTCAGATTTGCCATCTGAAAAAAAAGATCTTTACTTTTTTTTTTCTTTTGTATTTTGATAAACACTGAAGAAGCTGGAGCTGTTAAACTTTATCCCGGGAAAAACTCAGAACTGGTTTGTTTGGTGTTGTGGAAACTCTTACTGCTTTCAATATACAATTAGTAATCGACTGTTTTGTATACTTGTTTTCAGTTTTCATTTCAACAAACAAGCACTGTAATTAAAGCTATTAGAATAAAATCTCTGAACTATTTAAAAAAAAGAATAAAGATCTCATCCAAAAACATAGAAGAGTAAAGATTTAAAAATATTATTTACTGAAAAAATGCAATAAAACTATGTTTAGTAAAGGTTCATTGGAAAAAAATAATTTAAAATTACTTAGTGACTAACTTAATTCTAAAGAATTGGTGAATCATAGTACAAAATATAAAATCAGTAGAAAATTTCATCAAGGAAAATTACAATAATGAAGAAACATACTAGAATTTATGGGATTCAGCAAAAGTAGTCCTTAGAGAAAATTTTTATTTTCAAATTCTTCTGCTTACAAAAGAGAAAGAACAAATCAATGAATTGCACAGACACATACACACACACACAAACACAAACAAAAAACAAATCAACCCTCTCAATGAAGCAACAAAGTAGAAATTCTAAAAAAATCAAAGAAGAGATTAATAAAATTAAAAGAAAAACAATTCAATGAATTCATAAATGAAACTATAAGCTGGGGAAAACTAATGAAATAGATAAATACCTGATGTGATTTTTTTCAAAGAGAGATGAAACTCAAATTATCCTGCTCAAAAATCCTTTCAAACCTTGAGGTGTGGATACTATCATTATTCTCATTCCCTTTTACAAAAGAAGAAACTGAGACCCAGAGGGTCTAGGTGACTTATCCAATCCATTTGACTTTGCACAGCCAGTAAGTGGTGGAGGTAAAATTTGAACTCAGATTTCTCTAGACTCCAAGTCTAATGCTGCTTAGACTGGTAGAGGAATCAATATGTTATTGCATTTAACATGAAACTCTAACTTGCAAATGGAGTAACAGCATTAAAGAATCCTCCTCAGAAAGGACTTCTGAGCAGGACTCAGCAAACTGCAGCCCACACCACCTATTTTTGTTGGGCCCATGAGCTAAGAATTGTTTTTACATTTTTTGGGGGGCTGCAGTTTGTCAATCCCTACATTAGAGACCCAATCAATATCTCAGCAGGAATCCTCCATATTACATTTTGGAAAGTGACCTTTCAAAGTGGGGGACTTTATGGTTTATCTGGATTCCATTCATCATCAAATAGTATTCTCATGCTTTTGAGACTCAGTCTTGAGCCAGCTTTTCTTTCTTCTTCCCCTTTCTCTCAAATTTGCCTACCTAGTCAAATGAAAATGGATTCCACATTTAAATTAAGAATAGATTATATTATTTGAAAGTTGCTTATGGGATTTCAAATGTTTATTTAAAAAAAAAACCCTTTATATTATGATGTGATTTCAAAAGCTTTTCTTAACATTTACAAAGCTGATAGATACATGTAAGGCAAGAGGCAAGAAGTATTCCCCTTAAGTGACAAGTATCCTTTTTAACCAGTGAGGTCTTCTAAAGAGAAATGATATTTTAGGAAAACAAATGAAACATGGAGAAATGTTGATACTACTCTTGAGCTAGCTATCTAGGCATTCACTGGGGTTTTGCATGTTCAATACACAAAATCTACCTTCACTTGAAACTATTCTCTTTAATTTTTCATTCCCTATTACTACTCAAAAGATGATTTGCTCTTTACAGGATGGTAAAGTGTTCACATTTGGAAGCAATAACTCTGGACAGCTGGGGCGTAAACTGGTTTCTAAGAAGAGGGGTCCTCAGATTGTGGATTCACCTCATTTGTTTTCTCAAATAGCCTGTGGAAGGTAACAGTCTGTATTCCTTTAGCACTGGCAAAAGTTAAAAGCTTCACATGATATTTTGTCATCCAGAAAAAATACTCTTACATGATCAGTATCAATGCCTTTTAATGTTTTTGTGCCTGCAATATGTGACTATTTAAAGAAAGTTTTCATTTTCAACAATTGACTTTTTCAAATGCAGTTTGTTTGGCTTCATTTTCAGATTAGTATAAATTGATCTTAATTTGTCACAATGGTATAGTCCATGCCATTTTGCTTTCTCTTAACTCAAGCATTCAACCTTAACTTTTCTTTACCTCTAATATCCTGTCAATTGCCAAGTCTTGTTGACATGTCCACGTTTCTCTAGTCCCTCCTCTTCTTTCCACTTACGCAGCCACTTTTCTAGTGCAAGCCCTGATCAAATCTGCCTGAATTATTACAAGCCCTTAATTAAGCTCCTGATTTCTATTCTCTCTTCTGTAATTCATTATCCAGGGCCCATTGCCAGATGTCTTGACCTAAGTCTTGACTCTGATGACTCTGGAGAAGATAGTGAGTCTGATGACCTTATACATTTCTGCCTCACTTAAATCTAATTCACTTCCAAATTAAGACATCACCCTCTTGAAGTTGTTGGTCCATTGAACCAAACATCAATGTTATCCAAACAATTGTCAAAATAACCTGCCCAAATCAAAGCTCAGGTAAATAATTTCCAGTGATTCCCTATTATGTACAAGATAAAATGCTAACTCCTCAAGATAGTACTTCAAGTCCTCCAAAATCTGACTCTTCTCTGCCTTTCCAGGCTTCCTTCCAGTAGTTCTGCACTCTACATTTCAACCAAACTGTCCTTGAACTTGACACTCCCACTTTGCACAGGCATAACTCATTCCTGCCCTTCTAATCTCCACTGCTTAGAACAACTAACTGCTACTGCCTTTGGATGGCCTTTCCTGATGCCCCCAAGTTGTGTTTTTCCCCTCCTCCAGTTGTCTCATATTTATTTATCCACTCTGGGCATTTAGCTGACTCTCTAAGATAAGTCGCCAGAGAAAGTGTCAACCTCCATTGATAGAGAGAGTTTCAACTCCTGGCAGTTCTCAAAACCAATGAAATCACCTGTAAATCCCTCTCTAAATAATTTGCCCCAGTAGAATATAAATTAGTTAAAGGGAGGGACTGGCTTGTTTTTTACCTTTTTATCTTAAGCACCTCAACCATAAAAGATACCTGACAAATGTTTTTTGTCTTTTAAATTTAATTAATGCATTTCTTGAGAATTTACTCTGGGAATAAAAAAAGAAATCAAATATGTGCCAGTCTGTTCAGAAAGCTCACAGTCTAGCTGGAAGCCAAGACAAGAGGAAAATAGCTCAGGGCTCCATTAAAGGAGGCTGCTATAGCTGGGCTAACTCTAGGCTGGAACTTGACTCACTGTTTCTACATTTTCTTTTATCATCCTGAACTTTATAGATTAATTCAGGGATATGTCTGTGTGTTTGCTCAGTTAATAAAATTTTAACACATATCTTAATTTACTCAGATAAGAGTCCCACAAATGTATCATTTATTTAATATTGGAGAAACTTCCTTTCTAACAGTCATTACCTATCTCTCTGTATCTAATCCCTCAATCTCCTAGGATCAAATAAACATTAAGGTTACTGAAGATGCAATTTAATAGCAAATTAATTAATTATTAATTAATAATTAAATAAATAATAAAGATATATATTATTCACAATATTT
This sequence comes from Gymnobelideus leadbeateri, assembly GCA_011680675.1. NCBI lineage: Eukaryota > Metazoa > Chordata > Mammalia > Diprotodontia > Petauridae > Gymnobelideus > Gymnobelideus leadbeateri. Next base: position 232,561 of record WOXC01003649.1, on the reverse strand, counting down.
TAGCCATGAGGATTACCATCACTGGAGTTATCTCAAACCATCGCTGTAATAGTAAATGATTTCACTTCTGAGAACAAAGTTCCACATCATCCAGTTCATGAAATTAAAAATTCATTACAACACTTTGTAAGAACACTCTTTTTGTCTTGTATTTTCAAGGTAAAGGTTAAAACTAGTTCCATCAATAAAGATAATTGCTCTATTCTCTTTCTGTCTTTTCCTAGCTTCTCTCTAGCAATGTCAGGAAAAGAAGTTTCAGCTTCTCTTCAGGAATCATTCTATAAATAGTCTCTCCAGACTGTCAGTTAAAATTGGCTCTGAAAGATAAAGTAATAATATCTGTTGTCTCTTTGGGAGAGCCTAATGAAACAGGTGTTAGACTAGTGTAATTCAAACTATAAATAATTGCTAGGTAAAAATAAAATAAAATTTTGCAAGTTCTAATTCTAAGGGAAAATTTATTCATTATGCCCCCAGTTCAATTAGAGTATTTAAAATCATTTGCCTTAAATGGATCATCTTTAATGTACCATACAATATCTAGTAAAATGCACTGCACATATGAGAGCTAATGTAAAAATATTTTGGACTTAATTTCATGGGAACCACAGGCAGTAAAAACCTGATAGCTCAAAGATCAAACATCTTTGAAATTAGTAATAATTAAGACTGAGGACATGCTATTTTTCATCTTTGTATGTGTTGTGCTTAGTACAGTCCAATGCATACTATAGGAATTTACAAATTGTCAAATTGAGTTGAATTTACATCTTCAATATGTAAGCATTTGATAATATTCATAGATATCACCACTCTAAGAATGGAAATTTGATATGGCACTGATGTGGTCTAGAGGTGCTTGGAACCCTGAAATGCAAGGGTGGGGAGTGGGGGGGGGCGCTCTACCTTGAAAGAATTTGACCACTCAAGTCTTCTTTCACTCTAAGTAGTGAGTTTACTATGACCTCAGTCAGGTGGATGAGATTCCTGTTGAGTCTGAGCTTAATGGGGATGAAAATGATGCTTTTATACAGAAAAAGACTATGAGAAAATTTGGGTGGGATTAAGGAATGCTAGATAGCCTGTGGTGGTCAGGAGGTAACAAAGAAGGGGTCTAAATAGGATTGAAAAGTGTCAAGTAAGCTAATTAAGTAATCAAGGTGGACTGGGGTGGGCCAGATGCCTTGGGAGGAGGCACCAGTGATCTGGGCTACTGAAATGTATGGGAAAATTCAGGGACTGGGTTGCTTTCAAAGCTATGACCTTTTCCTTTTAGGGGTTCAGGTCCTCATGACCCCATCAGCACTAGGTATACTATAGAAATTATATCTATTACTGTACTGCTAAGAAACCTCACCTTTCTTTAGAATACAAAACAGGTAATCTAATTTAATATATAATGTGTTATTTCTCCAACAGTTATCACACTCTTGCATATGCTTGTACCACCGGCCAGGTGGTATCTTTTGGTTGTGGATCTCAAAGTCAACTGAACAGCCTTTTGCAACCAGGCACCCTAGAACAGGACTTCAATATTAGCAACCTGGTTTCCGCAAGTGGTAAGAAGGAGGATTGGGGATTTCCTGTTCTTTGTTTGAGAAAGAGAGGTATTATTCAGCTTCTTCCTTCAGATCTTGCAAAACTATTTTTGTTTTGGAACTTTAAATTCTAAATTTTGTAAACTCTTTCTTATACAGTGATTCCTATTGTCAACAAATCTGTGGTCTTTAATTGTTTGAAAGTTTATGTAGATATGTTTTTGTTTTTACATTACCTTCATTTCAAGATCTATCCTTCTTCCTTCATCACCTGATTGGCTATCCCCTTTAACAAAGAACTAAAAAGAGAGGGGAAATAAAAACAGTTCTAATATGTCAGCTCAGCCCAATGATATATTCATTGTTCCACACCCATGTACCCCTACCTCTGCAATGTAGGGAGGAAGGTACTTTTGAAGAGGGAAGGGTGATAAGGAGAAGGGGAGGGTAAGTGGTTCTGCCAGGGATGCCTCCCTGGCTTCCAGTCTGGAAGGAATTCACCAGGCTCAAGCAAACTTTGAAGCCAAAATTGTAAAGTTTATTGTTACTCTGTAGAGAACAGTGGGCTAGATTCTTATGGAACCTGCAAACTCGCAGAGGCCGCAGGCATAGTTTTAAGGGGTCAATTATGCTAACTAGGTGAGTAAGGGTGGGATCAGGAAGGAGTTAAGGAGTGGTCAGTGCTCAAAGGACCATACACTTTTAATATCAACTGCTCAGGTATATTGCCCATGATTCATTGGGAAATAGCTCAAGCGGGGCTAGCTGGAGGTGTGGTTTTAGGCCTGACACGTCACTAAAGAGTGCCCAATCTGCCTCCCACCAAGGTCATCAGAGACAGTGTGGGTCTATAATTGACTAAGGAGTTACCCTATAGATAAGGTATTGAAGAATCTATGGTGGGGCTGGCCACTCTAACTAAGGGAGAGAACATTTACATAACTTATTGTTTCAAGCAGAGATAAACAGGTCATGAGTTGTTGCTGGGCAGAGTGCTGGAACGGGGAAGGGGGCAGAGTCAATGCTCTGAGGCTGGGGGGGTGGAAATGTGATCTTACAGACTGCTTTTACAAATTGATTTTACAGATATAGATCCCAAAGCACCCCATTTACAAACTGATGTTACAGATTGATACTACAGACATATATACATCACAAGGACCCCATCACTTTCTCTTGTCTCTTCTTTGGAGCCAAGTTTGATCATTATAATTATACAGCTTTTGTTTTGCTTTTTTATTCTTTCCATTTACACTGATATACTCATTGAGTATGTTGTCTTTTCTTGATTCTGCTTACTTGGATTTACATTTGTCTTCCTATGCTTTCTTTTTTTTTTAATTTAATTTCTTTTTTGTTATATTTTAAGTTTTAAACTATCTCCCACCCTTCCAACCCTGCACTAGAGAAAGGCCTATGCTTTTTTCATATTCACTGTTTCTTATAGTACTCTAAGTACTGAATTACATTCATCTTCCACAATCTTTTCATTCTACCCCCAAACAATGATATCACCTTTGTTTCCAGTTTTGGCTACTACAAAAAGTACACATTTTGTTGTATGTAGGACTTTCTGTTTTTGACCTTCTTAGGAAATATGCCTAACAGTGATATCTCTGAGACAAAGAGCATAAACACTTAGTCACTTTCTTAGTATGATTCCAAATTGCTTTCCAGACTCGTTAGATCAGTCCATGACTCCACAAATGGCATATTGATCATTCCATAATTGTATATTTATTTACAAAGTTCAAAATGACACCTAATTCAAAGGGAAAGGGCAAAATATTTGGAATGAAAAGGCTGGAGTCTGAATCTTGGCCCTGGTAAGCTAGCTAGGATTCTATAAATCCCATGCCTTCTCTGAGTGTCTGTTTCCTCATCTATAATGTAGGAATATAGCACTGGATGAATTAAAAGGTCCCTTAAAAGCTCTAAATTCATGATTCTATGAAGGTTCATAAATCAAAGGCATAAGCGTCACATAATTTACACCAAAGTATACCAGCCTCATTTATGACATTTCCCTTGTTTTCAAGGACATACAAACTCAGTTTTATGTCATTCTTTCAGACTTTACAAATATTCAAGTGAAAGATATATTTGCTGGAGCAGATGCCAATTTTGTGACCACTATCCAGTCGAAGGTATATCTCTTATGCTTTCAGATTCATTTGTTAACTCTTTGCTCAGCTTTTCAAGGCAGTAGTTAAAGCATTAGTTAAAGCATCCTTATGGATCCATATTTAAATTTTATTTCTACCTCAAAACATAAAGAATGTATGCAAAAAATAAAGTATGTATGCTCTATTAGTGTATTTTTAATTTAAAATTTAAAAAATTAAATTATTTTTCTCATGCATCTTTAATGCATAGTAGTAGATTAGAAAATTCTTCACTTATTTTTGCTCTAAATTCAAGCAATTTTATAATAGAAGAATTTGCCATTATATTAGGGGGTAAATTTAAAATATTTACATAGGGCATTTACACTAGATGACACATTTCCATTTTATATGTTTTAGGTTTAGGAACTGGCCTTGGAGTCAGTAAGGGCCCAGTTCCCTAATATCATATGCAATACCTTGAGACTTAGAGCTCCTTTCACATATTTTTTCACCTTTTCTCCTCTTGGAGGATGTTAGTTCTTCGTCTACCACTGGAAGAAGCCTACAGCAAATCAGCCAACTGAACCAAACCCTAATTAAGAAATGGACCACAGTGGAAATTGGAAGTGAAGAATATCAGGATTCAAGAAGGTTGTTCTGTACCTTTTTCTCCCTTTGTACAATAGGGTTTAAAACTATCCAGGGGAATATAATACCATATATGTCATGACTTGAAAGATGGAGAAAGAAAAGAAAGAAGAGAGAAAAATTGATCTTTTGCTGTGATTCCCTCATAGAAAAATAGGCTCATAAACTTTTGATATGAAAGAAGCATTACAGAAAATTTGATCAATAGGACCATTTATTTAGAGCTGGAGGGGACCTTAGTCACCAACTAATTCAACCCCTTCATTTTACAACTGAGGAAACTGAGGCCCAGAGAAATTAAGTGACTTTTCCAAGAGCACATAAGTGTTAGGTATCAACAGTGAGATCCAAACTCACATCTTCTGACTCTAAATCAAATGCTTCTTCCACTGACCCACACTGCCCCTTCTCATTTTTTGGGTGAGGAAATTGAAGCCCAGGAAGATACAATGACCTTTCTAAGGCCACAGTCAGTTTGGGATGTTGATATTGATGACAACCATGATAAATAGTGATAACTCACTTATACAGTGCTTGAGAGTTTACCATTTGCTCATTAAAATGCTGAGATAGAGTGTGTGATATAAAATGTTGTCTGAATTTTTTTAGATAAGAAAATTGAAGTTCAAAGAGGTGATGAGGGTCATAGGAAAGAGAGAGAGAAAGAGAGAGAGAGAGAGAGAGAGAGAGAGAGAGAGAGAGAGAGAGAGAGAGAGAGAGAGAACAAATACTAAGGGGCATTGTGGTACAGTGTAAAGCACAAAAGTTCTCAATCATAGACTCAGTGTTCAAATCTGCCTACCTCTGTGACCTTGAACAAATTATTTAACTGTCCTAGGCCTTGGTTTCCTCATCTGTAAAAGATAGGCATTAATTAAATGACCTCTAAGATTCTTTATGGCACTAAATCTGTGATCTTATGAGTAAGAAAGTTAATCATTTTTCCTGTAAAATTTTTTTGTTTTTTGACATTTTATATTTACAACTCTAGGTTCATGCCATTTTGGTGGGGTGGGGGCATGTCTCCTAAATAAAGTAAGATATATTTGTACATATTAAAAATAAATTCTTTTTGGACAACTCCAAAATCAAACTTCATTTATGTTACTATTCTAGACTTCACATATATATATACACACACACATACACATATATATGTACATATAAAGTTGTCTATTGCTCACAATATAAAAAGTTGTGAGTAATTTGTACTATAACTGATCATGAAAACAGGAACCATGAAGAAATATGCTTTATAGTTTGTTTTGTTTCAATTAACCTTTGTGTTCTTCCTCATGTAGGGAAATTCATGAGATATTTTCATATCCTGCTTGTCTGACTGCCAGTTTTTTGAAGAAAAGGTAATGCTCCTGATATTTAATTTCATGAAATATAATAATAGCTAGCATTTATAAGTGCTTTGAGATGTGTAAAACACTTTATACATATTATCACACTTTATCCTGGGCGAGAGATATTATTATTATCCCCATCTAACAGAGGCGGAAGCTTAGACAGAGTTTAAATGACTTACTTAGGGTCGCACAGCTAGTAAGTATCTGAGACTAGATTTGAACTCAGGTCTTCCTGAATCCATGTCTGGTCTATTCACTGAACCACAGGAAGGATACTTTTTCTTTTTTGCCTAACATGATACAGGTACAAAGATGCCTGCAACAAATGCTTGTTGATTGATAGAATAAGAATATTCATAAGGGATTTCTAAAGATGAACTGTTCTTGATATATTCAATTCCATCCCAATTAAATTATCAAAAAACTATTTTACTGAGTTAGAAAAAATGATGATGAAATTCATTTGGAAGAAAAAAAGTCAAGATGATCAAAGGAATTAATGAAAAAATGTAAAGGAAGTAGTTTAGTAGCACCAGATCTTAAACTATATTATAAAGCAGAAAATATCAAAAGTATCTGGTACTGGCTAAGAAAGAGAAAGGCAGATCAATAGAACAGAATAGATTTACAATTTACAGCAGCAAATAAATATAGCAACATTGTATTTGGCAAATGTCAAGATTTAAGATTTGGGGATAAGAAATCATATTTGGTAAAAAAAAAACTGTTGGGAAAACTGGAAAGTAGTATGGCAGAAACTAGGCATAGACCAATATCTTACACCATTTGCCAAGATAAGATAAAAATTCATACACAAACTAGTTATAAAGAGAGATACTAGAAGAAAATTTGAAGAACATGGAACACACTACTTACAGGACTTACGGATAGGTGAACAATTTATGAATAAACAAGAGATAAACAGCAGAGTTTCACATGACTTTTGAAAAGAGTTCACTTTGAAATATATGAGCAAAAAGTCTAGCATAAAAATGTCAAATGGGCTGTCAGATTAAAAAAAAAAGCATTTACTATTAAATGCTTTACTATGTGCAAGGTTCTCTGTTCACACAAATACAAACAAGGCAGGTAACCTGTGTCCTCAAAGAACTTACACTCTAATGGGGTATCAGCATACAAAAAACTGGAAGAGGTGTGTTTGGGGAGGTAGAGGGGAAATAGACATGTATCAGCCTGCTGTGGAGATAGACTGGAAGTAGCACGAAGTCCTGGTTCCAGGTAAGATAAGGAGAAAGCTTAGTAAAGTCCAAAGTTGTGGGAAACAGGACTGGGGAGAAATGAGGATGATGCCTGGAGTCTAGACAGCATGATGTGGAAATGGCTAGAAACAAAGATGGAAGGCTGTAAGCTTTAGAAGAAACATTGCATCTGGAGACCTAACCCCTCATTTATATATAGACATTAATTAGTGAAGTAGTACATTGTATTTGGACATGTCTCTAGTTCATTTAGGCAATGATTTTTTTTTTCAAAGAACTGGTGATGCTATTCCAATTGATGTTGACCTACAAATGGCAAGAGACGTGTTTGAGGAGTTAATGCAGAAGGACTGGATTAAAAACACGGTAATAATCTAGATTTTACCATACAAGGTATTGTACATGTGTGTTTATTTGTAAAATGTGCTCAGCAGATACAGAATGGGAATTAAATAATAGGCATTTCACATGAATGCATTTTTAATTCAGAAGAATTTAGCAAATCACTTCCCTAGACTGAGCCTCTGTTTCTTTAAATTAAGTAAATTGAATGAGATACTTTTTATGTACATCCTCTTTCTAAATTTTCATGTAAGGGGAAAAAGAGACACTATTTAACAATTATTACTAAATGATGACAATATTATGTGAAGGTAAGTAATATGTTTTGTGGAATAGTTTCCAATAATTTCAGAAATGTTTCCCTTTGTTTATAATACACAGCTTGTAGCTCTATAAAATAACTTTTTGGTAGTTTGATTGGTGCAGCACTGAATAAGTAAATTAATTTAGGTAGAATTGTCATTTTTATTATATTTGCTTAGTCTACCCATTAGCAATTGATATGTTTCCAGTTGTTTAGATCTGATTTTATATGTGTGAAAAGTTTCATAAAGTTCCTGGGTATGTCTTGGCAGGTACACTCCCAAGTATTTTATATTATCTAGTTATTTTAAATGGAATTTCTCTATCTCTTTGTGCTGGGCTTTGTTGGGAATATATAGAAATGCTGATTATTTATGTGGATTTATTTTATATCTAGCAACTTTGTTAAAGTTGTCAATTTTTTTCAAGTAGTTTTTTAGTTGATTCTCTAGGATTCTCTAAGTATAACATCATATCATGTGCAAGGAGTGACAGTTTTGTTGCCTTATTGGAGGTGAGAACAGCCAAAATTGGCAAGAAAAATGACTTTTAAAATAAGATGGAAGATGACCCCTCTGTCCGATATGATTCTGCTATGATAAGGGGTCTGATTCTTTTGCATGAACGTTGACATGGGACTGATGTATTAGTATAAGAAAAAATTGAAAGATGTGAAATAGAGATTTACACAGTGAAGCTAGATTTTGGTGGGGGAGAGAGAGAAGGGCAAGAGAAGCAATTCTTTTCATGTTAAAATTTTTTTTATAATTCTAGATAACACAAAAAAGAGCATTTCCATAGATATAGCATACAAAAAGAGAATTCTGTGAAATTCCATTTCCTACTCCTTATTTTCAAAACAAGTATATGACATGTTTCGCACGTTATTTTTAAAACTGTCCTGTTTGTGCTTCTGAATCTCCTTCTGTTCATTTTAAAGTGATCCTTTATTTTATTATTATTATTTGTATGACTGTTGTTAATTCTTCCTCCTCCATCTTCCTTCTGTTCCTCCCACTAAAGGAGAGAAGGAAAGGCAGGGGAAAAAAATGTAACACATTAGCTTGGTAAACCAAAAGCAAAATAATCCCAAGGTTGATAGGTGGTGGCAGTTGACAGAGCACTGGGTCCTGGAGCCAGGAAGACCTGAGTTCAAATTTAGTATCAGATACTTTCTAGCTGTGTGACCCTAAATCACTCAACTGGTCTACCTCTGTTTTGTCAACTATAAAATAGGTATGATGATAATAGTAGCATCTACCTCATAAGACTGTTGTGTGGATCAAATGAGATAATGTTTGGAAAGTGCTTAGCTTTGTGCTTAACACATAAATTTTTGTTCCCATGACCAAAAATGTATGTTTTTGTATCTTGCATCCATCATTTCTCTGTCAGGGGGTAGATAACATACTTCATCAAAAATCGTTTAGAAATGTGATTGGTCATTGCTTTGATCAGACTTCTTGAGTCTTTAAAATGTTGCTATTCCTATGTAAATAGTTTCCTGGTCTCTTTATGCCATTTTGCATTGCTGACACCATGGTGCTCATGAATGTCCTGGTAAAAGCATCAACAATGCAGAAAAGTGAGGAAAATGCCAGGTTCTCATTAGGCCATGCTCTATAGTAATTGTCCAGTTCTTAACTGTGATGATGAAGCATGGTTACATTGGCGAATCTGAGATCATTGATGATCACAGAGCAGGAAAAATTGTTGTGAATCTCATGGGCTGATAAAACAAATGTGGTGTAATCAGCGCCAGACTTGATGTTCAATTGAAAGATCTGGAAAAGTGGCAGAATAATCTGCTACCATCCCATCAGTTTGGGTTTATTGTGCTTAGAACCTCAGCTGGCATCATGGACCATGAGGAAGCAAGATGAAAACACACAGGAGGAAAAATCCTGGGATTCTTTTTCTAAGGATGTAAAACGTACATACAAATAAAATGCTTCAATGGAAAAAAATAGTTTCCTGGTTCTAGTTCTTCGGTGTTAGTTCAGACTACCTAGGATTTTCTGAAATTGTTGAATCATTTCTTATGCCTCAATAATAATATTCCATTACATTCTTATATCACAATTAGTTGAGTCATTTGACCCTGCCATATAAGAGACAATCCAAGGCACTCCCTTAGATTCTAGTTCTTTTATTTCTTTGTGCACATGCACACACACACACACACACACACATGCCTGCCTCACCACCACCTTTCAATTCCTCATCAGGAAGTTTGTTTTGCTCATGAGCATTCCCTCCCCATATTATCTGCCTTCTTAGCCCATCCATTTTCTATCCCTCTGTTCCCCTGTTGATTTTGAATTGAAGTTTTATATTGAACTCTGTGTGTCTGTATTCAGTTCTCCTTGTCCATTTTAGATGAGTAAAGTTCATGTGATGCTGGCTTCTTCACTCCACCTTCACTCATGTTTTATACTCTTTCTACATACCCCAATCAGAAATAGCAAGTTCAGTCTCCTTCTTCCTCTTTCCTACGTTCGTCTATTCCCTACCTCTGTTTTTCTTATTTAATTGCCACAGTGAACTTTAAAGATAAGAAGGTTCTGAAGTGACATTTGTTTTTCTCTTCCCTATTAGAATGTTAGCACTATGTCATTATATAGCCCCTTCCAACTGGTCAAATAAATTTGCCTTTTAAGGTTCCTCTGGATTCTTGTGTTTGTATTTCAAAATTCTTATTCAGCTCTGTTTTTTTTTTTCATCAGAAATGCTTGAATGTCCTCTATTCCATTAAAAATCCTTTTTTTGGGTAGATTATACTCAGCTTTGCAATGTGGGGGGTATAGGAACCACAAGAATTTCTCATCATCTTAATGAACTAACAGTGTAGAAATAAATCCCCCAACCACCTGCTGGCCTATATGGTGGAAAATAAGGAGAAATAAAATATAAAAAATATGTGAGTGGATAGTCCCACTTGTTGTAAGAACTATTTATTGTCCTTTTGTAAGAGACATTTTCAGGCTTGTCTAAATGGTTACCTCACCCCCACAGTTTTGTCCAAAAGAACCTCTTTCACAATTGTAAAAGTGTTTAGTCAGCTCTTCTTGTCTCCTGCCCTTGAACAGGGAATATTTTCTTATTCTAATTATAAACTCTTCCAGTGACATGGAAAACATTCTGCCAGACCTCCCCCCTTTCTCCTTGGACTGATTCCCCTTCTCTCTACCTGTTCCTCTCCTGTGAAAGGTGTTATTTATCTATCCTAAGCTGCTATGGAATGCCACTGATTGGCTGTATAATCTAAATGCAACTGGAATTACAAGTACTAAATTTGTACTTTAGGAAGCTGAAACTGCTAACAGTAGTTTCATTCCTTTGCTTTCAGTTTGGTCTCCCATCTTTGATTCATAGTCATCAAACTCCTGTTAATAGGTACATATTTCCCAAGATGTCCTATTCCTCTCAGTTGAGAGAATCCCCCCAATGGGGGGACAAAGTATCCTTGATTATAAATCTGTTTTGCCTTTTTGAATATCATATTCTAAGATTTTTTTTCTCGTTTAATAAATAGAAGGGGACCAGGTCTTGTGTGATCCTGACTCTAATTTCTTGGTACTTGAACTGTTTCTTTCTGGATGCTCGTATGTACTTCATTTTTAAAGTGGGAGGTCTGGATTTTGGCTATGATATTCCTGGGACTTTTCCTATGGAGGTTGCTTGCAGGAGGTGATTGATAGATATTTTCTATCTTTATTGTGCCATTTATAATTTCTTGAAGTATAGTGTTCAAACTTTTTTATTGTAGTTTTTAGGGAGTCTAAGGATTCTTAAATTTTCCCTCCTCAGCTCTTTTCTAAGTAAGTTGTTTTGATACCAGATACCTTACATTTTCTTTGATTTTTTTCAATCTTCTGATTTTTGTTCTAACATTTTTTTTGCTGCATCACAGAATAATTGACTTCTGTATAGTGTATAACAGTTATCAGGGAGCTCAGTTATCTATTGTTTCATTTCTTCTAGGTATTAATGTAGTTTTTTGTGGAAAATTCATTTTTTTCTTTGAGTCTATCCTGAAAATTATTAAGAAATTGGTCCTCTCTTAGGGGATCTGTAATAATTTTTGATATTGATTGGTGTTTGATTTATTCATCTTTCCAGTTTCGGTTTCTGAATTGGAGCTTTATGTCAAAGTCAGACTTTGTCCCCTTGGTATGCTTTTGGGTGGGTGGTCTATCCTTCATGGTTATGACTTAAGTTCCCTAGGTTAGGTTTGGATTTTAGCTGATCTCCATTTCCCAAGATTACATCCCACTCTGGATCTTGGAGGTTCTCTGGTTCTTCAAGGCTCTCTTTGACATCTCAGAATAGAATTCTAAGGACCTCTGAGCTCAAGAACCTGGGTTGTCCCAGGCTGAGCACTGTGGCAATACTGGTCAGCATCATGCTGGATGATGTCTATTATCTCTTCTGGGAGTCCCACAACCCCCACCCTGGGACTTTCTCAGAGAAGCCCAGCCATTGTTGCTGTGTTTCCAGACACAGAACGTTGAAGGCTCCATACATCCCATCCATTATCATACTAGTGTTCTCTTAGCTAGGGGATTCTGTTTTCCAATTTCCTGTGAGCTTCTGGCTAACCTTTTGTGCATTTATGATGTAGAAGAAATCATTTACTATAATTGTTCACTGGATTTCTCCATCATTATTCCACCTGGCACAAGTGCCACAGTTTTGCTGCTGTGGGAGCTAGGCTGTCTCCCTCCCCTTCAGGTGGCCATTTGGGCAGGAAGGTCAGATTCCTGCTTTCAGAGTTATCACATCACAATACTTTAGGCTTATATCTGAGCACAACAGGTGCTATGAAGTCATGGGTTCATTTTTGTTTTAAAGAAAAAGTAGTATTTCTTTTTAAAAAGTTTTGGTCCCTGTTATTTTGTCAATTTAGGGAGCTCCTAGGAGAAGAAATTCCTTCCACACATGCAGATCAGCACCTCCTCTGTGATTTCTAGTCTTTGAGATATGCCTGAGCACTGCTAGATTAAGTGATTTGCTCAGGGCTCACACATCCAGCAGGATCTGACTCCATGTATACCTGATTAATCCTGTTTCTAAACTCATTATGCTACAGTACCTTTCTTTATAAATAAGTAGCATAGGACAGCTTTTTCTTTTGTATTCACAAAAATTACTCCTTTGAAAAGTGCATTGATATTGGGGTCAAAGAAGAGAGGCCGAACTGTATTAGCATTCTAAGGAAACTATTAACAGAAGCTTCAAGTGCATAAAGAATTCTACTGGAAAGACTTCATAGTAATTTTGGTGTAGTTTACTTTGTATGACTTTGGCTCCTGTGGCTTAAGCTTTTCCTGTTTCAAACATTCCACCTTGTTAAATGGGAAACATAATTGCCATTAAGAGTAAATAATGAATTGTGAAGCCACTAGGCGACATAGTAGAACACCAGCTCTGGAGTCAGAAGGACTTGAGTTCAAATGTGGTATCAGACACTTATTAGCTGTATGATCCGGGGCAAGTCACCTAACCTCAATTACCTTCAAAAAATTTTTTTAAGAGCATATAACAAAGGTTAGGAAAACTGTTTGAACACTTGATTCCAGAAAGATTAAGTTTTTTTGTTTTGCTTTGTTTTACCAATGTGGTACATTGTAGTGGCACTGAAGATGAGGCTTTTTTATAAGTCTTCTGGCACGTCATTGTCCTTAACTATGCCTTTTTAGTAAACATTGTTATCTGAATATTTTCTCAATATGTTTTTGACTACAGATAACTGCATGTCTCAGAGATTATATGCTCAGGGTCCTTCCATGGGATTCTCCACATCAGGAAGCTTTATCAATTTTCCTTATACTTCCAAAATGTCCTGTAATGCATACACCTGAGAACTGGAAGTCTCTAGTGGTCCCATTCACAAAAGTTGTTTGTAAAATGAATGACCAGTCTTCAGAAGTCCTGGGTAAGATCAATTACATTTAGTGTGATTTATTTTCAAGTCTACCATAAGTAAATATTCCCATTAAGCTAGACTTTAACATCAGTTGTGTTCTACTCATGATAAAGAATACAATTAATTTAACTTTGTTGATATTTAAAATAATAAATTAAAAAATAATTATATGGGGGCAGCTAGATGGTGCAGTGAGTAAGAGTGCTGGCCCTGGAGTCGGGAGGACCCAGGATTGGGAGCTCCCAGGATCAGTTCTGGCCTCAGAAAATTAGCACCCACACATAAAAATGACTAGCTGTGTAACCTTGAGCAAGTTACTTAACCCCAATTGCTTTTAAAAAAATAATTATATGGGAATGTAACTGTCAGTGAGTTTTGTTAGATCATGCAATTTTGTTTTTAATTCTAGTGGAATTTAGTCAGTGAAAGGTATGTCATAGGTAGGCTATTTATTCAACTAAGTTAAATTCAACAGATTTTTACTGAGTACCTATTTGGTGTCAGTCATTTGGAGGGATACAGGATGATTATAGCATAAGTTAGAATGGGATAAGAGCCAAAGGAAGTATAAATAAAATGCTTTGGGGAGGGAGGGTTATTGACTCTCAAGAAAGGTTTCAGGAATAGGTTAGCATTCTCTTACCTGTCTTGAGACAAGGGTAGGATTTGGATAAGGCAGATGCAGTATAAGCAGAAATAGGAGAGGAAGGTACCTATAATAGCACTAAAAATTCAAAATAGAGGATCAAAGCAAAAGATATGAATGAATCATCGAAAGGACTTGTCAATTGAGTGGATGTGGGTTGTAAAAGAGAGAAATGAAAGATATACTTCTGAGTCTGTGTAACAAAGGGAGTGGGGGGTGCCATTAATCTTAGCTTAATGATCTTAGAAAAACATGTAAAGATTTGCACGAAATAATGATGAGTGAAATGAGCAGAACCAAGAGAACATTGTACACAGTAATAGCAATAGTTTTAAGAAGAACTTTGAGCAAATAAGTCATTTCATTTTGACTATTATAAATATCCCAATTAACTACAAAGGACATATGAAATAAGATGCTATCTGCATTCAGAGGAAGAACAGATAAATAGAAGTATATAAAATAGTTTTATATATATATATGTATATATGTATGTATATATATATATATATATACATTCACACACATACATATATATACATCCATACACACACATACACACACACACACATATATATGTATATATATATACATATATATATATATGTATATATATATACACATACACTTATTTGTGTCTGATGGTAGCCATCTCTAGAATGGGGAAGGGGGAGAGAAGAAAAAAACTCTGGACACACAGTCAAGACGATCTGACCAGACACTTCCTAGCTGCGTGAGCCTGGGAAAGTCACAACCTCAGTTGCATAAAATTAGGATAATAATAGTAACATTGAATTTTTAGAGAATCAAAAGAGAGAACATGTAAAATACTGTGTAAATCTTAAAGTGCTATATAATTGCTATATGTATGCAAATAGGCACATTTATGTGTGTGTATATGTCCACATATATATATGTGTGTGTGTATATATATATATACATATTTTTTAAAAATATAAATTGACCTTTATGTTCTTCAGAGAAATGTTGGGAATCATTAGAGGAATCGTCTTTCAATTCATTGATTCAGATGCTCCAACAAACTATCAGCTTTCAAATGAATTCTTGGTCTGAAAGTGAAGAGAACAATTGTAATATCAAAGCTCTCCTTGGAATGCTGAAAAAGCTTCACAGGGTAAGTAAGTAAGTAAGTAAGGTAAGCTGTAAGAAGACTGGAACAAGGTAGGGGGAAGGTGAACAAATCCGGTTAACAAACTCTCCTTTATTCCTTTCCCAGTTCCTGTTTTTCATAGTTGCCAGTGGCCTAGGCAAAAACTCCTTTCCCTGGATCCACTCCCCATTTTCTTATGCCTGTCCACCTCAGCCCTGCCCCTCCTAAGAACCAATTCAGTTCTGAATGCTTCTTCCCTTGTACTTTCTGTATGACTGACAAATTTCCCTTCCTCCTAGACTTTTTCTCCTTATATTCTGTCCATCTTCTCACATTCACAGAAACCTGTTTTTGTCATACAGGCCGGTTGTGTCTGACTCTTTGGACCATAGGATGCCAGGCTCTTCTATCCTCCATTACTTTGCAAAGGCATTCTCTCTGACCATGCTTTTCAGTGTAACAATAGACTGATCCTGATCTGGGGGCAGGGTCTACCTTTCTCACTAAAAACTATACTCAGTCCTTAAGCTCCTAGGTGAACCTGACCACTAATGGATGGAGTAAGGCTCCTTTTCACATATTTCCCATCTTGAAGGCCCTGGGAGAATGGCTTAAAACTTAGTTGTTGTTGTTGTTTTAATGTCTAAAGTCTCACAAAAGAAGTGGGATTAGAAAGGTATCTGATACACAGTATAGAACAAATATAGGACAGCCATTTATTTTCTTCACATAAAATTTATTAAATTTTAAAACACTTTTTAAAAAGCATTTTACAAAAAAACATACAAAAAAACCATTTATTA
Source organism: Gymnobelideus leadbeateri (assembly GCA_011680675.1). NCBI lineage: Eukaryota > Metazoa > Chordata > Mammalia > Diprotodontia > Petauridae > Gymnobelideus > Gymnobelideus leadbeateri. The sequence continues at coordinate 216,558 of WOXC01003649.1, read as the reverse complement.
AATGTTAAAACACAAGAGTCATAAATGCTCATTGACAAGGTTCTGGACTTCTTAAATTTTTCCATTGGATCAGACCCCAGGATTAGGCTAATATATAGTATAATATATAAAATATAAATGAAGAGATACTCATTTAATGGAAAGGAGCCATTTCAGGGAAAATCTAGAGAATTTGAAGAAACATTAATATGGCCATTGAAGTCTCCAAGTATGAGGGCAGGATTGGAAGGAAAAGATTGGATGCTGTTCTATACCGGAGTCATACCAGAAAATTCTCTAGAAATTGTAGCTGGCAGTTTCAGAATCTTCATTATGGTAAATAAAATAAATAAAAATAAATAAAAACTCTGCTACGGAATCTATACCACACAGATCTGAGGGGCACTACAGTGCCATAGAAAGAGTATTGGATTTGAAGTCAGAGGATCTGAATTTGAATTCTGAGAACCACTGAGGACCACAAGGTAAACTTGGACACCTCTTCAAACCTCTGATTCTGTTTCCTCATCTAAAAAAAGCGAAATAACTAGATGACCTCTAAGTTCTTGTGTAACCCTACATCTATGATCCAGTGAAATAGGTGTAAGTGAACAGAAAACTGCAGGAGACTAGTCTGAATCCACACTTCCAGGATTTGACTCAGTTCCTGTAAGTGCTATAGGCTAGGAGGAATGTGTAAAGCTTAATAGTACCATCAGAAAGGTTCATGTGTTGGTTAATTTCGATGAATTGGATTTTTTCCCCTCTTTATATCAAAGGGTTGACTAACTGATTAAAGGAGGGAGAAGGACTAAATAAATAGGATGGAAGAACAAAAGGCATCAGTGAAAACATGATGAAATTGAAAAATAAACCTAATTGGTTGGCTCTTCTTTATCCTGATTATTTAAGGAATAAATAATAATAAATAAAAATTTTTGATTGTACTGTTTATTGAAATGAAAATACACTCATAGGAAAAATGTTCTGTTTAAGGTAAATGAGAAGGCCAAATATAAAGTTCCAGAGAGTACATTCTACATCAGTGAACTCTGCAATTGGCTGAATTTTTGTGAAGATGTAAGAAGATGGTATCATTGGAAAAATCATCCTGTGAGTATGTTGCATCCGGCGTACCATTTCCTTTAGCCCACCTGAGAGGCTAGGTCTTCTGGGTGAATGATTGCCATAGTTCACATTACTCTATGGACTGGAGCTCTTAAAATTATAACTATTCTATTATACAATTCTATTCTTCATTTTGATAAGCCCAGGTTTAAACATTTCTTGGATTCATTATTGAATCAATAAATATGATGTACCTCAAAAGGATTCATTTTGTGTGCCTTTTATATACTTTCTCAGAATAACTATCTCCTAACAAATACTTCCAGGTTTTAGAAGTACTTAGAACAGGGATTCTTAACCATTTTTGTGTCATAAACCTCTTTAAACTCCCAGTGAAGACTCTAGACTTCTCAGAATGTTTTTATTTCATTTTTATTATAAAACAATCATTTCCTTAACATAGTATCATTAAAAAAATGATTGCACATGAAAATCCAAATCTATTAATACTATTTGCTATTCCTTTTAAATATATAATATATAAAAATTTAAATATATCATGAAAATTTCTATTCTTTCCTATTTTTTTTTCTTTTTTCCCTCTCCCTCTGCCCTAAAGATGGCTGCCATTAGACACAAATAGGGATGTGTATGTGTATATGCACACATACATATACCTATATACACATATATACTCATATACATATATATGTAAATAAATATAAAAGTATCCTATAATCTATTTATCAGTTCTTTCTCTGGATGCAGATAGCATCCTTCTTCATATGTCCTTTATGGTTAATTTTAAATGGGTAATATATTACCTAGGACTACAAAGTAAACCAATTATTTTAAAATATGGTATAAAACAAATGCATTGCTCTGACTTAAGAACCCTTGATTTATAAGATAGTCCCAAAAGACTTGTGGGAGAGACTTAGGATAGTATAATTGAGTGTAAATTCTCTGTTTTTTCAGATGCTCATAAATACTATAATTTCTCTTTAATTATAGAAGTCTTCAGATGAAGCCAACAGTCCTGTCACATTTGCACACTTTCCTTTTGTCTTTGATCTGGCTTCCAAAATTAATATGATGAATGCAAATTCATTTTTAAATAGGCTGGTATGTATGCCCATTTTCTTCACCATCATCACTAAAAAGTATTTCCTAAATGTCTGCTGTTTGTACCAGTGTTCTAGGTTGGATAGATAATTATAGAATATTTAAAGCATGAATCTTAAGTTTATATGTTAAAGAAGATAAGCTAGACTAATTACTACCCAAGAGAGAATAGCAGAAATAATAATATTCACATAAACACAATCCATATTATTGAACATGGATGGAAAAGAATTGGTGCATTGCTCAAAAGTGACAGATGTGAAGTGAAAATAAAACCAAGTTGAATTTCTTTTGAAGGAGTGATAGGTATGTCTCTCCTCTCATAGGTGTGTTTGAGAGTTGAATCCTTAAGGGTCTTATAAATTTCCTCTGGAACCCTTTTACCTGGGGCATCCTGATCACTATAATACATTGGTACTTCCTGCTGTACTACTGCTCCCTAAGGCTTCCAATGTCTCCACCCTGGGGCTTGCTCAGGGGAGCCATCTGCTCTTGCCACGTCAGGACATAGAACGTTACAAGCTATATGTCTCCCCTTGATAGTCATACTGGTATTTGCTTTGCAGGAGGGCCCCCCTTTTTGGTTTTCCATGGTTTTTTGGCTGACCTTTTGTGAATTTCTGGGGTGGATGATGTGGTTTCTCATTGGATTTCTTGATCGTTATTTAATCTGGTGTGAACATGAGGATTTTGCTTGAATAGGAATGGGGAAGTTGGGCAACATACCAATCCAAATAAGCTTTTTAGAGTGGTGTCCATGCCTTTGGAGGAAAAACTAGCCTAGCTTGCATGGTGCAGGGCCTTAGGATATAACTCTCACCATACCTTTAAACTGAATTATATGTGTAGTAATATGGAGTCTAGGAAACCTGTCTTAACAGAAAACGATTCACTTCTTTATCCTTTTGTTATTTTTGTTACAATGAGGAAAGTAATGGAAGAAAAATCCACAATCTAGAAATAGAAGTATGTTTTGGTGGGTCATTTACATACTGAGCTTGCAACCAAATTTTCATAAAGAGGAACTAGAAGATTTTTGAATCTTGGGACACTTTGAAAATAACTAGAAATAATTACCAGGCACTTGAGTACCCAGACTTTACCTCGAATCTCATTTACTCATAAGGGGCCTAAGGTAACCCTTAGACAACCACCAGAGTAGAATGATCTCAAATTTTTACCATATCCCAATTTTTCCCTTTGTTATTTTGATATTCAACAATGAATACAGAATAATATGTTTCATCTTACTTTATCTTAAATGGTGGGAATGGAGCACACATGACCATAATACATGTAAAATACAAAATCAAAGATTTAGAGAAGAAAGGGACTTTTTTTTTAAATTGTTGTCTTTTTATTTACTTTTAGTTTACAACCTTCAGTTCCACAATCTCTTAAGTTTCAAATTTTCCCCCCTCCTTTTTCTTCCTCTCCCCCCCCATAGTAACATGTAATCAAATATAGGTTCTCCAAATACCTTCTCATTGAACATTAGTCACATTGTAGAGGATTATAACCAATGGGCTGAACAATGAAAAAGAAGGGATAAAACAAAACAAAACACAAACAAGAGAGAGCAAATAGTTTGCTTCAATCTGCAGACTCTGTAGTTCTTTTTCTGGATGTGGATAGCCCTTTCCATAATGAGTCTTTTGTAGTTGTCTTCTAACCTTGCATTGCTAAGAGGAGCCCAGTCTATCAAAGTTGGTCATCACACATACAATGTGTCTGCAATTGTGTACAAAGTTTTCCTGGTTCTGCTCTTCTCCTCAGCATCAGTTTATATGTCTCTCCTGGTTATCATAAAGTCTGTCTGCTCCTCATTTCTTATAGAACAATAGCATTCCATTACATTCATATACCAAAACTTGTTTAGCCATTCCCCATTTGATGGGCATCCCCTTGACTTCCAATTCTTTGCCACCACAAAAAGAACTGCTATAAATATTTTTGTACATATGGGTCTTTTCCCCACTTCTGTGATTTCTTTGGGATATAGCCCTGTAATGGAAACGCAAATTTAAAGATCTTTCCTGCCCCTAGGCCCTTTGATGGGCTTAAGAGACTCTGAGAACCTTCCTTGATTTGAAAATATACTCTGCCTCCTAATAGGCTGAATGTGGTCACATGGAGCCTTTGGCAGGAGGCTTGGTTTTCAGGAATGAAAACATACACCTTGATGCTGTGTGGATTGGGCAGTAGGTCAAGAGGGTGGTTACATTCTCTGATCCAGGAGAAGGCTATATAATCCCTGATGTGAGGCTTTGCTTTGGGGCTCACTTTGAGAAGTGTTGTGTGATTTGACCAGATGAGACTCTGGGCAGCCATTGAGAGCCCCCCGGCTTTGAAAACCCAGATGTTGATGCTTCCCTCTCTGGTAACTGTGATTTGGTATTGAGGTAATGGTTGGACAGTTGGAAGCCTGTCTGCTTGATCTGTTTTGTTTCTCTGTCTTGTAAGTTCTGTCTGTATACTATGAAGTTCAGGGTGCTGACCTTTTCCCCCTGAACTAGGTAAACGATATGTTTGATTAAAGCAAGCTTGTTAACCCATTTTGAGTTGCTTTCCTTTAGAAAAGCAGATCTAAGAACCTGTGTTGGCAGCCACCCTGGGGATGTTGGGGTGCTTGCTGCTACAAGCCCCAGAAGTGGTTTTGGTCGGTCAAAGGGTATGCACTTATTTATATCACCTTGTGCATAGTTCCAGATTGCTCTCCAAAATGGTTGAATCAGTTCACAACTCCACCAACAGTGCATTAGTGTTCCAATTTTTCCACATCCTGTCCAGCATTTATCATGATGAAAGGGACTTTTGGGCCCTTCTAGTCTAAGCACTTATTTTACACTTGAGGAAACTGAGGCTCAGGGAAAATAAGTGACTTGCCAATAAATTAAACCAATTCATTACAGTGTTGAAACCCTTACTGAGAGTCATAATTGAAGAACGGAAAAATGAAGGGAAATATCTATTTTATTTTCTCTAGGGTACAATACCTCCAAATGCATTTTATAACTTTGTAAATTCTATCCCACACTACATATTGGAATTAATTGTGATCAATGGACTTTATCTCAAAGTCAGACGGAGTCACCTGGTTGAGGATACCCTTTGTCAATTAAGCCAAGCTGTGGACAACGACTTTAAGAGGGAATTAATGGTAAAGTATGCCTTCTCGCCAGGGATTCTTGGTGGAAAATATACAGATAGCATGGTTTATCTTGGCATTCTCAGAAGCCATTTCTACCCATTATTCTTTCTCTTGTGGATTCTCAATCTTGAGCTTTTCTTGGCTCCTCAGTTGCTCTCAAAGTTTCAGGTGACAACTATGACAGGGTGTGACTATTTAAGATACCCTAATAGGATAAAAGGAAATGACAATTTGCCCTATTTCTACCCTGCAAGCAAAGCCCAGTTGTCTTTTACTTCACGATCTGCTTGGATTTGGCATGGTCCTGAATGAATCATTAAACAGATTATTGATAGAATTATAGATCAGGATTGGATAAGATTGAGAGATTTCCTTTTGTTCTAAGACAGACCTCAAGCTTATTTTGTGTAGCATATAGCTTTAGTACTATATGTTGAACTGGCTGCTTCTCTGCTTATTCTGAATATGACCATAGAAGCAATTATTGTTTAAAAAGCCCCCAAACAATTTGACCCTTGCTGCTTTAGGGAATGGTGTCCTTACCACCTTGAAGTCTTGTAATACTGAAAGCCAGTGAAGAACAATTATGACAATATTCATAAATCAGTCAGGAAGCTTTGATTAAACATATACTATACTATAATTCCCATTAATTCTCTAATCTTCATTCTATCTTCCTAATCTTTCAGTCTTTCCCTAGGACCCTCACAGACCTGCTAAGAGGAATCCCTACTGCCTGTAAACACACCAACACTTAACCCTCATCCTTAAAAAATACCCTTAGCTGGTGTTACCATTGCCACTATCATTCTATACCTCTGATCAACCACAGTCAGACACACTCACTGTACCTTGACCCAACACAATGATGTCATTTTGGTCTTCTTAGAGAACAAAGGAAAACAACCAACCAATCCTGCTACCCTGTTTCTTGATGTTCCTTACACATTCCCCAGCTGAGTACCTTTTTTCTAGTAGTCTCCTAAGCCTGGAATGCTTCCCCTCTTCATATTTGCCTCTTAATTTCCTTCAAGATCTAGCTCAAATCCTACCTCAAGTGCCCATCCCTCTAAAATTTCTTTCCAGGATTACTTTCCAGAATTGAGATGTACATAATTAATTGTATGTTGTCTCTCCCATTAGGATGTGATCTCTGAATGAGCAGAAACCACATTTTCCCTTTCTTTGCATCTCCAGAGCTTAACAATTAACAAATGCTTCTTGATAGGTTGAATGAAAAAATGACTGATATGACAAGCACTATGCTAGATACTAGGAGTTAAAAGATAAAAACTAAATAGTTTCTGCCCTCAAGGAGTTTACATTCTATAAAGCAAGATACAGATGTACAGATGACATTCCCCAAAATATTTTGTGGCATTATCTGCCCATTCTGATTAGTAGAAACCTAATCTACTCAACTGTAGAGTGCCAAAATATAACTTTTGAGATATATTATTGGATTATGCAACCACATATTTTATGCATCCTCATTTAACATTATATTTGTAGCCTGATTTATTAAATCTGAAAAATAAATTAATAATAAAAGTCTATAATTGATTTAGCACTCTATGGCACTCAACTATTTTTAAGTATAGTTATAAGAGTCATTTCTATTTAAAAATACAGAATCTATTGGAAAATTTAAATTCAGGGATACTTCTATAATATTCTCTTCAATTGGGGAAACATGGATCAATATGATCAATATAACTTCTGTGATGAAGAGATTTGTTTGGTGGCATTATTTCCTGGTCATCATTAATAGTTGATATAGAAATGGAACAGGTGAAGTTGGAACATCACAAAAACAAAAAATATATGATGTCCTAAAGTACTTTTCCAATTCTTTGATTTAATTATGTCATTATAATCTTATTCAAGTTAGGTGAATACTTAACTACACAAAAGTAACTATTCATTTACATTAAGACTTAATGTGTTGGATGCTAAAGAAACCGCAAGAGATACAAGTCATTTATGAACTTGAAGGCATATCTAATCATTTTCTTTCCTTAGATCACAATAATTGGAGAAACTTATCCTGAACATGGAGGAGTCAGGAGAGAATTTTTCCACTGTGTGTTTGAGAAGATGATCCAACCAGAATATGAAATGTTTATGTATTCTGAAAATTCTTCCCTAATGTGGTTTCCTACCCATGTAAGTCTTGATTTCTTTGTTTCTGGGGTTTCAGGAAAGAAAGTACTGATCCATAAATTATATTATTTAATGTTAATTCCCACAAATATCTAGGAGTTCTGACTTGAAAATCAGTTCTATTGCTACTTATTAGTTGTATATATATATATATATATGTGTGTGTGTGTGTGTGTGTGTGTGTGTGTGTGTGTATATATATACACACATACATCGTGTGTATACATACACACACATACACAAATATTTCTCTTCTGGTCTAATTACTGCAGAAATTGAGGGAGATTGGCCAGAGTTGAGAGTACCTTTCTCCCTTCCTATTTTTTTCCTCTACTGTTCCCAGAACAAATAGTAGCAATCAGCGTGTCTGATCCATGGCTTTCTTTCTAAACAGAGCCCTACCTTATGGGCCAATGACCTTTGGTATAAAGCTAACCTGACATATGTCACGTGTTCCCCAGGTTGTGCAATCAAATCTTTTATCTTTGTCCTTGGGGCTATCCCAATGGGAGAATTGAAATTTCATGTGTCTGTGTATATTTGTGTATGTGCACACATATACATGTATGTATGTATATACAAACATATATGTATACATTTCTTTTGTCCTTGTTATATGTAGTTAGATATTCGTTTGTCCCCTTTTTTATTAGCAACATGACTTCATCACAGTTTTGTTTACCAGAAGAAATCACAGAATCACTGAATCTGAGAAGGGACCAAGGTACATATGAAAGGAATCCCCACCATAACACATGTGGTTGTCTAGCCTTTGCTTAAAGACCTCTAAAAAAACAGAACCTAGTAACTGTTGAGGCAGCCCATTCTGCTTTTGGACAGCTCTGATTATTAGGAAGTTTTATCTGATTTCAAGCCTTAATTTGACTCTTTAACATTTCCACCCACTGCTTTCGGTTGTGTCCTTTGAGGCCAAATGAAGCCAGTTCAATCTCTCTTCTATAAGACATCCTTTTAAACACTTAACGATGGCTATCATGTTCTACTCTGCCCTTCTATCCCCCAGTCTTGTTTTCTCCAGGCCAAATGTGCAGTTCCTTGAACTGACCTTCACAAAACATGAACTTGAGGCCCTTCATCATTCTGATTGACCTCTTCTGGACATTCTCCAACTTGATAATGTCTTTCTTAACTTGTAGCACTCAGAATTGACCACAGTACTTCACATAAGGGCTTAATGCAGCCTAAGACTGAACTAGTCTCATTTTCTCATGTAAACACTCTAAATTTGAAGGAAAAAAAATCAATGTTAAATATGAACATTTTAGTTGGACTATTATTTTTTGCTTAATTTTCTCTTTGTGAGTGAAATGAAGAATAACTCAGTGCCATCAACAGTATTCCTTGAACTAGAAACATTTCACCATGTTTGAAAATATTTTTGCATTTTAATACAACCACACAATCGTTTGGTCACAAACCCATTTTTATTGTGATTTGTAACTGGATCTTTTATTCTAATTTGTAACTTGATTTTAAACAATTTTGCCTAAACCAAATATATATAGTAATATTTTCAAAAATTAGTGTAATATCAATTTTAATGTTCATAATTCCCCCCTTTCCTTTCTCTTTCAGCCTAAATTAAAGAAGAAAAGTTATTTTCTCTTTGGAGTACTATGTGGCTTCTCCTTAGTCTGTGGCAATGTAGCCAACCTTCCTTTTCCACTAGCTCTCTATAAGAAACTTTTGGATCAAAAACCCTCACTGGAAGATTTGCAAGAGCTGAATCCTGAATTGGGCAAGTAAGTAAGGTTAATTATCTATCACAGTGTAACATTTTCTCTGGACTTATTCCTCCAATTTTCACTGGCAAGGGCAAGTTGGTTTCCCAGAAGGGTGTCTACTGCTATTTTCAGGGTTCTGTAGGTGTCTCTCCTTCTGACACTATAGCTCACAAGCCCCTACTAGTGTTACCCTTTAACAGTCAACTAGTAGAGTAGATTCAGGTCTTTAGCAAAGGTATTTACTCAAGTGATATAGTAAGAATAGTAATTACTTACAAAGCATTTTCCCCCAAACAAGGACACACTTTCCTGCAAATACGCACACTTAAAGTACAATAGTAGTAAGATACATGTGCCAGGAATACCAATTGCCAAGGCAATTCACAATTCTGCAACTGTCAGACTTTGATATCCTTTCTTTTTAGGAAACAAGAGGGTAGGGTATGGGGTCCTCTTGAAGTCCTCTGTTGGGAATGGCATTAATGAGAGATGAAACTTTTGTACTAGATTATGTCTGAAGTCAATAAATAGTCAATAACCAACAATTAAACCCCTACTATTTGCCAGGCACTGTGTTAAACACTGGAGATAAAAAGACAAAGACTGTCCATACCCTTAAGGAACTTAATCTAAGGAAGGAAGACAACACATAAAAGGAAGCTGAAAAGTGGAAGGAATACCAGGGAAGGTTCACAGTGTTCCCAATGCAGGGGCATGATGGATTCAGAGAAGTCCCAAAGCAATACAGCTGCTGAGCTCAGTTCCCTCCTTCAATGAAGGTTTTGGAGTTCATGGTCCCACTCTCCAGGTAGAAGGGCAGGGGTAGGCAGCTGGGATCCCGAAGGATGTTGAAGTTTGTCCATTCACAAGCATGGTGGAGAAGTAGTGCAGCCTGTTGAGACAAGGCTAGCCCCTTCTAGGTCTAGATCTAAGACCCTCCGACACCCAAACTTAGGAGTTGGGAGATAGATGAAACCAAGCAAAGAAGGTGGAAAAGGAGAGACAGACATGTAGGAGAATTAGAAAGAAGAGAATCATAGAGGCCAAGGGAAAGTGTCCAGAAGAATGGAGTGGCTAACACTTTTGAAAATATTATAGAAGTCAGGAAAAACGAGGACTGATCACAAGTCATCATAATTAGCATTGAGAAAGCAGTTGCAAGGGAGTTCTGAGGTTAGAACTATGGTTACAAGAGGCTGAAGCTCTCCGGGGCGGCTAGGTGGCACAGTAGTAGAGAGTCGGCCCTGGAGTCAGAAGGACCTGAGTTCTGATCCGGCCTCAGACACTTAATGCACACACAAACAAAAACCTAGCCGTGTGACCTTGGGCAAGTTACTTAACCCCAATTGCCCTCCAAAATGCAAAAAAAAAGAGGCTGAAGCTCTGATGGGAATTCTGAGGTTTGGGAGCCAGAAGGGATTCAAAAGGAATCTAGCACAGCCTCCTCATTTTATATATGAGTTAACTGAGGACCAGAGAGGTTAAATAACTTGTCCACAGTCAGATAATAGCAGAGCTGGAATGAGAATTGTGAGTCATACTACAAATACACCAATGTTTTACTCACTTTTTAAACTTTTCAAATTATTTTTCCTTCAGCAATTTGCAGTTACTTCTAGATGAAAATGCCGATGACATAGAAGAATTTGACCTATGTTTTTCTGTAAGTACTACTGAAAAATAGTATATAGATGAACATGTCCACCTATCACAATGGCTTAGAGTGCCCCTTACTGAAATGCTACCTTCTATGATATGCCAGTTTTTCTTCCTTATTTGGTAGAAGATATGTCTACCTAATATAAAATAAAGCACAAATAAGAAATCGTCTGGTTTGTCTGCTTAATGTAAAGAATTCAGCTAGATAATTCAGGTTTTAAAAGTGTATTTTGCAGTCAGTATATTTTGCAGTCAGCATTATCCAAGAATGTCTGAGTTTAAAATTTTTTACATTTATATTTATTTTAAATAAAGGGGTCCATTTAGCTCTCAATTATGGAATATGCTTTATTTATTTATTTATTTATTTTTTTGGAGAGCAATTGGGTTTAAGTAACTTGCCCAAGATCACACGGCTAGGTTTTTGTTTCTGTGTGCATTAAGTGTCTGAGGCCGGATCTGAACTCAGGTTCTTCTGACTCCAGGGCTGGTGCTCTACTCACTGCACCACCTAGCTGCCCCACAATTATGCAATATTCTCTAAGAAAAATTCCTATTCATAAAGGATGGGAGATGGTTATGGATGTAGTGTTATGTTCAGGAAATGGCACTGATTCTGGAGTCCCAAGACCTAAGTGGAAATCACTGAATCTCAGAGAGCTGCCTGTAAAAGAGGAAATGTGACATAATGAAAAAACACTGAATATGGAATCAAAGGTGATGAGTTGGGATCTTGTCTCTGATACTTATAAGCTGTATGACCTCAGAAAAGTCATTCACCTCTCTTGGACTCAGTTTCCTCATCTGTAGAATGAGAAGATTAGATGAGTTGACCTCTAAGGTGTCTAAAGCTATGATTTTAGAGAAAGTCTCTTAAGTCTCTTCCTATTCTCAATTTAATATCTTTTCCATTTTCCATTTTTTTTTTTGTCGGGGGGAAGACAAAGCAATTGGGGTTAAGTGACTTGCCCAAGGTCATACAGCTAGTTAAGTGTCAGGTGTCTGAGGCTGAATTTGAACTCAGGTCCTCCTAACTCCAGGGCTGGTGCTCTATTCACTGCGCCACCTAGCTGCCCCATCAATTTACTATCTTACACTATAACTTGCTACCTGGGTAGCTTTGAGCAAATCCCTTAATCTCTCTGAAGCTATTTCCTTATTATAAAATGATAAAATTTTCCTTATTGTAAAATAATTGGATTAAATGATCTTTAAATTCCTATCAGTTCCTTATCCTTATCTCTACCTTCGTATTGCCACCTGAATGCATTTGTTGTTTTAGATATACTGGGACAAAAAAGATATCGATCTGATTTCAAATGGAAGAGAAATACTTGTGGACAAAACCAACAAGTAGGTATAGTAGAAATAAATACCTGTTTTTAATATTCTCAATCTGTCATTAGGGACTTAATAAATTAGCACTATTAATTTCTTATTTCAGTTAACTATCTTCAGAAAGGTAAGTCAAACCTTTATTGTTATTATTATTTTAGATTATAAGAAATAGTAAATTTCTTGTATCATTAACAATCTATATGCAATAATACAAAGTCATCAGAATACACCCACTCAAACTTATAAGGTCAATCCTCATTCTTTGCAGGTTCCATATTTGCAAATTTGCCTATTCAGTAAAATTTATAACCCCAAAATCATACTCACAGAACTTTTATAGGCATCATGGATGTGGGCAGAGCATCAAAAAAATTGTCACCTAAAGTGCTGGTTTCCCACTGAGGTTGAACCAGGCAATGCTCTACTTTCTTTTTTAAATCCTCATATTATAAACCAGTATCCTTTTCTCCTATTTAGTGCTATGTTTTCCTCAGTGTGTGTGTGTGTGTGTGTGTGTGTGTGTGTGTGTGTGTGTGTGTGTGTGATTTTGCTGCTTAAAATGACCACCAACCACGGTACTAAAGTGCTGTCTAAGTGTTCCTAAGTACAAAAAGGCTAGGATGTGCTTTGTGGAGAAAATAAGTGTCAGAAAATACATTTGTTCAGGCATAAGTTTTAGTGGTGTTGACCATGAGTTCAGTATAAATTAATCACACAATGTAATACACCGAGAAAAAGGAAGAGGAAATTTGCCAGTCTTTATGTGAGATCACTCCAGAAAATGCTAAAGTAAATTTTGTTACCAGAGGCTCACAGGAACCTAACCCTGCATTTCCCCTAGGAGCAATGGTATAGTATTCAATAATTTGGTGTTTTCGGCAGCTCTATAGAGGATAACTACCACAAGTGATAAAACTTTATTTATTTAGATACTAAATTCATATTATGCTAATTTGTAATTATTTTCCTTGGCCAGGATTATAATTTCACATTGACCACTTTTCACTGTGGAGTACAAATACTCTCTTCTCTCCTTTTCATCATTAAATCAACAGTACCCACTACTGGAAAGGAGGCTGATGGACTGTTCTGTTGTCCTACTGACCCTCTTTGTGACTTCTCTGCCTACCACTTCTCTATTTTATTTATTACCTCAATTAGAAAGTAAGCTCCTGGGGCAGCTAGGTAGCATAGTGAAGGCCCTGGAGTCAGGAGGCCCTGAGTTCAAATCTGACTTCAGACACTTAACACTTATTAGCCATGTGACCTTGGGCAAGTCACTTAACCCCAATTGCCACCCCCCCCTTGCAAAACCAAAAAAAAAAGTAAGTTCCTTAAGGACAAGGCCCTTAGCACAATGCTTGGCATATACCAAGTGCTTAATAGATATTTTTCATTCATTTTTTTTTAAAGCAATTGGGGTTAAGTAACTTGCCCAAGGTTACAGGGCTAGTTTTTTTGTGTGGGTGTTAAGTATCTGAGGCAAACCCATCCCACCATCCCGGGTTCTCCCACTCAGGGCCGGCACTCTTACTCACTGCCACCTAGCTGCACTTTTTCATTCATTTTTCATTCATCCATGGTTCTGAGGACCACATTAGTTTTTCATTTATTAAACATTTAACTAGAGAAACCTCTTTCTCCATAAGATCAAAACTAAAAGCTTACCATAAAGAGATGTGGGCTGTGTATATATTGTTGTTCAGTCATTTTTTGGTTGTGCCTGACCCTTCATGACCCCATCTGGGGTCTTCTTGGCAAAGATACTGGAACAGTTGGCCATTTCCTTTTTTACTTCATTTTACAAATGGAGGTAAGCAGGTTTAAGTGACTTGCCCAGGGTTACACAGTTAGTCAGTGTCTGAGGCCAGATTTGAATTAAGAAAGATGAATCTTCCTGACTCCAGGCTTGGCACTCTGTGCCCTGCCTGTACCACCTACTTGCCCATTTGTATATAATACTACATATATATATACACTACATATGTATATGTATATATGCATATGTGTATTATGTATATGTAAATATATAGATCATACACGTGTGTGTATATAATGTTCATACCTAGAGGGGGGAAAAGAGAAACATTATGTTCTAAATTTAAAAAAAATTACCTAAAATCCATCATTTGTGAGAAGGTTCACTACCAGAATCATCCCTAACCATCACTGTTACTTCTTTCTGACTTCTCAACTCAGCACAGGCCCACCATTCTCTTAATAAAATTCCCCCCCCCTCAAGATAACAGTTAAAATAATCCTCTCAAGAAAGAATTTCTCTTAGTTCATTTTCTACGTCCTTATATGATCTCTCTTTAACTATGACAAGACCCTCCAGAAAAGACTAACTACCAATCTATCAGGATTCTATTCCCTCTTAAGATATGGTAACAATATTCCCATTTTTCTATGGCAAAGGTTATTGAAGTAGGTATTAAGTATGTTATACATAAGTGTTTAATTACTGTTATTTTTTGACAATGGTCCTACTGTGGCTAAGAATCACTCTTAAAAGGTCTATCCTGTCCCTGTGATTCATTAACTGTTGCTTCTGTATATTTCAAATACTTCCTAACTTGCCAGATGTTTCTGTATCCCCTCTGTTTTACAAGGTTATACAAGGTGTAAAAATCTCCTATGTTCTATTTAAGTATGAATTGGAGGATAAGAAAAAAGAAACAAAGTAACAAAGATATAAATATGTGTGTGTATATATATATATATATATATATATGTACAGAGAAACTTATATATCTACATATTAATAAAAATCATCTTCTGGCTTCCATAAAGGGAACATTTTGTTTCCAGATGTATTAATTACATCTTTAACACATCTGTGAAAAAGATTTATAAGGAGTTCCAAACGGGATTTTACAAAGTCTGTACAAAAGATATTCTCAACTTTTTCCATCCTGAGGAGCTTAAGGCAGTGATGACTGGAAACCCAGATTATGACTGGAAACGTTTTGAAGAGGTATGTAATAGCAGAATGGATTCAAAATTTCCCAAATAATTTCTATATCTTCTCAATATACTTTTCTTTCTCCCTTTCTTTCTCAAGAATTCACAATATTTCAATGGATATGATAAATCACATCCTACCATTGTGATGTTTTGGGAGGCTTTCCATAGATTGTCTCTGGAAATGAAGAAAGAATTCCTCTGTAAGTTACTGATCTTTAGAAATCTATTTTTTTTTAAGTGATCATATCTCCCTTGTGAAGTAACATCTATTTCCGGTTGTTTTTCTTGTTAATGTGGCTTTTTCTACAACCATAGAGATTACAACCCATCAGCCACTGCCCATGCTGCATAACTCTCATCCACATCCTCAGTAGAGGACATTAATGAACCTGATTCAGGGAGGGAAGAGGTTTTCCTTTCTTTTCTTGACGTCACAATTATACCAGTTAGGCACCTGTGTGGCAAAGTAGATAGAGAGCTAGGCTTGGAGTCAGGAAGACTTGAGTTCAAATCCAATCTCAGACAGTTACTACGTGACCGTGCAAAAGTCATTTAACTTCTGTCTGCCCGAGTTTCTTTAACTGCAGAATGGGGGTAATAACAGCACCAACTCACAGGGTTGTTGGGAGGAACAAATGAGATAATATTGGTAAAACATTTAGCATAGTGCCTGGCAGATAACAGACACTATGTTACTCCTTTTCTCTTTCCCCAAATGAAACACAGAGATCCTTTATTACTTGCACTTATCATAGGACTAGATTACTGTGGGTTTTTCTTTTCCTATTCATTTCTTCAATGATATGTTTTACACTCCTTTTCTTTCATAATCCTTTGTGATGTTTTGTAGTCACACATGTATACCACATACCCCGATTACAATTTTTGAGAATGTAAATATTGTCTGGGGACTGTAATGTTGTACTACTCACAGCCACACAACACCGGAAAAATATTGGTAGTGGGGAAAAAAGAGTCTTTGTTTTAGGGAGAAGCTTGGAAACATTAAAATAACTGCCAAAAAGCAATTCAGGGCACTCCCTTCCAACTATTACACTTTCTTATTGATTCCCAGTGTCAGCCTAAGATATAGCTACTAATAGAGGTAGCTTGGTGATATAATGAATAGATATTAGGACTTGGAGTCAGGAAGAGCTGATTTCAAATTTAACACTTCTATTTTGGTGTTTAATTGGGCATTTAAAATTTGTTCTTTTTCTAGTTTTTTTTTCTTTCTTTTTTAGTTGCATGCTTCATTCATTGGTCTGTTCTTTCTCTTTTTTATGATGTAAGCATTTAGAGATATAAATTTTCACCTGAGCAATGGCTACATCACACAAATTTTGATATGTTGTCTCATTGTCACATTTATCCTTAAGAAATTATTGTTTCTAGATATCTAAGATATATAAACAGTTTTTTAAAAGTATAATAATGCACATTATTCAATATAATTGCCAAATGGACAAATAGCATTTCTTCTCTGTACTTTGAGTTTGTGCTCATTGTTTTAAAAACTACAATTAATTTTATTTTATTTTAAAGTGTTTCTTACAGGAAATGACAGATTTCCAGCACAAGTAGAAAATTTGGGAATAAATTTCATCTATCTTGAATCTTTAAGCGAAGATTGTGCTCCAAAAGTACTTACGTGCTTTTGTTTTCTATACCTCCCACAATATTCTACGATGGAAAGAGTGGAAGAAGCCCTTCAAATAGCCATCAACAACAACAGAGGATTTAGCTATTAGCCATCATTCAAACATTCCCCCCCCCCCAAAATAAAGGGCATTGGGACTGAAAATGTACAGTAAAACAACCATGCTACTAGTGTAATATATTTATGACTTTTTTAAAAAGTGAAATTATAAGAGCAAAGGAGAAACATTGTAGCCTTCTTCATTATAATTTAATTCAGTCCTTTTGACTGATGCAATAAGCTTATCATGGTAGTAATGTCTTTGAATAAAATGAATGAATAAATAAGATGATAGCAACATAAATAAGAATTGATGCAGGGAAGGACCAATATACTTGCCAACATAGTAATTGCTTCTAATGGCCATTGTGTAAAATGATTTACATTAGTCTCTGCTTTTCTCCAACCTTTCTATTAAAAGGACTCCCTGTTATAAAATTCGATTGGGTAAAATGTGGGCCCACGAACAGTTTGGTCTTTCTCCCCAAAATGTTTTCTATACAGTGTCAAGGCAACTGTAATGTAACACAAATAATGTGGTGGTGAAGTGTGCTAGGGTCTAGTCTAGGCTTGGCTTTGTCATGTGACTTTGCGACCTTTTAGTAATTCCCTTCATCTTGGGCTCAGTTTCCTCATTATAATTTTACCAAGCTGGTGGCACAGTGCATAGAGTGCTAGGCCTGGAGTTACGAAGACTTACCTTTCTGAGTTCAAATCCTGCCTCAGACACTTAGTAGCTATGAGACCTTGGGCAAGTCATTTAACTCTGCCTCTGTTGCCTCATCTGCAAAATAAGCTGGAGAAGGAAAAGGCAAACCAACCCAGTATCTTTGTCAAGAAAATCTTAAATGGCATCATGAAGAGTTGGGCATGACTGAATGACAACATAAAGTTACTCACTTTAAAATTGGCCAGTTCTAAAGTGGTGGAAAAACAATTTGTCATTATTTAAATAGAAAAGTGCTCCATAGACTTGGCTCTTCACAGCAATGCAAGGATCCAAAACAATTCCAAGGCTCCTGATGGAAAATGCTATCCCTATCCAGAGAAAGAACTTTTGAGTCTGAATGCAGCTGCTCTATTTAAAAAAAAAAAAAGAAAGAAAAATGCTCAATAAACCCCTCAACTCACATCACATTTTACTCCTATGGCTACATTCTGCCTGATATGGTTATCTTGAAATGTGCTGTTTCCCCTACTCTATTATGAGGTCCACGAGGAAAGGGGCCCTATTTAATCATATTTTATCCCCACAGGTGGCACTTGGGAGTCAGGAAGAGTGGCTTTAAATCCTATCTCAAACACTTACTGGCTATGTGACCCTGGGCAAATGGCTTTCACTTTGCCTAGATTTCCTCATCTGCAAAATGGGGATAGTTATAGTACCTACCACACAAGGGTTATTATAAAAATCAATGTGCTTAAAACAATCTGCCAACTTTTAAATAACATAGTACTAAGTTGTTAGGGAAGATGGTCAATAAATATTTGTTGACCTATCGATTGTTTATGTTGAATTTTACTTCTTCAAGTTGCACATGTGAATTTCAACTTAAAGGTAAGAATTAAGGACAAGCCTTGCTGCTAACTATATTGATCAAAACTGTAAGTTTTCTGTCATCACTGCTCCAAGGTCCTCTTGAAGACTTTTCTGGGTCATCCATGCCAGCCCTGGAATGCCGGGTCAATCCCATGCTTCCTTTCCCATTGGCAGGTTGATGCTACGAAGCTGAGCATAGCAAATGAGTCATGCTGAATTCATTCTTAATGAAAACCTGCAAATCATCACACTGAATCAAGGGAGGACTGGCAAGGCATGACCTTGGTTGTCCTGACTGGAACATAAAGGACTTCCATAGGAGACAAGTACCTACCCTAGAAGTAATAAGATGCAATGGAAAGAATATTGGATTTGTAGTTAAAGGCCCTGGGTTCCAAATCTTGATCTGCCACTTAATACCTGTGGGACACTAGGCAAGTCACTTGATTTTTCTGTGACAGTTTTCTTATCTATAAAATGTTTGGGAGGGTGATTGAGATGACCCCTCTATGCCCCTTTCAGCTCTAAATCTACGATCTTTTGACCTGCTGAATGTGATGCTGTTCTTTAAATTCTAGGCTGCATTATTCAAGGCAAAAGATGTTAAACAGAGAACAAACATGTAAAAAAAAGTCACCAAGTGCTACATGGCTTCAAGAACAGATTATGTGACAACTCGTTTCCTTTTTTGTTTTACTAACAGTTTAATCAAATGAGATAATGTATAGAAAGTGTCTGTATGATCTTAGAGGCTGCCTTAGATAAATGCCAACAATTATCAAGGGAATGTTATATAGATTTTTGCAAAGCTTTTAATGAAGCATCATGCAAATTTTGTGAATGAGATGGGAAGACTGTGGGCCAGACAATTTAGATGGAATTGGCTGGATAGCCAAACCTAAAATAGAACGGGAAGCTGTATTTGTATCCCTGGTCTGTAATATACTGCTGAGTACACAGTAGGTGCTTAATAAATGCTTGACTGAAGGGCATTACAGAGGTATACTTAATCCTAATGTAAAGGAAAACATCCTTAACAGCCTGGACCCTCCAAAAGTGGAAATGCTTACATTGGAACACAATGGGCTCCACTTAAAGTCTTCAAAAATTGGATAATCGTGTTAGGTACATTGTAGAGAGGACAGGAATGAATTACAACAGATGGCTTTTGAGGTCCCTTCCTCAGGGATAAAATGCTGGCTTTGAAGTCACAAAGAGCTGAGTTCAAAACCAGCCTGTTACAAATAGTATGATCCTGAGTAAATCACTTCTTTTTTGCCTCAGTTTCCTTAACTGTAAAATGGGATTAATAACAGCACCCACCTTGTATTTGGCATAGTCCTTTCCCCACCCTTATAAACTCTGACATTCTGTAAAGTACATAGATGATAGTGCAATAATGCAGTATGTGTCAGCATTTATATCATGCCATTGGGACCCCATCACTTTGTAAAAAGATCCCTTAAGGAAGATCAGGAACTATTATGATGCAGTCAAAAAAATGTTTGTCCTTTGTCTCTTACTCAACATAAGGGAAAAAAAATAAAATAAAGGCCATTAAAAATGGTTTAGAGGCTAAGATGAAGAGTCAAGACAGGGCAGTTTCACACCGTGTCAGACCCTATCCAGGTGAATGACTATGCTTTGAGTCCACCATCTGCAAGATAAGGGGATTGGACTCCATGGCCTTTAAAATCCTTTCTACCTCTAAATCCATGATGCTAAGTGGTAAAGACTTTTGAGTCAGCACTTCTAATGGAACATCTAAAATTCAGAATATTTAATTATTCCCTCAATTCTCTTTCCACAGTCTTTTTAAAGTGAAAGTCTGACCACATCCCTCCCCTATTCAATAAACTCCAATTATTCTCTGTTACTTCTCACCAAATAAAAGCCATTCAGCTTTTAAGGCAAGCTTTTCACAAGCCAGCTCCAACCTCCTAGTCCAACATTATTCCCAATCCCACACACTACAATCTAGCCTGGGTGACCTTTCTGTTCCCCACCTGTATCATTCCATCTCGAATTTGCACATTGATGCCTAGAAAGCTTTGCTGCCTCATCTCCTCCTCAGAACCTGTCATTTCCTATACTAACCTTTCCTGATCTCCCCAGCTTATATTGTCCTCCTCACTTAAATAAAAAGATTAATCTTATATTTATTTATAGGGCAGGTAGGTGGCAAAGTGTGTAGTGGACTGGAGCTGGAGTCAGGAAGACTCAGCCCTCATCTGGCCACTTATTAGCTGAGTGACATGGGGCAAGTCACTTAGCCCTGTTTGCCTTAGTTTTCTCATCTGTAAAATGAGGTGGAAAAGGAAATGACAAACCACAGCAGTATCTTTGCCCAGAAAACTCCAAACAAGATCACAAAGAATGGGACACAACTGAACAATGTTTATGCACATCCTGTCTCCCGTTAGAAGGTGGGGCTTCTTGAAAAGCAGGGATTTTCATTTTTGCCTTTGTATGCTCTAGTACCTTGCACAGCACCTGGAACGTTGTAGGCCCTCAATGTCTATTTGCTAACTGTACATGAACTACTTTTCACGTGGCATTTCTGGAAATAAAGTACAAAATAGAAGTCTTGTTATTCACATCAATTTCTACTTTATTGTAGGCTTTTATTATGAAATGCTACTTCAAATGAATTTATCTGAAACTATTTAAATGAACTAATTATTTGGCATAGTGCCTTTGAAAATGTTATTTTTATCATCACCTTCCACTGCCCAAAAGCCTTTTATCTACTAACCAAAATAACCCCAAAACCAAAAATGTATTTGACTTTTAGTTGAGTTTGATCAAAACTAAAAATCAAACATTTATAAACATCAAGATTAGGGTTATTAGGTCTAACAAGGGAATATTTTAATGAAATGGATATAGGGAAGGTGAGATAAAAAAGCTTATTTGAAATTTCTTTAATCCAGAGTCTCTCAAAGGATGAAAATCTTAGTTCCCTATGAAAATGAGATCATTCCAGTGTTTTAAGAGGTTAGTGGAGTAAAATAAATCATTTTTCTGTTTAAATGTAAATCACATGGCCTTGCTACATAAAATTCTCTCAGGGTAGCCTCTCATTGAATTAATTATGTCTAAAGAGCTTAATACCCATCCAAGTCCAGAGATGGAAGAACACATAAACTGGTATGGTGATCGGCAAGAGAAGACTGTAAAAGCACAGGCTGCTGGTGCTGGTACAGCCATGGGGAAAGTTTTCATCTACAGAGGCAGAGTAGAACAGTCCAGCTAAAGAGATCAGAGGAACAAGGACAGTCATTGTGGGGAGAGAAAGAAACATTTTTCTTGACTGCTTATCTCTTCCTCCTCCTGATGTCCTATGTCCAGTTCAAAAAAAACAGACTACTCTTGTACTTTTTCTTCTTGTTGCTTATTCTGGTGTATCATTCTTGCTGCCTGTGGTATCATATTAGGAATACCGTCAATGATAGGGTAAGCAATTCCCAGTTCTTCATTAATCAGTTCATTTGTTGATACTTCATACCTAAGCAAAACAAGAAGTAGGAATAAATCAATTATTTAAGTTATTGAAAAAAAAAAGAATGTCTAGAATGTGGTTGTAAATAACTTAGTTTATCCAGCTCTATCCTATAAGGGAATTGTTGCTTTAACCCAGTCTAAATTTAAACTCTCCCGTGCATAAATTGTTTTTCTGAAAAAGAATTTCATAATATTCCCACTTCGGGCTGTATCCTCTCCATATAAAGTCATTTTTCTTTTCTATTTTTTTTTTGCCTTTTCAAACCTGGGGTCATTCTCTACTCATTCTCTCTCAACCCTCATATCCACTCTGTTACCAACTCCTTCATAACATCCCTGGAAAAGGCTCCCCTTTCTCCTCTCATACTGACACCACCCAATCCAACAGACTGCATATGTGGGGTGAGACTGAGGAGTGGAAGATAATACTGAAAATAGCCTGCTGGCTGACCTCCCATCCTCAAGTCTCTCCCAACCCTCCATTCTCTACTCAGCTGTTAAAATGATTTTCCTAAAGTGCAGGTCTGACAATATCATCAGTACCCACTGGCATTCAATAAACTCCAGAATCAAGTACAGAATCCTATGGGAGGTTTTGTTTGTTTTGGGAGACAACAGGGTTAAGTGACTTGCCCAAGGTCACATAGCTAATGTCTACGGTCATATCTGAACTTGGGTCCTCCTGACTTCAGGGCTCATGTTCTATCTAGGCACCACCTAGCTGCCTTTGAACCCTCTGGTTTTCATAGCATTTCATATAACCTGGCCCCTTCCTACCTTTCCAGCCTTCCTACACCCTACTCCCCTCCAAGTACAATCACACTGTCTTCCTGGTTGTTGCTTTGACATGAGAATTCATCTTACCTTTTCACTGACAGCTCTTCATCCCTAAAATGCTCTCCATCTTCTCCAAGTCCCAACTTCCCTAGTTTTCCTGAAGTCTTCCCTGAATCCTTTCCTGATCTC
Organism: Gymnobelideus leadbeateri; assembly: GCA_011680675.1. Classification (NCBI taxonomy): domain Eukaryota; kingdom Metazoa; phylum Chordata; class Mammalia; order Diprotodontia; family Petauridae; genus Gymnobelideus; species Gymnobelideus leadbeateri. The sequence continues at coordinate 193,654 of WOXC01003649.1, read as the reverse complement.
CATTAATACTAACGTCTTGCCTTCTTATAGTAACTCTAACTTAGTCCATTTTGCTAAAAACAAACAACCATAACTAATCATTTTTGTAACCTTCACTGCTGCAGAACAGTTTGACTAGATCCATGCTGAAGCATTCTAGGGGCTGGAAAAAACAGAATCTGAGGATCTGAACAGGAAAGCAGTAAAACATATGTATATATACATACATATACACACACACACACATATATATAAAACATTTATTACATAATATATATAATTTGTATATTATAGTCTAGATATAGAAAGACTAAAGTATATATACTATATATGCAACATAAAGGTACAAAGCACAGAGGCAGCATATACGGTAAATACGAAATATACAGAGCAGGCAGCATAAATGCTGCATACATACAGCCTATGTTCGACATAGTACAGATGAGACCTATCCGTCCGTCCATTTATTTATCTATCGACGCTTAGAAGGAGGTGGAGGCGAGGGGCCGTTTGGACCCAGACAAGCCTCGGTTTCTAGTGAGTAAAATCTAACACTGGGCTGGGTGGCTTGGTGGAACTTGAAATCCGGAGGACGTACTCGGAGGACCTCCAAGACCGTTAGGCCCAGGCCCTTCCCCCCACCCCGTTAGAGAGATTCAGGGGACTGCCTAGGTCACGTGAGCCGTTATGGGAGGCGAGATCAGAAGCTGGTCCCCTCCGACCCCCCCTTCCCCCACGGCCTGACGGTATCTGAGGGGGCCATTTGGGCTCTGTACGCTTCGGTTCCCTTATATACAGGAGGAGGGGGCTAGGCCCGCTCCCGCCCGGGCTCCCCGCAGGGCGCTTCACCTCAGAGGCTTCTTGGACAGCGGGCACACCAGCACGTCCAGCAGGGCTGCGTCAAAGGCGGCCGGAGGGGGGGCCTGGTCAGACCCGGGGCTTTCGACTGCCGGCCTGGGCCCCGCCACGTGCACAGCCCTGCTCCCGGCGGCCGACGCCAGCCAGGGCCTCCCCCGCAGCGCAGACGCAGCTCGTCGCCACGGCCCGCTCAGCATGGCCCCTCCCGCGATGGGGAACCCTCAACGGCCTCGTTCTCACGCTCGCTCAGGAAGACGAGCCACTCCCTTTCCGGCGGCTCCTTCCGGTGCGCAGAGGGAGGTGATCACTCGAGTGCGCAGAGGAAGAGGGTCCGCCGAGCACCGAGCGCTTCGCATTCTCGTTCCTACGCATTCACTAACTTGGGAGGGAGGGGGCGGGGCTGTGACTGTCACAGTGGAAGCGGGCTCCGGGGCCTTCTAGCATAGACCTCCCGTGAAAAAGGATCTTCTACCCTAAGTCTAGCAATAATGTCTTCATTCTTAACAAAGGTAGAGCTGGAAGGGACCTCAGAGGCCCATTCTCCCCGTTCTGCTGAGAAGGAACCTGAAACCCACTCGTGGAAATGATTTACCCAAGGTCCTACACGTAGCAAGCATAAAAAACGGGATTGGAACTCAGTTCCTGCGGCCGCTCCCGCCGTGTCACACTACTTTACTGTTTGGCCTTTAGAGCCCTTCATGACCCGTTTCCAGCCCACCTTTCCAGCAGTTCAAGCAAACTGACCTTCCCCAAACCAGAATGCGCCCCCTCCGCGTCTCTGCATCTTAGAATCGCGTCAAAGCTCAGCTCAAAGCGCTGCAGCCTGCACGAATCTGTTCCTTTTCTCCCAGCTATTACCAATCAATCAATCAATGTGGCAGCGACGTTTATTACGTGCCCCGTACTGGGAAAACAAAGAAGTGCAATAGTCCTGTTGCGGTTTCATCGTGTGCTGCGGTAGAAGCGGCTCAGAGAATTCAGTCAGGCCACCTCACATCCAAGCACAGGCATTTATTGAGACTGATGCCTCTCATGGAGTGGGCTAAGTTCCAAGAGGGACCAGACACTTCAGAGAGAGCGAGAAGGGCTTTTCTAGGGTAAAGATGCAATTACATAACAAATTATGAATATTAAAAAGGCGGGAGGCTTTGTTAAGGGATTAGGTAATAGGGGAGGGGTCCCAGCCTCAGTGAAACTGTGCATGTTTCACAATGCGTACAGAAAAACCCATGGGGGGTTATATATGTACGATAATGATATTATAATAAGCCTCTCTACACCAGTTCACCTAAAGGACAGTTATATATATATATATTACTGTGCAGGTGCCTACTTAGGGAAAGTCCCTACCATTGTTTTGGGGTCCACATCCTGCTCAGGCATCCTGGTGGTGCTGCTTTCTGCTTGGCTGAGTATTGTGGTCCTGTCTGAGACTAGATGGATGTGGTTGTGAATAAGTGCATGAACACACCTGCTGTTTCTGGTGAGCAGTGAGGCATATAGGAAGAAGTCAGGATATTGAATGGGGGTGGGGAGTGGTAGGGAAAGTGGGCCTGCTGTTCAGTAGGGCCCATAAAGAAGTTAGAATATTGGGGGTGGGGGCAGCTTTATTAGGATTCCATCAGTCCCATCACATGAATGCTATAGTCTAGCAAGTAGAAGCAATAATTACATAAATAGGTATAGCACAAACAGAAGCAATACATATAGGTATGGCACAAATAGGCTTTGTATTTACTTTCCCTGCAAACTGGGTCCCCAGGGCTCAGTTCTTGGAGTAACCCGAAGCTTGTAATGGGGTTGATGAAGGTTTTCACCAGGGTGCTGACAGTATCAGAGGAGAGAAGTGGGTGGGGGGAGCTGAAGGTGATGATGATAACTAGCATTTATATAAAGTGCCTACTATGTGCTGGGTTTGATCTTCATAACAACCCTGAGAGATAGGTGCTATTATTATCTCCATTTTTGCAGTCAAGGAAACTGAGACAAACAGAGGTTAAGTAATTGAAAGAGGAGAATTTTAGGGGGAAAGACATATTGAGTCCTTAGGGCCTTTGAGATCATATACTTCCCAAGAAAGCATGGTATCCTTGGCTCTTTTATTCAATCAGCAAACATTTGTTATATACCTACTAAGTAACAGTCACTGTACAAAGAACTGGGAACATGAACAAAGGTGAAAGTTTCTGTTTTCAAGAAACTTACAATGTAATAAAGTAGAAAAGATGAAAAAATAACTATGTGCAAATTCTATTCTAGGCACAAAAAAATGAAGTCCCCAATCATGGGAGTGAACCACAGGAATCTTGAAGGCAGAATCCTGTGTAGAATCCAATGAGAGAAATGATTATTTTTTTTATTACATTAACAAGCAAATATTAAATTAGGATTGAAGTTTTACCTTTTCTATTTCCTCAGTCAGCCCTCTTTCTGTCAATCTCTGAGGAATATTGCTGATAGATGAGATTGCCCAAACTTTTGATCTTTGAAGGTTCCCGCCCAACTAGAAGACCTGATTTCTATTTAAAGTGTGGATAAAATTCAATATAGGGGAGATTTTGCCCCAAGGAAATGAGCCCCTCTCCTTAGAACCCTTCATTAGAATTGAGAGTGACCCAGTTTATGAAGGAGAAACCAATCAGAGTGGTCTGGATAGAGATGAATTCCTTTGTCCAGATCCCTGGAGGCAGGTGTCTCATGACCAAGTCATATTCTGAGCAGAAGCTGAAAACTTTTAGTCCACCTCCTCATTAATATGTCCACCCCTTCATTAATTGTTCACCAATCAAGGTTGATTTTCAACTTTCAGGGACATCTTTTCCAAAGGTTTTTAAGCATCCAGGGATCTCCATGGTTTTGTCTTTGGTTACCAAAAAAGACCATGGACTATCAATTTATTATTTGCTGGCCTAACTAATAAATTGATTATTAATTACCCAGAAACTCTGTCTCTCAACTTTCCATTTGTCTTATAATCCAGTGTGAATGCCTTAAGGAACAAGGAACTATTATTTGAGTGACCTTCAAGACCACAGCAATTCCACTTTTGAACTTAAACTTGATTAGACTAATGTTATCTAATAAATGAGCTAAGTTATGCCTTTTCCCTCAGAGACCAAGGGAAGAGAATGCCCTCAAAGTATTGGGAGAAGAATTTAAATGTTTATTCTTGATTTATCTTTGACATAAATTCCCCTGTGTAAAAGCTATGTGTGCTAAATGGTTAAATGGAATAGGGGAACATAATAGGGGGTTAAAAATAATAGAGAAAGGAGACACCTGTAACCCTCAAGGAAACAATGTAGAAAGTCTAGACCTGAAAGAACAGGGCCAGAGCTGCCTCCTTAGATGGAGTATCAGGGAATTCAAAACTTAGGAAAACACCTTCTGGCTAATGTCAATCATGAAGTCAAAGATTGCTGCTAAAGATATGTTGTTTTCCTAAATTAGGCAATGAGAAACTATTTTGCCCTGAATAAATTACTTGGCTGTCTTATATTGAGTTAAAATTATTCCTTTTGACATTTGCCAGCGTTTTAATTTTAAGGTTCTTTACAAACTAAGAAAACTTCTGAGCATAAATTTAGGACTTTAAAGAAGAAACTGTACCACCCTAACTCTGTATGTGCTGAGAGCCAGCGTAACAGCGAAGGGGGTCACTCTGTTTTGGTGTGCATCTGGCTGACCATTTATTTAATCCTCAAAAACCTTCTGTAAGATAGGTAATGATAAGGAATATCAGCTGTCCTTTACAGAAAAGGCACTGGGGCACAGTCACATTAAGTATTAAGAACAGAGGCCCGCCTCTGGCCTCTTCGTTTCATTAACCACCAAATTCCCTTAAACAAAATTACCAAAAATAAGAAGTTAAAAGCGAACAAGAAATTCCTGGATCTGTATTTTTTAAGCATTTTTAAACTAAGAATAAAATAGAATTGTGTGGGTTGTATTTTTAGGTAGATACATAACAATGTGAGATTTTTTTTTCTTCTGCTACATTCTTACTACTGTAGATCTCCTCCAGATGGGTAATTTTTTTAGAGCAATGTAGAATAAGGGACCAAGTAGGTGGTTCAGTTGACCTTGGAGTCAGGAGGACTTGAGTTCAAATATGGCCTCAGGTACGATGACTAGCTGTGTGACCCAGGGCAAGTCACTTAACTCTGTTTGCCTCAAAATAAAAAAAAAAGGCACTAAATAACATCAAGATAGTTCCCCTTCACTTCCTATTAGTTTTGCACAAAAAGTTGCTGCTTATGCTGCTAACTTCTGGCAAACTTAAAGGAATTACCTCCTATATATAGGATCAACATTATCAGTAGTTGTTTTTTTAAGCCCAATGATTCAAAATACTTTTTAAAAGTTTATCTTTACTGGTATTATTCAGTATATTATTTATCATTATAAAGACACATGGAGATTTTTCAAGCCATGTGCTACAATATATAATTGAAGTGGTAACAATTACTGGCTAATGTGACCTTATTTCAGTAACATGAAAGTTTTTAAGTATCTTTCAATCTGAAATCTTTCAAGCTGTATCTTCAAGACAGTAGAGCCTAGCACCTGGAGCCAGGAAAAGCCTGGGTTGGATTCTGACCTCTGCCACTAGCTGTGAGACTGGGTCATCAGTCAAGCAACAAGCAAGTAAGAACAGCAGCTGCTTGGATCCAGTCTGACTTGACTGTAGAATGCAAGAAGGTGAATAAGATAGAGTATAACAAGGCTGGATAAGGAAGTTGAAGCTAGATTATTATAAAGGGCTTTAGGTGTCTAGGGTGAAGGTGGTGTTTAAAAGGTCCGAGGGAACCACTTGTGTTTGTGGAGTTGGGAAATGACACGTCAGATCTACTTTTTTTTTTTTTTGGATGGCAATTGGGGTTAAGTGACTTGCCCAAAGTCACACAGCTAGTAAGTGTGTCAAGTGTCTGAGGCCGGATTTGAACTCACGTCCTCCTGAGCCTATTGAGTAATTGGCTCTATTCACTGCACCACCTAGCCTCCCCACATCAGATCTACTTTAGAAAAAAAGCACTTCAGCAGCTGTATGGAAGATGGACTAGAGAAAGGATGGAATCAAGTCAGGGAGGCCATAGTCAAGAGGAGATGAGACAAATCTCTTAAAAAGGAGGAGAGATACAGGACTTGCTTTTGGGGGTGGATACATCAAGTAAGAGTTTTCTGAGAATGGGGAAGACATGTACATGTTTATAAGCAGTAAGGAAGCAGGCAGTAAATAGGGAGTAATTGAAGATTAGTGAGAGAGAAGGAGAGGGGACAATCCATTGGAGAAGATGAGATAGTATGGGGCCATTTGTGTATTTGGAGGAGTTTGCCTTGGCAAGGAAAAAGGCCATCTCTTCATGTGAGACAGGTGTGAAGGAAGGCATAATGCAGAAAGCATCTGAGTGAAATAGGAGTAGAAGGAGAGAAGGAGTTCTCAGTGAATGACCTCATTTTTCAGTGAAATATAAAACAAAGTTCTTAGCTGAGAGGGGAGGGGAGAGGAGAGAAGGCTGTGGGAAGTTTGAGGAGAGATTAAAAAAAACTTTGGAAAAGTCACTGTGGTTAGGATTACGAATCAAGTAGGGAGGCATAAAATATTGTTTGGGGGGGCAATAAGGGCCTATTTATGATTGTGTAAAATAAGTATATAGACCTTGTTGTGGACCCAGTGATCACAGTTTTGTGATTTTCTCCAGCTTTGTTCAGCTGCAAGTAAATAAGAGGAAAGGCAGCAGCAGTTGGTATGAGTAATTTAAGGCTGGGACTTGGCAGGGCAAGATTGTCTTTAGGATAAAGGGGCAAGGGACTCAAGGGAAGAGGGCAATGTAGAATTAAACTGGTTTACCAGTGGGTCAAAATGGCCAAGGGCATGGGCGAGTGCAGGGTGTAGCCAGAGCAGGGGTGATGACCTGGGAAAGAAATGACGGGTTGAGGAATTGAAAATCGTGGTAAAGATAAAGACCAAAAAGTTTAGAGTACAAGGCAGAGAGGCCAGTGAAATCAACCGATCGATCAATAAATATTTGTTAAGTACCTACTAAGCTGCCAGGTACTGTGCTAAGCACTAGGGATACAAGTACTCAAAAGAAAGACATTCCCTGCCCTGGAGCTTACAATCTAATAGGGGAGCACAAGACACAAAAGAAAGCTGTGAAGCAGGTGCAGGGGGAGGTACCTGCCATGGAAATATGGTGGAGAAGGCAGTCAGAGAATTCCCAAAGTGGAACAGTCAGGTGAGAAATGGCTGATCTGAGCTCCCCTTAAATGGAGATTTGTAGGTCATGGCCCCACCCTTCAATCAGTGCAGCAAAGGGTAGAGATGGAGTACTTAAGTGGATGAGATGTGACAGGGTCATGAAGTTACTCCAATAATGAACTTCCCAGATATGGTGGTGAAACCAATCAGAGACATCCCCAAGTAGTGCAGCCCACTGAGAAATGAGGAGTGCCAATGGATTAGGATTAGGTAAAGGGATTTCAGAATTGGTGAACATGGATGTTGTGGTTGATAGCAAGATCAAGGGGAGGACCATTTCCAGGTGAGCCATGGTGGGGTAGAAGAATAGCATAAGGGAAAGAAGATTTGGGAGGTTAAAGAATATGAGGGAGGGTCATGTGTATATTAAAGTCCCCTAATATGGGGGGAGGAGTTGCAGAGGAGAGAAAATCTGAGCCAGGTGCTAAACTTCTTGAGGAAGGAAGAACAGTGTCTTAGGAGTTTCTCGACAACTACCAGAATTGGGTGATAAATATATATTGGATGAAGCTCAGAAGAGGACAAATTACTGGGGGATAGTGGTAGAGATAGTGGCTGGAAAGTGGTAGTGGGGAACCGGCAATATTTCAACTCCTTCAACACAACCAGTGAGTCTGGGGGAATGAGTGAAAGTGCAAATGGTCTTGGAAAGGATAGGAAGCTGTGTCATCAGGAGGGAGTTAGGTCTTAGTGAGTGCAAGAAAGTGGAGGGGGCAAGAAAAGAAAAGATTTAAGATGAAATCTAGTTTGTTACTTATGGAACAGATATCCCAGAGCACACAGGAAAGGTTGGGTAACTGTAGAGTGAGAGATTAGAGGGGTTGAGTTGAGAGGGATGTGAATAAGGGAGCTGTTACTGGGGAATGGAGAAAGAGGATTGGACAGTGGTGACTAGGAATTCAAATTACTTAAATTGGGGAAGGTATAATGGAGTGAAAGTATGTCAATCATTGAGATATGAGTTCAGGATGTTATCTAAGGGGATTCATACTTAGAATTGTCCCAAGGTATCAGGCTGCTGTGTGTATGCCTAGATGGGGCTTGGGGTAGGGGAAAAGGAAGGGTGCCTTGGTGCATTCAGTCTCTTCTAGTGTAAGTATTGATACCAGGATTTGCACTGTGTGAAAACTGTCTCAGTGTTCTTTAGTCTTCTGGTCAGGATATCCTTCTCCCTGGAAGCTTCATTGGGGAGTAATAGCAAATTTCTGTTTTTTTAGAGATCTCTGCTGAGAAGCTACCTTATTTCTTTTCTTTCTTCCTCCTCCCTCTCTCCACTTCAAGATGGCTACCAGTACACACACACACACACACACACACACACACACACACACACACACACACACACTCACACACTTTGTCAGTTCTTTTTCTGAATTCAAACAGCATTTTCCTTCGTCAGATTTTTGCAGTTAATTTGGATACATATCCTAGAATGACTTGATGGCTCAATAACAATATTGCTATTACTGTATACAGTGTTCTCTTGGCTTTGCTCATTTCCCTCATTATTTTATAAAGATCCTTTCCTATAGCAGGGCAACATTCTTTCTTGAACACATACCACAACTTGTTCAGCCTAACTGATAGCTGAAATTGATACTTCAATTGATAGTTTTCAATTCTTTGCCACCACAAAGAGAGCTGCTATAAATACTTTAGGACATGTAGATTTTTTTTCCTTTTTTCCCTAATCATCTTGGGAAACAGACTTAATAGTGGTATGGTTGGGTCAAAAGGGTATATATATATATATATATATATATATATATATATATATATATATATATATATATATATATATATATATAGACAGTTTAATAACTCTTTGAGTAGCATTCCAAATCTCTCCCCAAAATGGTTGGATGAGTTCATAGATCCAGCAACAATGAATTAAGGTCCCAATTTTTTCCACATCCCCTCTAACATTTGTCACTTTCCTCTTCTGTCATTTTAGCCAGTCTAATAGGTATGAAATGATATCTCAAGATCATTTTAATTTGAATTTCTCTAATTAATAATGTTTTAGAGCTTTTTAATATGAGTAGAAATTGTTTTGATTTCTTCATTGGAATACTGCCTATTCATATCCTTTGAACATTTAGCAATTGGGAAATGATTCACATTCTTATAGATTTGGCAAAGTTCTTTCTATATTTGAGAAATGAAACCTTTATCTGAGGAACTGTCTGTAAAATTTTTCCCCTTAGTTTTCTGGTGAATCTTGAGTCTTCTTTTTTTAGCATAGCCCTTTGTTTTAAATGGGCAGTTAGGGGGTGCAGTAGATAGTTCCAGCCTGGAGTAAGGAAGACTCATCTTCCCAAGTTCAAATGTAGCCTCAGATACTTACTAGTTGTGGGACCCTGAGCAAGTCACTTAACCCTGTTTGCCTCAGTTTCCTCATCTGTAGAATGAGCTGGAGAAGGAAATAGCAAACCACTCCAGTATCAAACACAAAGTGGGGCCATGAAGAGTTGGATATGCCTGAAACTGACACTTGTTTTGAATGGAAGTTGCTGCAGGTAAGCATAATGGGATCCTAATGAAGCTGCCCCCATATCCCACATTCTAACTCCCTTATGGGCCCTACCAGACAGCAGGCATGTCCTGATTTAGCCACACCATCTGACTCAATCATAGCCCCCCCAGTCGATATCCTAACTTCTTCATATATGCCTCACTCCTCGGTGTGTCCATGAGCTCCTATTTCTTACAGAAACAGCAGGTGCGGCCATGTGATGGAATGCCATCCACTGCCTCTGGCCAGCCACTGCTCCTAGACCCATTCCTCATATTTCCCACAGAAAGAGCAGGTGTATCTATGCACTCAACCACAACCACATCCATCTAGTCTCAGACAGGACCACAATAGCTGACCAATCACAAAGCAGCACCGTCAGGATGCTTGAGCAGGATGTAGACCCCTAAACAATGGAAGGAACTTTCCCCATGTAGGCACCTGTACAGTAATAGCAAAAGCTGTCCTTTAGGTGAACTTACGACATGAAGAAGTTTATCATGATGTAATTATCATATAATAAGGCCTCCTCCCCAATGGGTTTTTCTGTATGCATTGTGTGTAATTGCATGTGTAGTTCTGCTGAGGCTGGGACCCCTCCCCTATTACCTAATCCCTTAAGAACCCTTTCCTGCCTTTTTAATATTCTGTTGTGTAATCAGCATCATTACACTATAAAATCTCCTGTCTAGTTGCTGGCTTCTCTTGGAACTCAGCCCATGGAGAACATCACTTTCAATAAACACTCATTTTTTTATGTTTTAAACAAATGCTTTATTAACTTCTGTTTTACATCATTCATTCCCACCAGATTTTGAGAAACAATTATCACCCCCTGCCCCGTTTTCCCCTACCCACCCTCCCAGAATAGCAGTCCCACAAGATATCACTTCCTCCAATCTGCTCTCTCCCATATCATCTCCCATACCCCCTTTGACTTTTCCATTAGAGGAAGGTGAATCTTTGTGTCCCAATGCCTGCACATCTTATCTCCCAATTACAAGCAAAAGAGTATCAATAATAGTATTTATATATGTTTGCAACATTTAATCTTAAGACCTCGAATTTCAGATCCATTTCCTTCCTCCCTTGTCACCCATTCCCTCTGGGGAGATAAGTAATTCAGTATATGTTGTACATGTCTAGCTATGCAAAACATTATCATAGTAGATGTATTGTATAAAGCTGCTTATAATTCCCTCCCACTCATCCCACCCCCCCACCTGGTCCATTCCCTACTTGATCCTGTCCCTCTTCTATAGTGGATACTTCCAACCTCCCCTCCCCCCAAGGATGCCCTCCCATCCATCATCCTCCCTCTCATCCCCCTTCCCCCTATTCTGCTGCAGGTTGAGATATCCCATTTAGTATGTATGTCATTCTCTCCCTGAACCAAATTCAATGAGAATGTGGTTTTGCCTTTTTGCCTTCCTATTCTTCCCCTCCCTTGCAACCACTTCCCCTTGCTTCTTCTACATGAGATAGTTTACCCTACTCTGTCTCTCCCCATCTCCTCTTGCCACTCTCCTCTCTCACCTCATAATTTCACCCCTTGAGTATCCTCTCTTCCCAACAAATTCAACCTATGCCCTCTATCCATATATAACTGTAAACATATACACACATTCACATATGTATTCATATGACCATACACCCTTCTTCCATTATTTTCATACTGAGAAAGATATCATCAATCACTGTTATTGTTTTTCCATATAGGAATGTAAATAGTTCAACTTTGATAAGTTCCTTTTGATTTCTTTTCCCTGATTATTTTCTCAGGCATCTCTTGCTTCTTGTGTCTGGATGTCAAATTTTCTATTCAACTCTGGTTTTTTCCTCAAGAATGCTTGAAAGTCCTCTATTCCACTGAAAGACCATACTTTCCCCTGAAACAAAATACTCAGTTTTGCTGGGTAGGTGACCCTTGGGTTCATTCCCAGCTCTTTTGCCCACTGGAATATCGTATTCCATGCCCTTCAATCCCTCAGTGTAGAAGCTGCCAGGTCTTGTGCTATTCTGATTGTGTTTCCACAATATTGAAATTGTTTCTTCCTGGCCGCTTGTAGTATTTTCTCCTTGATCTGGGGATTCTGGAACCTGGCTATAATATTCCTGGGAGTTTTCTTTTGGGGATCTTTTTCAGGAGGTGATCTGTGGATTCTTTCAACCTCTCTTTTGCCCTCTGGGTCTAAAACATCAGGGCAATTTTCCTTGAGAATTTCTTGAAGGATGATTTCTAGGTTCTTTCTTTGATCATGGCTTTCAGGTAGTCCAATAATTTTTAAATTATCTCCCCTGGATCTATTTTCCAGGTAAGTGGTTTTTCCCATGAGATATTTCACATTGCCTTCTAATTTTTCATTTGTTTGGATCTGCTTAACAGCATCTCGATTTCTCATAAAGTCATTAACTTCCATTTGCTCCAGTCTAACTCTGAAGGAATGAATCTCCTCAGTGAACATTTGAGGTTCTTTTTCCATCTGGCAAATTCGACTTTTTAAGGCATTCTTCTCCTCATTGCCCTTTTGGGCCTCCTTTGCCATTTGAGTTAGTCTATTTTTTAAGGTATTGTTTTCCTCAGTCAGGCTGTTGACCCTCATTTCATACTTTTCCTGCATCCTTCTCATTTCTCTTTCCAATTTTTCCTCCACTTCTCTTATTTGATTTTTAAAGTCCTTCTTAAGGTCCTCTATGGCCTGCAACCCGCTCATGTTTTCCCCTGGGGCTTTTGGAGCAGGACTTCTTACCTCACAGTCCTCCCCCAGCACTATGCTTCGATCCTCTTTGTCCCCAAAGTATGAGTCTATGGTTGCATTTTTCTGTTTAATTTGTTTCCTTTGCCTTGGCATGTTGCCACTTAATTACTTGACTTTTGGGCTTGTTGCCACAGTATGGCTCTGGTGCCAGACAGGAACTTTCGTCCTGAACGTGTTGGGGGGGGGATAACTTCCATTTCTGGCAAGCTGGAAAGCCACCCATGACCTCCACCCCAGATCACAATCCAGATCCAGGGAGGTTAAAGCAAGAGTGATTACCCCCCCAAGACTGATTGATGGATCTCCCTACAGTTCGCAGACCAGGAGCTGGAGCTGCCTCTGAAAACTACAAAATGGCATGCCTCCTCAGCAGCTTCTAGCCCTCAGGGGAGGAAGCTGACGCGTTCCCCAAATACTGGCCCCAAAGTCCATAGGGCACTAACCTCCCACTTTGTCCTAGTCATGTCTATGTTGATAATTCTGGAATTGCCACAGCTGCTGGTGTTCTGGGGTCCCTCCAGCTGGCTGCTGGCCCAGCCACCCTGGGGCTAAAACCACAACTCAGGTGGACCTGTGCTCGGCTCCTTGCATACTCGTGCTGTGCTGCCGGCTCCCAGAGTGCTGTGCTGGTCCTTCCTGAAGGGCTGGTGGGCTGTCCTCAGCAGGAGGTTAGCTTCTCTGTGTTGTTCTGTGGGTGCTGGGGCTCCAGAAGTTGTTCAGAGTCCCCTTTTACATAGTTTGGAGGTATTCTGGGGGGGAGAGTGTCTTGGACTCCCTGTTTCTACGACGCCATCTTGGCTCCACCCCCCTCAATAAACACTTTTAGTGGATTGAAGGTTGTCTGAGTCAGTGAACTCATCGAGGTGACCCCCCACAACAAACCATAAAATGAAACAAGCACTTGACAAGGCTTGGGAAGCTTCTTAGAAAGTTTCAACCTCGGGTGGTCAGTTTTGTTTCAGAAGTGTGATTTTATCTTCCAATCTTGTTTGTATTATTTTCTTTTGTTTTTCTTCGTAGGAAGTAGAACTCTTTTTAGAATCACAGATAACTTTGTTACTTGTGGTATACTGGAATTTTTTTGTAACTTCTTTGTTTATTTTGGAAATGTAAGGAACTTATCTTGGCTTGGCTTCATACAACTATTATCTGATTGCTGACTTTACTGATGTGCCATATTTTTTGCTTTTGGTCTTTTTTTGAATGTGTTGTTGAAAGGAAAATTCTTTATTTGGGCTTTTACTCTGATTAACAAGGCAAAACTCAGGACAAAGAGAATTAAAAAAGAGCTTATCATAAGGTACATCCCATACACTGAGGTTGATGGGATGATCACTGGAGATAGCAATGGCTTCAAGTTGGGGCCAGCTTTTTATAGGTAACTTTAAGACAATCCAGACAGGTCCACTTCAGCTAGAGGTTGGGTCCTTTCGTCTTAGTTCCTCCCCAAGGTAGCCAGAATGTGACAATTTGCAGGAAGGGGGACGTGACAAAGAGCAGCTAATACAGTAAGCTTCAGATCTGATGACTCGTTCTCCACCAGAGACTCTCCCAGCACTGATTGATAAGCAGGGTTGGAAACAGTGGAATACTGAGTCACCATAACTTTCAACAGTGTCATTACTTGATACTTGTTGATACACGAAAAGGTCATTGGTATTGTTTTCATGACTCAAATTCATACCTTGTGCTGGACTTTTGTATTAAATATGGCATATTAATCCAGTAGGTCATTATTATACAATACTGCACATTTATTAATTGCATTAATATTTATGTGTTAATGTGGGCACACATGGAGGAATCTCTAGAAGAGATATGAACGAGGTTAAGAGAGGGGTACTGTCTTGCTTTTGTAATGAAAAAGCATAGAGGTTTCCTTATATCAGGAATAGACCCAGATTTTAAGAAGGAGGACATTTTAAGAATATTGGACAGATAAATGAAAAGACTGCAAGAGTGTATGATTAAGGCCATTTATTTTAAGGCAGGTGAGATGACTCAGAAAGTTTTTCTAATGCCTGAGAATTTCTGACAGTAGGAAATCATTCCTGGCAATTTCAGACTTATCCATGCTTTGAGGATGAGGAATTTCTTTAAAAGGTAGTGGCCCTTCTAATCAAAGGAGGCATTCCTGTGGAGAGATTCTCACAATTAAATCCAAGAATTCCACTCTTTGATGATAATTTTTCATTTTCCTTTTATTCAATTTTATTATGTCATTTCTCCTGGAACATTTGGTTAACTGAAGCCTGTTTCCTGTTAATATTAACTTCACCTGGCTAAAACCTGATTCAAGAATAGTAGTATTAAGAGAAAACATGTGACATTTCTGAGATAAGAAACCAAATCAGAGAAGAATGGTATATGGTACCTTTAAAAACCTACTTAAAGGGTTCATTTCTGGGAGGATTCTCCTTGCCAAGTGTGCAAGAATTTCCCTGACACCAAACTTTTGGCTATCTTTATAACATATAAATCCCTTCCTCTCAGATCATTGTTGCTTCTTTAAAATGTAGCCTTGTACTTTTGTAAATATAGAGCTTTCCAAATTCAGTGTTTAAATCTGTAACTTAGTACAATAATTTGTTCTTCCTTGGTTTGTTCAATCTTAACTGAAGGAAGCATGAGATAATAAAGCTGTTTGATGAGGCCCAAGAGGCCATAAAGATTGTTATATGTTAAATTATTTTTCTGATGTAATTTTCTCTATCAAAGCTTGCTAGAAACTTCAGTTTGGGTTCACAGTTATCTTTTTACCTCCTGAACCTGTACTCTGTTGCTCAGTCATTTTTTCAGTCATATTCAACTTTTCACGACCCCATCTGGAGCTTTCTCAGCAAAGTTACTGGAATGGTTTGCCATGTTTCTGACAAATAGCTTTACAATGGATAGCGGCAGAGGCAGCAGATAGACTCATAGAGGCAAGGCCAGATGCCACCTGGTAGGAATGTTTACAGACTTTAGCTCTGATGTTGGAGGGGGCAGTCCAAGTGGAAGAGACCCACACAGAGGTGATAGTAAAAATTGAAAATGTGGACTTCAGTGGTGTCCTAGACAGTGGATCTCAAGTTATCATCATTTTCCAAACTGTTTATGCCATGTATTTGACTAAAATACCTTTAAACCTTATGACAGAGCTTGTATGTGGTAATTTGAGTGAGAGACTATCCATACCTGATATACATCCAGGTGAGCTTGAAATCTACTAAGGAAGTAGTTGGCGTCCACAGAAAAATTGACGCTCTGGCTCTGGTATGTTTGGACTCTCTACCACTCACTGGAGTGTTAACACTGATTGGAACTAATTCTAGTCTTTTCAAAATTCTAGCAGGAACTTCAAGTTACAAGCTGGGATCCAATACCTATGCACTTTGGTCATTCATGCAGGCTGTTTAGAGGACAGATATTCTGGGGAAAAACACAGAAGCCCCAACTATTCACTTCCTAATATGGACCCTGAGGTGTTTGACTTTGAAGACTCACCAGTACTATAGGAGTGGAAAGATAGCTTGACTCTGGAGCTCAGCAAGAGGGCAAGAGTATTCTCATTGTGCTAGTGGGACATGGGATGTCTGCCAGGTACAATAAATAGAATCCAACTCACTTATTCCAGACCATCCAGAGAAAGATCTAGAAGAATTCTTTTATCTATGATGGAAGATCTCAGAAATGGTCTTGAAGAAATGCTGGCTAATGACACCATCAAAGAATCCAACAGCCCTTATGCTTCCTAGAGTGGTGGTAAATAGGTTTGGGGTGCTGGGACTCCACAAATGCCAACACAGATTTGTCTGGAATTAATTCACACACTCATACTATCAACCAGTCAAGTGGCAAAAGTTCATAGTAGTGCCAATAGAAGCTGGCAATGGTTCTTAGGGAGCCTGTAAGATAATGAGGATGGTGCTGGGGCTAATGTGGAAAAGCGACAAGGGAAAAGAATGCCTGAGATGCTAATTAGGTAATATAGCAACTTCAAGGGATATATAGGGGTCTTTGGGAACAGGTGCCTATAATCTGTGGATAGGAAAATACAGTGTGTCAATAGAGATAACTTTGTTGATACCAGGCATTGAGGGAGAAAAGACAGTTTTTGTTCAGCTGCCAGAGGCATAGACCTTGGGGATCTGGCCCAAGGGAGAGTCCTTGGGCCAGCTAGGAACAAAAATCCTTGAGCCAAACACCCCTGTGTCTGTTCTGATAACAGAATCAGGCCTGTAATGAGATAATTTTTTTCACAGGACAGGGGCCTATTGAGAAATTGGGGGACTTGAAGAGACATGATCTTATGACTGGGACCCAAACACAAATACCTCATCTTTGGTGCCTAAGAAAAATGGGAAGATACAGACAGGTGTTGATTACCAATTTTTGAACAAAAGGACTAAAGTGGACTGGAACACTATGTCATGGGTGGAAGATGCCCAGGATTGTCTACTAGGAAGCCAGTGGTTTTCAATTTTGGACTTGTATAGTGGATGCTACCAGATTCCTATGTCTGAAAAAGACAAGGAAAATACTGCTTTCATCTGTCCATTTATTTAAGCTGACTGTTGGAAAGCCAACCCATACAAAATAATGGAGAGACGGAAAACTTGCCTGTTCTCAAAATAGCCCCAGAAAATAGAAGGGGTTGTATCAGGACTATTCACTGCAATGACCTATTACCCACAGGAGAGTTAGTTGAATTTTCAAATGAGCAGGGAAGTGGGGTCAGGGATATGATGGACATTTGTGTGGGAAAAAGCTGAGAAAAGGAGACTGTTTACCAGCTGTACAGATTTTCTGACCCAGATATAAGTACTGAACATGATGCATCCTGGGAAGGAAACACACAGGATGGGAGAACTGAACCCAGAGTCAAATCCTTTTGTTCCCAGAACTTTACAGAAACTCCCAGGGTATAGTTTCAACCCATAAAGCTTGAAAATACTGATAGCCAACCTGATATGGTTGTCAGTCCAGGTATAGATACACAAGTCTATAATGATCCTGATGGTTAACCCATACTAACTACTAGTTCTGTTATAAGGACTGAGAGATTAGTCAGTGGAGGAAGATCTAGACCTATTAGACCAGTCACTAGTCTAAGTTATGATGTTACAGATATAGTTATACATGTATCTAGGCATTGTAAATGTGGAGTATTACATATTTTATTGCTCATTTTAAAAATATTTTGCTGTTAAGTTCATTTTGATTGTGTTGTGTTATATTAAGGTATAGCAATGTCTGTTAATTGTTTTCTATATGCACTAATGCTTATAGTTAAGTTCTATTTAATGCAGCTAGCAGACTTTGCTTTGTTAACTGTGTCTGTTTCTTTGGATTGATTGCTATGCACTATGGATATTCATGTACTTTAAAAATGTGCATTTGTTACATATTATGTATGTAGTTAAGCTTGTTGTCACTGTAATATCCTCCCAAGGTGACATTCTGTATAGTGTCATGTCTACTGCAAGTACTGTTAATATGCATTTATTTATTTCTGTTTCAGTGGTACTGATGGTTGGTAACTTAGGATGCCAGGAAAATCACCCTTGTTTTAAAGTGATAATATTTTTGTGTATTCTATATATTTCTAGGTTTTAGATTTGCCACAGCTAATCTTTGCAAGGTACTAAAAAGGGTTTCTGTCCAAGGGAGGAATGTAACCCCAATCCCAAAGCCCTTTAGTTTAGTATGAGACTCTCTCCTTATTGGCAGAGATCAATGTCCTATGCTGGTATCAGGGGCCAGCCAGAGTTGGCTAGAGCAGTACTACAATCACTTCAAGTCTCTTCATTCTGACTTCTCTAAGTATTTTTGGATTCTGCAGTTGCTGCCTTCCAGCTTTGAGAGAGAAGATTGAAGATGCCAATCTCATGTCAAGTTGCTGAAGGGAAAAAAAAACCCTGGGAAGGAGTCACCACGAGAGGAGCTGGCAGTCTCTATCATTCCCCTATCCCTAGCTTGCTACAGTAGAGATTTCAAGGAGCTCTCCCTTGGATAAGATCTAGGATTCTCTCCCTTTCTTTTGGTTGAGCTGAGTTACCTCACTTTCAAAGGGAAAGTTCCTTCACTTTATGTTGTCTAATATATATTTTCATATGTATTTTCTCTGATTTCTAATGTTGCTATTGATTTGGCTAAGTTGGTTTCTTGGCTAAGTGTTATGTTTCTAGCCTGGTATTCCTTATCTTTGAGAACGGGGTGACAGCCTCTGGTCCCTAACTTCTTGCTTGTCCTCATGGCAAGGAATAAAGTCTTTTCTAGAGAAGCTGGGGGAGAGGCTAGAGATGTCTATTCTGCCTCCTTTTGAGCCACAAAAAGTCATCCTCATGCCACATGTGGGAGATAGCCTTCATAACATGTGAGCTCTTGCTATACCAGTGTTACAGAAGTCAATGACAAGTGAATGAATAATGCCATTACTCTACCTTCTCAGGCAGAGGTGGTCAAATGCACTGAATTCTGAACTACAGAGAATCATAGAAAGTTATCTGGTAAAGGTCTTGTTCAACCACTCCATTTTCTTTTTGTTGTTGTTGTTTGTTTGTTTAATTTGTTTATTTTTAGTTTTCAACATTCATTTCCACAAGATTTTGAGTTACAAATTTTCTCCCCATCTTTCCCCTATCCTCACCCCAAAATAGTGATCCTACTAAATACCGTTTCTCCCCAATCTTCTTTCTCTTATATCCTCCCCCATACCCACTCTGACTTTCTAGTAGAGCAAGATGGATTTCTATACTCCAGTGCCTATATATCTTATTTCTCAGTTGCATGTAAAAAATTATATATATACATATATATGTATGTATATATATAATTTTTTAATACTTGATTTTAAAACTTTGATTTCCAGATTATTTCCCTTCTTCCCTTGTCACCAACCTCTACTGGGAGGAAAAATGATTCAATATAGGTTATACATGTGTAGTTACACAAAACATTTCCATAGTAGATATATTGTGAAAGAATGACTATATTTCCCTCCATCCTATCCCTCTCCCCACTTATTCTATTTTCTACTTTGACCCTGTCCTTTTCAAAAGTGTATGCTCCTAACTACCATCTCCCCCAATCTGCCCTCCCTTCTATCATCTCCCCTCTTATCTCCCCTTCCCCCCTATTTTCCTGTAGGGTAAGATTCCCAATTTAGTGTGTATGTTATTCCCTCCTTAAGCCACATTCAATGAGAGTAAGGTTGACCCATTGCCTTTTGCCTTTCTGCTCTTCTCCTCCATTGTAACAGTTTTCTCTTGCCTCTTTTATCTGAGGCAATTTACCCTATACTATCTCTATCTTCTCTCATTGTATTCTTCTCTCACCTATTAATTTTATTTTTTAGATATCATCTCTTCCTATTCAACTGATCCTATGCCCTCTGTCTATGTATGTATGTACACATACACACACACATATATTTATACACACATATACCCTCTTATATAAACATATATATGTATGTATACACATATATACATACATACATATACATATATATATATTCGCTTCGATTATCCTCATACTGAGAAAAGTCTCATGAGTTACGATGATTGTTTTACCATGTAGGAATGTAAATAGTTCAATTTTAATAAGTTCCTTACGATTTCTTTTCCTTGTTACTTTCTCATGCTTGTATTTGAAAGTTAAAATTTCTATTCAACTCTGTTTTTTTTTTTCATCAAGAACACTTGAAAGTCCTCTATTTCATTGAATGACCATATTTTCCCCTGAAACATGGTACTCAGTTTTGCTGGGTAGGTGATTCTTGGTTTTAATACTAGCTCCTTTGACCTCCAGCATATTATATTCCAAGCCCTTTGATCCCTTAATGTAGAAGCTGCTAGATCTTCCGTTATTCTGATTGTGTTACCACAATACTCAAATCGTTTCTTCCTGGCTGCTTATAATATTTTCTCCTTGACCTGGAAATTCTGGAATTTGTCTATAATGTTCCTAGGAACATTGCTTTTTGGGATCTTTTTCAAGAGGTGATTGGTGAATTTTTTCAATTTCTATTTTGTCCTCTGGTTCTAAAATATCAGGGCATTTTTCCTCAAGAATTTCTTGAAGGAAAATTTCTAGGTTCTTTTTCTGATCATGGCTTTCAGATAGTTCAATGATTTTAAAATTATCTCTCCTGGATCTATTTCCAGGTCAGTGGTTTTCCCAATGAGATATTTCACATTGTCTTCTATTTTTTCATTTGTTTAGTTCTATTTTATGGTATCTTGGTTTCTCATAAAGTCATTAGCTTCCATTTGTTCCAATCTAATTTTGAAAGAATTATTGTCTTCAGTGAGTTTTTGAAATTCCTTTTCCATCTGGCAAATTCAGTTTTTTAAGGCATTCTTCTCAATTGCTTTTTGGTCCTATTTTGCCATTTGAGTTAATCTGTTTTTAAGGTATTATTTTCTTCAGTCAGGTTGTTGACTCTCTTTTCATAATTTTCTTGCATCATTCTCATTTCTCTTCCCAGTTTTTCCTCCTCTTCTCTTACTTGATTTTCAAAATCCTTTTTGAGCTCCTCCACGGCCTATAACCAGTTCATATTTTTCTTGGAAGCTTTTGATGCAGGAGTTCTGACTTCGTTGTCTTCTTCCTGTTCTATGCTTTGATCCTTACCCCCCACCCAAAAAAAAAGAATTCTATATTCTGTTTGTGCTTCCTCTGCTTGATCATATTGCCAATCAATTACTTGACTTTTGAGCTCTTTGCCATGGTAGAACTCTGCTTCCAGAGAGGAGAGATTTGTCCCAAATTGCTGGGGTTTTTCACAAATGTTGTCAGAGGTCTGAGGAGGGTGCCTTCTCTGCAGATACCACACTGGCAAACTGGCATTTCTCACCCCAGGACCACCACACAAGACTGCCACCCAGATCCAAGCAGATCAAAGCAAGAGCAATTACCCTTTAAATGGTTGCTTGGTCCCCCAACCATCTGTAGGCCAGGAGCCCCTGAGGCAGCCACTCTATAGCTGCTGCAGCAGCCTCTGTGCCTCTTGCCACCTCTCCCCCAGGGAAGGGGCTAGACCATGCCCTTCCTTTCCAACAGAGCTCTGACTGACCTTTTACTTTCTTTTTGATGTTTATGGGTTGAAAAGTCTGGAAACCACCACAGCTATTGGTGATTCATTCTCCTGGAGTCTGTTGCAGAAGCCACTGGTTGGGGCTGCCCTGAGGTCAAAACTGCACAGCTCCTACAGGACTGCTCTCAGCTCCGAGTGAGCTGAGATGAACCCTTCCTGTTGGCCTGTCAGGCTTTCAGCGGGAGATTTGTTTCTTTCTGTCACTTTGTGGGTTCTGTCCACCCACTCCATTTTCAAATAAGGGACAGAGAGATTAAAGTTAAATCATTTGCTCAAGGTCCTTTTAAAACTTTAAGTTGGTTTTTCCCCAGTATAGCCAGTGTGGCCATAATGATGGAGTTCAGTCCTTCCTCACTTAAATCCAATTTATGGAATCACCTCCCTGATAAAATGGTCCTCTTCCAGAATGAAGGACAAGCAACAACAACAACAACAATGTAGTATAAGCAGGGTTTGTCCATGATTTTGAAACAAGGATTTCTTTTAAGCTCAGTGCCTTATTTTTATTTTTAGCATATTATATTTTAATAGTATTTTATTTTTTCCCAATTACATGTCACAACAATTTTTAGCATTCTTTTTTTTTTTTTTACTAATGCCTTAGGTTTATAGTGCTTCCAGTTTCATAAAGAGAAAAAGTGTTGAGCATAGTGGACTCAGGAGTATTCAGACACGGTCTTTCCAAGTCTGTTTAGGTCCTTGACATTCCATTCCCCAACCACCCACTCACATTGCTAACAGCCTTCAACTATTATTGATATTATACACTAGAATCCATAGTCATCCTCAGGTTTTGTCAAGTTATGGTGTCAGGAAATATTCATACTTAGATTATGTTCTTAGAGAGTCGCTAATATTACTTCTCCTCTGTGCTCTAAATGGGTTTTGCTTTCACACACAGGGCATACCTGTTATTGTTATATCTGAAAGTAATTAGATACTGTGGATAGTCTGTGATTGGGTTTCTGATTAAAGACTGGGTTCCATCTTCCTTGATAGGCTACCAAATTTCCAATTAGTGTTACCATGACCTACTTTTATGGAAACATATTTCTTGGTAATATATTGACAGTGTTCAGAACAGGTATCATAGAACCAGCTATTCAGGACCACAGTTATTATTCTGCTAATGACACATGTGGCCTCTAGCTAACTTCTGACAAATCTTTGATTTATCACTCTGAAAATGAGATATAATTACTGTCTTTTTTATAGGATCTATTAAGGCTATGTGAACATTTTTATTATGAACTGTACTTGCAGAGCTGTTCATTTTACTCTTTACTCTCTGAAAAAACAATCCTTTGGAGATATTTTCCATGATTTGGTTTTAGATGGCAGGAATCTAAGGAGAGGTTATATATACTAGGAAAAAAAAACATAAGTAGGCAGATTTACTTCAAGTTTTATTTGTTGATTTTTGCATTTTTTAACATGAGAAATGTGTCACATTTATTTTTAAAACTAAGATTACCTTAGGCTCATAAGAGAGATAGATTTTTGACATTTGAAAGTTTTAAAGATCACTATTAAGTGAAGAAGAAGTGAATAGCCATTTGGAAGAAAAAATAGCATCAGCTGCTTCATCAGTCAATTCAAGATAGAGTTTCTGTGCCCATGGGATACAACATTCCAAGCATGTTTAGAATTGTCACTGTTCTTTCTTATTACCATAGAGCTTCATAACATTATTGAAATGACTTGAATGTTTAGAATCAGGAATTGATAATTATTTATTGTTTAACTTGCAGGGTAACTTCAAGCGATAAAGTTCACATATTCTTTATAGAAGAAGCTGTCTTTCCAACATTTGACATTTGCCCTTTCCAAAAAAGGCCCATTGGAAACCTTGAAAAGAAAGTAGTATATGCAAGGTTGTCTGACAGCTGGCTATGCCATAACTTTTATTGGGGAACAGAATACCATCCTTCATATTTAAATTCCATATTTATTCCACAGAATGTTTACCAACTGCTTTCTATGTACTAAACATAGATAGAACTAAAGGAAATAGAAAGATCAAAACATGGTCCTGTCCTCAAGGAGTCAATAATGTAGTAATAACATAATTTTAAAAAATTCAAGATTTTTAAAAGAAAAAAAACAACAAAAATTAATTAAACCAATTAGAGTCTTATTCAGCTATCATTTAATTTCATGGTATAGTTGATACCCATATATCTTCACATAGTATATCATATACTCATATAGTAAAGAATTTCATTAATGTGTATCTTTTAACTTTTCTTCTTGGAAATGATCATACTTCTTTTGGAGGAATGGAAGGCCTTGTTTTTTATATTGCTAGGGATGTAAGAGAAAAATTCAGATCTCTATTTGACTGAAGTTATATTTGTAACAGGGCTTTTTATATACCCAGATATAATAGTAAGCAAATTCTTCCAGAAAAATAAATTAATAAAAGTACTGGGTATAGTGAAAAGTTTAGTTTAAATTATGTTTGACAAAGAATATTTAAGGCAAAAAAATTGCTCATTTTTCTGGACTAGCTACAGTATTAGATTTTGTTTTTTGTTTTTAAATTATCATAGCAGGGCTATTTTTCAGTTTATAAATACTGAATGTGTTTTATGTGTTTATAAGCTTCATGAAGGAAAATGTACTAAATGTCATCAACCCTTATTGAGCATATTTTGCCAAGGAAAAATTAAATGTCTGTGCCATTGCCATTAGAAATTCTTCTTGTCCACATGTTTTGTTTTGTTTTTTAATTATGAGTTTAGAGAATAGAGTTAATGAGATTTAAATTGTAGCCCTTCTCTTAATCCAAAGAATTTAACTTTGATGTCTAGTACATATGACAAAAAATAGAGACTTTCATGTTCCCGTATTAAATAATTGCTAATAATATTCCCAGAAAGTTGTGTTAAAAGGAAAATTCTGTATTCGGGTCCTCCCCTTGATCAAGGAGGCAAAACTAAGGAAGAGAAAGTTAAAAAGGAGTTTTATTAACACATCGAAGCAGAACAGCCTTGATGGGCTGACTAGGCTGACCAGGGATTCAAACTGGGCACTGTTTTTATAGAGAGCAGTAAGAGGCTTCCATATAAGAGCAAAAGTATTTTGATTGGATCGCATGATTGTGAGGAAGTGGGATCAGTGCTGGCTCAGCTCTGTCCTAAGTATTTTGATTGGCCCACCTTTCAATTGAAGAGATGGGGTAAGTGAGAATGATGTTGAAGCAGCTGCCATGTACTCATTAGGAGGAGATGAGATTAACACTAAGGAGATATGATTAGAGATTGTCCTCTCCTGCAGATCACCCTCTCCAAAGTCAAGCAAGATTAAAAACATGGGGTTACTTCAGAATGATTCTTCATAAGTGACTGATTTTATACTGCTTTAAAGGAAATCTGAAAAATTAAACTTTTAAGAGAAACTATCTTAGCAGCAGTATCATTAGTAAACATTTGTTGAATACTCACTATTTGTAGGACTCTGGGGATAGAAAGAGGTAAACAGTGTTGGGTATTATCAATGTTTTTATTGGTATTCTTGGGTTTTAATAGACTAAGTACTTCATCTCTCTCTGTCTCTTTCTCTCTCTCTCTGTCTCTGTCTCTCTCTCCTAAAAAAAAAGACCTAGATAAAATCACATATTTCAGGTTACTTATCTGACAACCTTGACTATCTAGAACAGTAGACAATGGATTCAATAGTCCAAAAAAAATAGGCCTCTGAATAGTTAAAATAAGCCACAAAATCTATACTTTAAAAGCTTATACACTTACTCAGCTCTTCTCCCAAGCTCAGTGCTTGGATCTACTGCTGTAGCTGTTTTCAGGAGACAAGATGATGAAGGTCAGAGTCAGTGGATATTGGGATGTCTGGTGCCCAGTGTTGCATTCAACTCAGGTGGAGTGGACAGCGTGACCATCAATGGCCCCTTCATTTACCTCAACTACATAGTTTATATGTTCCAATATGATTCCACCCATGGCAAATTCAAGGGCACTGTCAAAGCTGAGAATGGAAAACTGGTGATTAATGGAAAAGCCATTACCCTCTTCCAGGAGTGCGATCCCACCAATATTAAATGGGTAGATGCTAGAGTCGAGCATGTTGTAGAATCCACTGCTGTCTTTACCACCATGGAAAAGGCTGGGGCTTACTTGAAGGGTGGAGCCAAGTGGGTCATTATCTCTGCTCCTTCTGCTGATGCTCCTATATTTGTGATAGGAGTGAGTCATAAGAAATATGATAATTTCCTTAAGATTATCAGTAATGTCTTCTGCACTGCCAACTACTTGGCCCCCTTGGCCATGATCATTCATGACAACTTTCGCATTGTGGAAAAACTCATGACCACAGCCCATGCTGTTACTGCTACCCAGAAGATAGTAGATGACCCTTCTGGCAATCTGTGGCATGATGGGCCTACTGCTGCCCAAAACATCATCCCTGCTTCCACTGGTGCTGCTGTAGGGCAAAGGTCATATCTCAGCTGAATGGCAAGCTCACAGGTATGGTCTTCCATGTTTCTACTCCCAATGTATCTGTTGTGGATTTGACCTGTTGCCAAATGAAATTGAAGTTTTAAAAATTATACAGGTGTGCTTTTAGATCCCAAATCTGGTTAGAGCCATCTTTGTGTAACTGGTAGATGGCCCATTTTCCTCAGTCTATAGAGCAATATGTTGGAGGTAGTACCAAATGCTTCATGGTTTCACACATGAGATCAGTCAAAGTTTGGTAGAACATTAAGTTGAAATTAACTTAAAAGTTTCTGTGATTAACAATAAGGTGATTATGCCAAACCCTTTAGCATGACTTCCTTGGTTTCTGCATTTTATTACTTCTCTTATAGCCATTAGCTCTCACGTGCAGTCATCCATAGACAACTGAGACAAGGAAGGCTGGTTAAATGAAACAAGAAGCACATATGTGGACTGTATTTTGCCTGGTGAAAGTCTTAAGTTCTCATTTACATGTCCACTTGCTTGTGGTCTAGCTCCTTGAGTATCACATATACCTCTTGAACTTTTTTTTGGTGGGGGGGTTCATTATTAGTTAAATGGCATTCAGGAAAGGGTATCTGCACACACATTAGTTTTCCCTGGTTTATAGTATATACTTAATTCATAATTGGCTCAAGCTGCTAGCCATCTCTGGCATGCAGCATTCAATTTAATATTGGTCAAACTATGTCACTGAATTGTCGGTCCACACTTGGAGTTTTATTCCAGGTAGGTTATATGGTCTTTGAACCTATAAGTGACAGCCTATTTCAAAGCAAAAAAAAGCTCCAGCTTGTGGATGGAGTAATAAATTTCACTATCAGTCAAACCTATGCTGGTGAATGCAATTCTAGTGATCAGAACTCTCCAGGCTGGAATCTTTACAGAGCAAAACAGGTTAGTTTGGGTCTGCATTGGCCAACACTTATACATTTATAAGACAGTTTACTAAGTATTTAAAAACCTTCATTTGTCCATTCATTGGACTCCAAAGTACTTTGCTGGTTTTAAAACTACTTTGTATTTCTTTGCCCTTATGCTTCTAAATCTTTTTAATCATACATAAACAAATGAGCTCACTTAATAGTTGCATTAGTTGCATCATTCTTTTCTTCTCTTAAATAGTATTTTATTTTTCCAATTTTTCCAATTACATTTTATTTTATTTTATTTTTGGCTTTTTGGAGGGTGAAAGGCAGGGCAATTGGGGTTAAGTGACTTGCCCAAAGCCACACGGCTAGTAAGTGTTACATGTTGGAGGCTGGATTTGAACTCAGGCCTTCTTGACTCCAGGGCCAGTGCTCTATTCACTGCACCACCTAGCTGCCCCTACAATTACATTTTAAAGACAATTTTTAACGTTCATTTTAAATAAAATTTGAGTCCCAAATTTTCTCTCTGCTTCTTCCCCTCCCCTCCCTTCTCTATAAGATGGTAAGCAATTTGATATAGATCATATATGTACAATCATGTAAAATATATTTCCATATTAGTCATGTTGTAAAAGAAGAAACAGAACAAAAAGAAAAAAAATACTAAAAATAAAGTGCTTTGATTTGAATTCAGACTCCATCAGTTCTTTCTTTGGATCTGGATAGCATTTTCCATCATGAATCTTTTGCAATTGTCTTAGATCATTATATTACTGAGAAAGGCTAAGTCAATCATAGTTGATCATTACACAATGTTGCTGTTACTGTATACAATGTTATCCTGGTTCTGATCATTTCACTTTGCATTAGTTCATCTAAAAACCTTTCCGGGTTTTTCTGAAATGTGCCTACTCATCATTTCTTAGAACAAACTAGTATTCCAATACATCCATATATCACAACTTGTTTAGCCATTCCCTAATTAATGGGTATCTCCTGAATTTCCAATTATTTGCCACCACAGAAAGAGCTATTATAAATATTTTTGTATATGTAGGTCCTTTCCCCCTTTTTCCCCCCTTTTTTATGATCTCTTTGGGATACAGACCTAGTGGGCATATTTGTATCATTCCTAATAGATTTCCCATAAAACTTCTCTATCCTAGAAAAGTCCTTATAACTTGAATGTTCTATTGGTGTGGAATTCAGAAATATAGCAACCTTCTCTGGATCAGTGTTTGCACCTTGTGATAAATGGATAAATGACATCTGACAACTTCAGGCCAGCTTCCTACAGTCAATCCAGGACTTTCTTCAGTCTCTCCTCATGTTCTTCCAGCATGTTTCCAAAGACAAAGATGTTTAAATTCTTCCAAGCAGTACATATCTTTATGGGTCCTCTACCACTTTGTCATCAGCTATTGGAAAGTGGTAGATGCTCTTTCAACATATCTGAGAGCATACATGCAGATTAGGAAAATCCAACTGGACAGATGACAGCAGTTTTCTACTTTTCTTCCTCAGATATAGGATACTGATAGTATCCGCTACAGAAGAATCACTGACAGCCTAGCAGAAACTTCAGAGCATCTTGAACTCATGACATATTGTCCTGGTTCACTCTAGTCCTTTTGTTCAAAGTCTGGTAGTTTACTTACATTCATTTCTTTCCAATTTTTTTTGGTACCACCACTATTGGTAATGTATAAGGGCTGCTACATTCTGTGTTAATTACAATGACAAGCATTTCTTTGAGATGGTTTCTCAGGTCTTCCATTATAGATAGAAAGATTTTTCTAGAATGTTTGATAATTGGTCAGTTGGATTCTGGGGGATACTGCTTGGGCACATTCTGCTTATACAGTGAGAAGATGGCTGTCCTACTGAGGTACCTCAACTTAATCCTTCCATTCTTCTGATCCCAGAGAATCAGCAAAGTCAAATGCCTCAGGATCCATGTCAGAGTTTAAAAAGTCAATGTTCTTGTGATGTTCAGTGGCACTATTCTTCTCTATACTCTTGAAGGTCTCTGCTCTTGACTGTGAATGGTCAAAGTGTATGAATGTTAAGTGACAGCTTATTGCTAGTATTTTAATGGGCTGAGATTGGTTCTGATCAGTGCTGACATTTCAGTGAATGTTGAACTATGGACCTATAAGAGCCACCATATCTACTTTCTTTTGACACTAAAAAACTTGCTTACAGAAATTCAAGCTTGATGTATCCCAGATACAGCTAGTCTTCATCATTCAATCCATTAATTCCACTGACTTTCAAGATATTTTTCTCAAATGTTTCTTATGGAATCCATAGAAGATAGTGATAATTTGAAATCCACTATCTAGGACAGCATTCAAGTCCACGTTCTCTATCTTTACTTAATCTTCTCTAAATGGAGAACTAGAAATTCAAGTTGAATAGACTGATAAGGAATAAATAATGAGATAAGTCTCCTCTGGGTCCAAGTAATTCTCCTCCCCTGGGCGTATTTTGGGTTCTCTGAGTTAGAGCATGACATTGCTTCTGCATAGCCAAAACTGTATCATTTGAACATTTTAACACACATAGGGTTCTCTAATCCACAACTATAACAGAGAAGGGGTCCTGTTTATGCCCTGATGGAGGTGGTCTTTTAATCAGATTTTTGTGCTCTCTACTTTATTGGGCTTTTACCTTTCCAAGAACAGTTTTATCTTTTGTTTACTCTCTTACTTTATATTATTTGACTCTGCCTTCACTTCTATATTTTCTGTGAATCTCCCTGGCTTTCCTTCTGTGGCCCATACTTAAGAAGCTATTACCAGGATAGTAAGGCCGGAGTTCCTTTTAGCAAAAATAAAGTGATATCCTATCTATATTAATAATTGCTTCACCTCCATTAGCTTTCAGGAGAGTCTGTGGCTCTAACAGGGTGCAGGACCATCTTAGGGTTGTACATTAGACCTCTGCCTGTTTGCTGCAGTCTGACCAGATTCTCTTTCTTAGCTTTTTAGCCTCTGTAGTCATGCTTACATTGACTAGCAAGTCAGAATTATTCTCATACAGTGCATGGTAGAATCAATCAATGTGCTAAGTGCTTTCTGTGTAGCCCCACAACCACCAAACAGATCATCTAACGGAGCAGATGATTCCGAGCTGTTGCTAGCCTTAAGACTTTGTACAAAGCCTAGAGCTGTCCCTCTGAGGGTCTCTATCAATCTACTTTTCTGATTCTGGTGCCTTCCACCCCTATAGCATATTTTCTTCATGCCCAATCCAAGTGTCCCACTGTCCTCAAAGGCATGTCTCCTTTCAAGGAAAGATGCAGAATTTTGGCTTATGTCAATGTCTGTCACAGGAGGGAGGTCTAGCTCAAGTTTACCTATGGGAGAAGTGTCTTTTCCAAACTTGAATATGATGACTGTTTCTCTGTGGGAAAACCTTCTTTGCTCAGATTCTAAGAATCTTTTCCTTCTCAGAGGCTGGACTTATACTTCCTACATACTATCTCCTGCTATGCTTTCATCAGAAAGACTTGCATGATCAAATGATTCAGCTCATTCACATAGACCTTCTTGAATTATCTCATGTGCTTTTATATTAGTTCACTTTACTCTGCTGTCTCCCAAGCTTCTCACGTTACTTTGCAATATTAAAAAAGTATCTTTAACCTTATAATCTGGGTCTATCGCTAAAGTAGGAGGCCTTTACAATTTTTAAAAACTTACAATGTGACAATATATCTCAACTGCTTCAACACTCATTTAAAGAAATTGTTTGTGTTTAAGAAATTCAGCAAGGCTAGTAATATCAGCTCAAATAAAACAAACTGAATGCAACTAAAAAATAAGCAAACATGCAAAGAAATATAGATGAAATAGGTATCAAATTCAAATTATGAAAAACAGCATCAATAACTTTTTCCATGTACCAACATAGGGCAAATACGTATACAAATAGCATCCATTCAAAGTTTCTTTATAATGTCACAATACACAACATCCAGCAAGAGATGTCTTGAATAATAACATTTTAAATCAAATAGATTATGGGG
This sequence comes from Gymnobelideus leadbeateri, assembly GCA_011680675.1. NCBI lineage: Eukaryota > Metazoa > Chordata > Mammalia > Diprotodontia > Petauridae > Gymnobelideus > Gymnobelideus leadbeateri. The sequence continues at coordinate 162,816 of WOXC01003649.1, read as the reverse complement.
CAAAAAGCCTATCTGGTAAAGGTTTATAGGCAGCAACCATATTAAAAAAATAATTAGGACCTTCCTTCAATAGTCGCTATAAAGATATTTCAAGTATATAACCAGGAAATGAGACAAAACTTTTCTGTGTAATCAAAAAGAAAGGAAGAAAGAAAGGAAGGAAGGAAGAAAGAAGAAAAGAAAGAAAATGAAACTGTAGTCAATAGGCATAGAAAATACTCAACAAGAATCCCTTTCTGAAGCAAATCAAAAATATATGAAAACAACACATAAAATATAAACAAAATTTACAAAAATATCCCATTGAAAAATAAAATTAAAGAACTAAAGCAAAACACTACTTTCAACTATCAGCAATAGAACATTACTTCATAGGACAATTTCAAAGCATAAAAATATAAATCTCAGCCAGCATCAACATAGTTCAAAAGAACCATTGAAAATTACATTTAAATCACAATAGTAGGATAGTACAACAGGGTCTCTCCCATATGCAGGAAGACTTAGATGAGAAGTTAATATTTGGTTAACATACTCAGTCTAGCTCACCAATTATTGTCCCTATCAGCAAAGCAAAAAATAAAAATAAATAAAACTAAAAATCATTGGTTACAGTGGTTGCAATTGAGCAACTTGTGGGGAGGGAAACAGAGTGCCTGCGTCCCCATTTTCCAACAAAATTCTCAGCTAACACATGCCACATAACCTACATTTCAACCTGTATTTTTGCTGCTTCTGTCAGAATTCTCCATGAAAAGTTCCACAATCTCACAATTCTACAAAGTCAGTTAGCCAGACAATTAAGCATTTATGAAGTGCTTATTGTGTAGGAAATCCTGTGCTAAGTGCTGAAGACACAAAGGAAAGCAAAAACAATTCCTTGAGGACAACCTCAAGGAGTTTACATTCTAATAGTGGAGACAACATATAAACAAATATGTAAATACACATTACAAGGTAAATTGGAATTAAGGGCAGCCAGGTGGTGTTACAGTGGACAGATTGCCAGACCGGAAGTCAAGAAGACTCATCTTGAGTTCAAATTTGACCTCAGATATTTACTAGCTGTGTGACCTTAGGCAAGCCACTTATCCCTGTTTGCCTCAGTTCCTCATCTGTCAGATGAGCTAGAAGAAAATGGCAAACCACTCTAGTATCTCTGCCAAGAAAACACCAAATGGGATCACAAAGAGTTGGACATGACTGAAAAAACAAATGAACAACAACAAAAAATTGGAATTAATCACAGAGAGAACACACTAACAGTAGGGAAGAGACCAGAAAAAGCCTCTTGAAAAAGGTATGGTTTGCACTGAATCTTGAAATAAGCTAGAGAAACCAGAAGGTAGAGAAAGAAGAGCATTAAGAAGATGGAATGATTTCAAGGAACATTAAGACTCCTAGAGTTTGTGAAGGGGAGTAAAATGTAAGATTAGAAAGGTAGGAAGGGGCCAGATTGTGAATAGGTTTAAAGCCAAACAGAATTTTATGTTTGAATTTGGAGGTAATAACCACTGGAGTTTATTGAATACCTGGGGTGGTGAAAGTGATGGTGGTATGTGAGACATCTGTGCTGTGGGAACATCAATTGAGTGTAAGATAGACTGGAGCAGGGAGAGACTTGTGGAAGGGGAACCAACCAGCAGGTGATTGAAATAATCCAGATGTGAGGTGATGAGGACCTACACTGAGGGGGAAGGCTGTGTCAGAGGCAGATATCTAAAAGATATTGTGAAGGTAGAAAGAACAGGAATTGAAAATAGACTGATGGGGGCAGCTAGGTAGGTAGTGCAGTAGATTGAGCACCAGTCCTGGAGTCAGGAGGACCTTAGTTCAAATCCAGCCCCGGCCACTTGTGTGATCCTTTGAAATTAAGGCTGGTGACTCTGCACAGCCCTCCCTCACTTAAATCCAACTTAGTAGGGATAAATGCAAAGTCTTATATTTGGATTCAAAAATTCAACTTCATATAAAGGACAGGACAGGAATGGTCAGCTACTAATTTGTTTGAAAAATATTTGGGGGTCATAGTGGATTTCAAACTCAGTATAAATAAGTTAGCAGTGCGGTATGGAAATAAAAAAAAACTAATGCCATTTTAGACTTCATTAAGAGGAATAACTTCCCTGAATAAGGTAGAGAACCATGCTTGGAGTCAGAAAGAACTGAGTTCAGTCCTATCTTACTAATAGTGTTACCTCTATTTGCCTCAGTTTCCTCATCTGTAAAATGGGGATAATAATAGCACTTACCTCAGAGGGTTATTGTGAGGATCCAATGAAATGATAATTGTACATTTTTTAGTATAGTGTCTGGCACAGAATAAATACTATAGCAACATTAGCTATGATGATGATGATGCCAATGATTCCCTCCTATGAAGGGCAAACAGAAGGTGAAGAATCTGGAGTCTAGATCATATGAGGATTGGATCAAGGAACTAGGGGCTGTTAGCATGAAGAAAAGAAGGCAATTCCTTCACCTTTATGAAGTGTCTGCTATGTGTGAAGTACTGTACACAGCTGTACATTGTCCTTACAACCCCTCTAGAAGGAAGGTGCTATTATCTCTATTTTACAGTTGATGAAGTTAAGTGACTCGGTGGGGTCAGATAGCATCTGAGGCTACATCTGAATTCGTGTTCCTGACTTTAGGTCTAGCACTTTACCCATCTTGCCAACTAGCTGCTTCTAGAAAAGAAAAGTTGGGGGACATAACTGTGTTCAAGTATTTGAAGGCAGAGCCCATATAAGTTCTGAACATCCTTATCCCAACTCCCACTTTCACAGATGAGTCATGTTCCTAGAGCAAGGCTGGCTACATCTCCTCCTCCCTACTCCTCGACCCCTATGGGATCGAGGTGGTTCTCTAATGCCATCAGCTAGAGCCCCCACTGGCATGCTTTCCTTCAAGATAATCAGCTGAGAATTTACATTAAGAATTTATCCTTAAGCAGGTTTTAGAAAAGTTTTCCACTAATATGGTACAATATGAAGAGTTGGTAGGAAAAATCCCCCCACCAAAGTCAGTGTCATACTCGCCCACCAGTACATGCAAAATCTAGGGGAAAGTGGGCTCCAGCCTAGAGAGTACATGTCAGATGATTAAGAGTTCCTGATTGACAGAAGTCTTTTTCTTTCATTTACGGGGTACTCAAGAAGTTTCCCCTTAAGCATGGTGAGTCTGTGTCCAGACTGTCTTCAGCTCCTGATGGAGACACTGCTGCCAGCTGACCTGAGAACACCATTTTGGGCACCAGTGGGAAGATGAGAAGTTCAACATCATCTGAAATTAGAAAGCTCACTGCTTAAAATGGGGATTGTGGTGGTGGTGGTAAAAGAGGAAACTTTGACTTTGACCTTGAAAGAGGCTTGTCGAAGGTCAAAGCTAATGCCTTGTCTCTACTCTCATACCCCAAGTGGTTCCTCTCCAGGGATGTACTGGAAAGTCATACTTGTTCCAATTTCTGCAAAGGTCTCCCATTCCAGCTAACTCTTGTTTTTATAGAAAACGTGTAACAAAATCCCACAATCAAATGGAAGAGGCATCATGTCTGGAATTTCATTTTATCAAATGGCTTTCAAGGTCTTTTTGCCTTTTACTCTAAGGTCTTTTAATTAATTGAAATATATTCTCACTTAGTTGAGATATAAGACCAAAATGGGGTATAGTGGTTTCAACTTCACCCTTACACATGTATATCCTGTGGAAGAGGGGATTAGCTGTGTTGGATTTGGTCTTAGAGGGTAGAACCTAGAACAACAAATGGAAGCTACATTGAGGCAAGAGTAGGCTTGAGGTCAGGAATAACTTGCTATGAACTAGAGTTTTGCAAAAATGGAGTGAACTACCTTAAGGAGGAGTAAATTTACCAGAAACAATTCTCTTTAACATTATTTTGTAGCCAAATATTTCTAGCTTAGGAAAACATCCAAAGTGCTATCCTCCTTCCTCCATAGCCTTGAATAAGTCTCTGCTCTATATGTTCCAAGGTGAGACTATAGGAATCTTGAACAAGAAAAATTCCATAATATATTGAAAATAAAGTTTGCTATGTTGCAGCACTGTATTTCAACAAATAGTATTGGCAATAATGACTAAATTCCTTCCTTGATCACTCCCCTCAAGGATGGATAGAATTTTCTTCCTTATTAGTAATATCATAATCCTTTCAGAATGAGGAAGAGGGTACTTTCTTCTGAATGTAAAATAAGAAATGGACATAAACACACACACACACACACACACACACACACACATGCTTTATTCTCTAAAAACCATGCATTGCAAACAGGCAGGAAGGGATGGTAGTAGCATGAGAGGAAGTGGAGAAGGTAAAGAAGCTGCTTTCAGATTCTGGATTCTGGATTAGAAAGAAAAGAGTAGGTTAAGTAGAAGGGAGATGCTCTCCTTGCTGGCTGGAGGCCTGGGGATGATAGTAGCTTATCACAGGTTTTAAAGAGGATGAGGAAAGTTAGTGGGATCTTAGTGGTCCCATTTTCCTGGAATATGGGAGTGGAGAGTGCACACTGAAGAACTTTGCACTTAATACCGAGGAAGGACAGGGGAGGTCTTTGTGGTTCTGTTATCTAGGGAAAGATGCTCTGTAGTTCTATTATCCAAAGAAGATTCTGAAAGACCATCTGCATCAGTAGCAGCAGCAAAGAACAGGAAAAAGGTGGGGAGTCACCCTCTTGATTCAGTCTTCCAAGAGGTTAGGAAAAAGAAAACACAAAATCTCAGAGTTTTCAGGGTCACTCTTAGCTCCATCTTCTGAGAGGAAGGCAGGGGAAGGAAGGCTTCTCTCAGCTCAGGGAGTCATTTGCTCAGCTTCCTTTCCAGATGCAGGCATGATTCCTGTTTAGATACTAAGAAGGACCTCTGGAGACCATTGGGGAGGGGGCAGAAGCACAGTATCAGGCCATATAGTGGTCTGTGCCTTCTGAGTTTCCTGAGGAAGAAGTGGGGCATATAAATGCACCCACCTAGTAGAAAAAACCTGGCAAACTGCCCAGAGCAGATAAAGGATGGGCTCCAACTCCTCTGTCTGAGCTTCAGCCAACAGAGGATTGTCCTTTTGTCCTTGGTGATCATATCAGCTGTCTCCAGTACACAAGAATTGGGATCAGGAATACTGAGACAAGGAAGAATTCCCCTGAAGTCAATATGAGGTTAGCTTTTGGTTTGTCTACTACATACATAGTACATTTGGCCTCAAAAAGGTAGACCAGCAGGTCCAGCAGAGTCAAGAGCTTAATGAATACAGGGAAGGGTTCCAGTTGCTAGTAGGCCATGGGGCAGTGCTAAGAGAGAATCATACACCTGTATTGCATCTGACCAGTACCACATAAAACATCCAATGGACTTCCTATACCACTTGGGTCATGAAGATACTATTGCCAATGGGAGCTATGAACTTCCACATGTGTTGGACACTAGGGTCCCCATTCAGCCCAGTACTGCTAGGACCGTGCTTAGGATCTGGAGGCCAGATCTAAGCCATGCAACAAGGCTTAGAGAAGACTGTCTTGGAAACACAAGGTTCAGCTAGAGAACAGAGGAAGAATATCATTGCAAGAATCTCCCCAGGAGAAGGGAAAGGCAAAGATCTTAACAAGACAAGAAGTGCTTTTTGTTCAAGGTGTTGGTTTCCACTCAGTCTATTGTCCTAAGAAAGGCTGCTCTCCATTCCCTCCCTGCCCCCATCCCTTGGGCTTATAAACTGAAACAGGGAAGTCTGGAAAGAGTTTTTAGACTAGAGGAATATTTATCTTCTAATACTTCTAGAGAAACTGAAAAGACTTTTAATATGTTTCCACAGAAGTCTTCAAGCAGAGGCTGAATCACTGTCAGATATATGATAGTCTGGATTCCTTTCAGATATGTTTTGGATTAGAGCATCATTAAAGTCCCTTCCAGCTCTAAAATTCTGTGTTTAAAATGATGAAGGAAGTAAGGAATATAACAAAGAAAGCATTGAAAATTAGGACTATAGGAAGGGGAAGAGGCTTACAGAGGAGGCAAGCAATAATAATTCGATTTTTAAGTACCTACTATGTCCAAGGCACTGTGTTAGGCACTGGAAATACATACAAAAATAAAAACGAGAGTATACACTGAGGGAGCCTGTATTCTATTTGAAAGGGAAATACAATATGTATACTGACAAGCAAATAGTTAACTTGAGGAGAAAGAATGAAACAATTCTAGTTTAGTTAACTGACATTTATATAGTGCTTTGAGGTTTACAGAATAATGACCATTTCAAATAAGAGATACTCAAAAAAATTCATATAATTTGCTTTCTAAGGTCAAGAGGCTGTTTAAAAACATGTTGGTAAATGGAACTCCTCATGCTTGCTGAAAATCTGGTTCAGAAAATAAAATTGTGATATGTTGTAAATTCATTGTTCTCTGAAGTTTCTGGCTTGAAGTCCAAATAAATTTTTAGAATTTTGATTATTTAGTGGTGGAATCTTATAGTAGCTAAGTTTTTCAGTTCCAAATCATTTATCCAGGGATTTAATCTTAGGAATCAACCTCTTTCTTCGGCTAAAGTTTGGCATATACTATACAACAAAATTAGATACAAAAGTAAACATTTATCCAAACATTAATGTAGTGGTGGGCCAATCACTACCATATGGAACTGGACATGTGGTCTGGTTCCATGAGGGATGGATGCTTTCAGACAGGTATGATACAACAACTCTGATCGGTCCCTTGGTCCCTGTGACTGGAGCCAGGTGGAGCTGCCCACTTGGTAGCCTTTAAGAACTGATGAAAAAAAAAAAGCTCCACCTCTTTACCTTCCTCTCTCATTTGGGCCTCTGCCAAGTCTCCCTTAGACTTCTAGGAAGGGGTGTGTGTGTGTGTGTGTGTGTGTGTGTGTGTGTGTGTGTGTATGTGTCTCCATACTGGGGTGTTCCCTCCTTCCCTACCAGCTCAATGGTGGCTATAAGCATATGCTTGCCAAGTGAATCTGGAATTAGACTTCAAGCCCCTGGCTATTTCTTCTGCTTTGTCTTTCTTTCACAAAGCATAGGTGACTGAACTTCCACCCTAAAAGATAGCCATTTCTAGCCTTGATTTTCATGAGTTTTAGAAGTCACGAGTTCCTGAGTTCCTATCGGCTGCCCAATGAGTAGTACTTCTTCCAACTACACATTCACATGCTCACTATGAGAAACTGCTATGAAGACGCTGTAGCTGACAGAACCCAAGCCATGTTCTTATTGGCTTGTCAGTTATACACATGAAAGTGTTCTGTTTAGTAGTCCCACAGAGAGCCTTTACTTTTTAGAGACAATAATAATGATGATGGGCTATGAGTCTTTTCTATGTTAAGCACTTTTTTTTTGTGGTGGAGAAAATGAATTGCTGTCTTATGTCTGACTGTGCCACTGTGTACCTTTTCTAGAAGGGAGACCCTTGAAATGAGCCATTCCTAAGCTTTGCTGTAGATGTTTTCCTTGGAACTCACTCCAGGTGGGAGCATAACAAACCAGAACATTTTAGAAAAGTCACCTTTCCCATGACTGAACTAGGTCCATGTGAGTCCAGAGCAGAGATGCCCTGAGCCCTGAGTAAGTGGTGGCATTAATGAATCAACCATTACATTTAACATATGAAAACTTGTTCTTTCTCGGTTCTCCTGTATTCAGTATTAGACTTTTCCTTTCATTTCATTGTTTGTGCCATTATTGTTCCATTGATTCAAGTAGATATAATGCTTTCTAATCTGTCCCTTATATTCAGGTCTTTTGTGAATTTTACTATTTTCTTCTGTGTTTTAAAAGTAGACCCAGGAGTAATTAGCTGGGCAGTGGACAGATGTCAGTGGACCTGAAATCAGGAGGACCTGAATTCAAATGTGACCTCATCCATTTGCTGTATGACCCTGGGCAAATCACTCAACCTGTTTGCCTCCCCACAATACATAAACAAAATAGACCCAGAGCACTATACACTTAAATAATCAGTTTGATCTGCAGTATCATTGATGTGATCATTTCTACTCTGAAAGACTACAACCCGTCCATGTCTCTCCATTTGGTGAGACATACATTCAAAAGGGAGAATTTTTATTCTCCCCTAAGTTTGACAGGACAGTTTGGGTCCACCCAAAGTGCTAGAAACCTCACTTCCTCCATGGGCTGTCCATCAGATAGGCCTCACTCTCTCCACTTGATTTGCCCAACTTTTCCCCTGATACACTTCTTTGTTGACACCCAGTTCGTTTGTGTAACATGGTGCAACCTGCCTGCATGTACCATGTGCCTTTGGAGTGATAATCATTTTTAGGCCTTCTAAGGGTGTATTGTCACATAACTGGCAGCCACACAACACCAGTGTGAGCAGGGTCTGTATGCTAGTATACTAATACAGTATTACAAAAATAACTGCATCAGAATTACAAAACAAAGTGCTGTAAAAGGTCTGAAGTGGAAGGTCATCATCTACTGGGAGAAGCAGGGAAGGTTTTCTGGAGGAGGTAGAATAGGATTACTTTTTGAGGGGGCAATCCTTTCAACAAGCATTAAATGCCTACTATGTGTCAGGCACTGGGCACTGAGGTCACTGGGGATGTAAAAGAGAAAGAGAGAAAGAAGAACAAGAGGAAGAAGAAGAGTACAGAAGAGGAAGGGAGAGAGGAAGAGAGGGAGAGGGAGAGAAGAAGGAAGAAGAAAGAAGAAGAAGAAGAAAGGAGGGAGAGAGAGAGAGAGAGAGAGAGAGAGAGAGAGAGAGAGAGAGAGAGAGAGAGAGAGAGAGAAATTCCAGCCCTCATAACGTTTACATTCTTTCAAACAAATATGTTATTTCAGGTATAGAGAAGAACAGAATAAAGGTATGGAGGCACAAATATTACAAATTCAAGGGCATATCCTTTAAATCCCACACTTTAGTCGTTTATTTTTCTCCCATTCAAGCCTTCTCACTGTTCCTAACACAGGACCTGCCATCTTTCCTTTCTGTGTCGCTGGATCTTTGCCATGCTTTCTCTTCTCACCTCAGCCTCTTAGAATCTCTAATTTCACCTCAGAAATTAGCTCAAGCACCACGTTGTACCAGACACTTTTCCTGATCTCCCCAGCTGATAGTCTTTCCCCTATCCCCCCCCCCCCAAATACTCACTTGTATTTGTTTATACATTTTGTATATGAGGTAGCTTTGGGGAAGACCTAGGGTTCAAATTCTGCCAGTCACTGATACTCGAGGCCAAGTGATCGTGAGCAAGTCACTTAATCTCCTCGTGCCCCTAGATAAATCTTTAAGACTATAAATTACAGGGTAGGAACTAACTAGGATTGGTAGGGGGAATTTCCTCACTGGGAATTCCCTATGCTACTGAAATCACAGGTCTGGTTAAAAAAAACAAAGGTGAACTCCTTGAGGACAAGGGTGTTTGACTTTTGTCTTCGGAATCGCAGAGCCCAGAACGGAGCCCGGTTTTAGTCCGTACTCGTGGATGAAGCACCTGGGCATCTCCCGAGCCACGGATGCTCGGCTGGAGAAGTCCTCAGAGCCTCTGGCACACGCCTCCCGCCTGGCAATCTCGTCCTTCCTACCGCAGCCGCCCCTTGGATGCTTCTCAGGCAGTCTACTTTGGAGACAAAACCCGCCCATGGCAGTGCTCCGGGATGCCCCGGGCTGAAGCAGAAGCCCCCAGCCTCCCACACTGCCCCCTTCGCTCTCCGGCCCCGGCCCCCTCCTCTTCACCACGTGTCAATCCGCTGCCCCCGCCCCACTCGGGCTCCTTCGAGCCGTGGCCATTGGTGCAGACGGGCTACCAGGCGGGCACCCCATTGGCCATTTTAGGAAGTCAGTCTGGGGCGATGGTCCGCAGTCTGCTGGCGGAGGAAACTTCCTGGTGATTGTGACGCCGGGGAGCGCCAGAGGAATCCTGAGTCTAGGCCAGGCGAGCTGTCAGGGCAGACATCGTGGGGCCCCCGTGGGGGGCTGGAAGGCGGAGCACAGCGGGACGTCGCGGGTTCCGAGCCAGGCGGGGACCCAGCGCCTGCAGCGCTGCAGCCGCGTTTGGGTGGCGGCTGCCGGCGTGACCCGGCCTCCCGGGCGGCTTCTGCAGGCGGCGCCGCGGCTGTTGCTGCGGCTCTTTTCCGGGTGATGAATCTGAGTTGCTCGTGCGGGTATTTGCAGTGGGCGCAGAGGAGGGGTCGGGCCGGGCCGGGAGGGCCAGGGGCCGCCGCGCAGCTCTCCCCTGCCTGCGGCCGGCGTGGCAGCGCCCTGCCGCACTGACCTTCGCCGATGCTGCTGGCCAGCGGCCGCAGGGAGCGGACGCCCGCCGCAGACGGCGGGCCGGAGGTGTCTGCCCGCGGGAATGACGGTGCACGGGGCGAGAGACAGCTGCGGGCAAAACCTGGGCTTGGTCGAGCCCGGAGAGGCCCCCCGGGCTGCTCGGACGGGCGTGGGACGCAAGATGCTCCGTGGGGGCGAAAGTGGAGGCCTTAGTGGGGAGGAGCAGCGGGAAGGGGCTGCCGCGCCGCCCCCTGCTTGCCGATGCGTCTAGTCTGGGCAGCAGCGGCGCCCCCGCCCCAGCCCCGGCCACGGTGGCAGGGCGGCGGCGGGCGGGGGGCGTCAGCAGCTGGCCCCCGCAGGGTCTGGGACCTCCACTAGGCCCCAGTGTGCGGGCAGGCTGGGGGAGGGGGGCGGTGCCTGTGAGCGAGCACCTCCCTTGCACTGTCAAATTCTTCCTCTGGTCCTGGGCTACGGGGGAGTTTGGGGACAGCGAGCACAGCCAGGATGCAGGAAAACTGGGAGATAGTGTTTTCTGGAGGACCTGACTGTGAACATGGTTTTAAGGCTGGAAAGATGGAAAGGCCCTATAGACCATGTAGACCATCCCCCTTATTTTACTAATAGGGAAACTAAGCTCTAAGAAGTTACGTGACTCGTCCAGGGGTGATTTAAACCAAAGCCTCTCACTCCAAGGTAATGTACTGTACCCCCAGGATAACCTTAAACGTCAGTTACAGGGCGTTCAGAAATTCGAAGTTTCCCTCCAAAGTTTCCGAAGCCAGAACTAAACAGCTAAAAACAACAACAACAACAACAAAACTCCAAACTTTTGCAATACTTAACATAGGAATGCTTTGGTAAAGACTATATTTAGCCCTCCAAGGTATTGTTTGAATTGCATCTATATGCCCTGAGGCTTTTCCCCCTAAATCACCTGGGACACAAATGTTTTCCATCTTTGTTTTCCTCTGTGCTATTTAGGTCTAGCCTAGTTTACAAATTTTTTAAAAAATGTTTTCACTTTTATTCAGAACTTAACAGAACCAAATAAAATGGGCATTTACGTGTATACATAGTAGAAGAAAAAGAGGATTGCAACATAAAACTGCAGATCTCTATTATGTGTAGCTTGCTTTTATTTTTGAACATGATAAATTCAACCAGTAACTTTCAATTCATTCTTTCTTGTCTGTTCTTCTCTTTGGCCTCCTTCTGTTCTCTACATTTAAAAAACAAAGCTGCCAGTGACACTTTTTGCCTCTCTCTTTTCCTTTCTCCTTTCCTTTTTCCTTTCCTTCCTTCCCTTTTTAAATTTCAGTTTTATTTTCAGATCCAATTTCTTTCTCTCCTCACCTTGAGAAAGCAAGAAAAGCAAATCTCATTATAAATGTGCATAGTCAAGCAAAACAAATCAAAGCCCTAACCTGCCAACTTAATATATTGGGACTAACAGCTAAATGGCAAGGAATTACATAGGATAGTTAGGGAATGAATACATATTCTTTTCAAGTACTAATGGAATACTCAAAAAATTTGATCATGCAGTAGGTCATGGAAAAAGCCTACATAGATTTTAAAAAGGCAGACATTATATATACTGTATTTTATACCAGAGTAAATAATTAGAGTCAAATAGCAATAGTAGACACAAAGTAATAAAACCACACAGAAACTGGAAAACTATTAAACAATAAAAAAAAAAATATGCCTCAGTATGTACTCTTTGAGTCCAACACCTTTCCATTTGGAGGTGGAGAATATATTCATAGAAACTTGAATCAGTTCTTTATATATACTTGGAAATGAGACATTTAACAGAGAAAGTTGCTGCAAAGGTTTTCTTTCCCCCAGTTATTATGTTTCCCTTCCAATCTTAATTGCAATGGTTTTAATTTTTATGTAATAAAAATTATCCATTTTATCTTTCTGGAGGCTCTTTATCTCGTTTGGCCTTGAACTTTTTCCTATCTGTAGATCTCAAAGGCAATTTCCTTCTTGATCCTTTAATTTCTTTGTGACATCATCTTCTAATGTCTAAATTGTATATCCATTTCATGCTTATCTTTTTTTTTTTTTTAAGCAATTGGGGTTAAGTAACTTGCTCAAGGTTACACGGCTAGTCATTATTTGTGTGTGGGTGCTCATTTTCTGAGGCCGGATTTGATCTCGGGTCATCCCAACTCCGAGGCTGGCGCTCTTACTCACTGCGCCGCTAGCTGCCCCTTTTAGGGCAATTGGGGTTAAGTAACTTGCCCAAGGTCACACGGCTAGGTTTTTGTTTTGTGTGGGTTGTGTCTGAGGCCGGATCCGAACTCAGGTCCTTCTGACTCTAGGGCCGGCGCTCTACTCACTGCGCCACCTAGCCACCCCTCATGCTTATCTTGATGGTGTGAGTTGTTGGTCTAAACCTAATTTCTGCCAATCTGCCTTCTAGTTTTCTAACAGTAATTGTTGAATAACAAGTGCTCATCCTAATAACTAGGGTCTTTGAATTTATCAAACTCTAGGTTACTGTGTTTATAAGCCATGTATGTTGGGTGCCTATTCTGTTCTACTGACCAGATTTTTATCCAGTATCAAATTGTTTTGATTATCACAAATTTGTAGTATAGTTTGAGATCTGGTATCATTCCACCTTCTTTTCATTATCTCTTTTGAGCTTCTTGACCTTCTGTTCCTCCAAGATGAATTTTGTTATTATTTTTCTAGCTTCATAAAATAATCTTTTGGTTGTATGGTTAGTAATTTACTGGATGAGCAAAGTGATCTAGAGAATCATTTTTATTTATTGGTTTAGTTTAAGGATGAGCAACTGATTTTTCTTCTATTTTTAGGCTTATCTCCTTTTTATAGTTGTGATATATATATATATAATACATATATATACATATATATATATTTGGCATGTGTCTTGATAAGAAAACTACCATATATTTTATATATTCTAGAGTTATTTTAAATGAAAATTTTATTTATTTCTTTTTACTGGGTTTTATTGATAATATATAGAAATGCTAATGATTTACATGACTTAAAAATACACTACTTTGCTATTGGTAGTTTCAATTTTAGGTTATTTTCTAGGGCTTTCTACATAAACCATGTTATCTGCAAAAAGTGGTAATTTTGCTTTTTTCTTTGCTATGCCATTCAGTTTTTTTCCTTGTCTTATTGCTATAGCTAGCAATCCTAGCATATCAAATAACAGTGGTGATAATGGACAGCTTATGTTTCTTCTCTGATCTTATTGGAAAGTATTCTAATTTATCCCCATTGCTTAATAAGCTGCCTCTTAATTTTAGATGGCTAATACTAAGGAAAGTTTCATTTCTGTTTATGTTTTTTAATTTTTTCAACAGAAATGGGTGTTGAATTTTCTCAGAATTTTTTTCTGTGTCTACTGATATAATCCTATTTTTTGTTGTTATTAATATGGTCAGTTATGCCTATTGTTTTTCTAAAATTGAACTAATACTGTATTCCTGGTATAAATCCAACACGGTTATAGTATATGTTCTTGTTTGTTTGTTTGTTTTGTTTTTGGAGGGCAATTAGGTTTAAGTGACTTGCCCAAAGTCACAGGGCTAGTAAGTGTGTCAAGTGTCCGAAATCAGATTTGAACTCAGGCCCTCCGGACTCCAGAGCCGTGCTCTATTCACTGTGCCACTTAGCAGCCCTAGTATATAATCTTTTTGATATGTTGCTGTAGCCCTTTGGCATCAATATTTATTAGAGATATTGGTCCATAGTTTTCTTTGTTTTGAATCTCTCTGATTTAGATATCAAGATCATATTTGTATCATAGAAGGGATTTATTTTGCATAGAATTTATTTAATATTGGACTTTAGTCTTTGAATGTTTGATAAAATTCACTCATAAATCTATTTATTTCTTCTTTTTAAATAGTTCAGTTGTAGTTTGTTCAGTTTTTCTGAGGTAGGATTATTCAAATTCTTTTTCTTGTTCTGTTAATCTGGAGTCTTTCTGTATTTTAAAAAAATAAATAAATTTCCATATTTTAAAAATAAATATAAATAAACATCTGTTTCCTTTAAGTTGTCAGTGTGATTAGCATATAGTTGTGTGCAACAGTTTCTAATGATTCACTTTATTCTTTTTTATGGATGCTTTTTATTTTTGATACTAGTAATTTGGTTCTCTTTTTTAAAAAATATATACTAGCCATTGTTTTATCTTTTATTGGATTTTTTAAAATAAGGTATGTTTTATTTATTATTTCCTTTTTTTTGCTTTCAGTTTTGTTAATTTCATCTTTGATTTTAAGAATTTACATGCTGAGGCTTTTTAATTTATTGATTTTTCTATTTTTTATTATTTACATGGCATTTTATGGATCTGTTCTTTTCTTTGTTTATAAAAGTATTTAGAGATAAAACTTCTCCCTAAGGCTGCGCTGATTATCTCAGGCACACTTTTAGCATATTTTTTTTGTTTTCATTATTTTTTAATAAAATTATTTCTATGGCCTGTTCTTTGACAGTTGTTTAAGATTAGATTATTTATTCCAATTAATTTTTAATCCTTTTTAAAGATACTTTTATGTAATGTAATTTTTATTTCATTGTGGTAAATAAAGGATGTGTTTAACATTTCTGCTTTTCCATATTTGTTTGTGAAGCACTTATCCCTTAATATTTGATTAATTTTTGTAAAGGTATCACTCATAGTTGAGGAAACACATTTATTTACTTATTCATTTGCTTATTTGGTTATTCACTTATTAATTTATCCAGTCATTTATTTATTTGTTAATTCAGCCATATATTTATTTATTTATTTGAGTACACTCCTTTCTCTTCAGTAATTGCCAGAGATTTACCATAATAAACTTTAATAAATATTTATTTAGGTACTTCTTTCTTGTTTACTTATTTTTTTGTTAGATTTTTCTAGGTCTGAAAGGTATACATTGAGTTAATTATAGTTTTACTGTTTGTTTTCCTCTGTAACTAGTTTAGTTTTTCCTTTAAGTATTTAGATACAATGGCATTTAGTGCATGCATTTTAGGTATTGACATTCAGTGTCTATGATATCTTTCTGCATATTATATTACCATTTATCTTTTATTCACGTATGGCTTTGCTGTTGCTTTGTCTGAGATTATGATTTCTACCTTTACTTTTGAGTTCAGCTGAAGTATAATAAGGCTCTAGCCTTCTTTGCGAATTTTTGTTTCATGTATGTTTCTTATAAACATAATACTCTCATTTACACTTATGACCAATGTGTGTATTTCCAACCATTCTGTTCTTTTATATTTTTCCCTCCCCCTTCTTTGCTCCCTGTACCCACTGTTAGGAAAAAAAGAGATAAGAGAAGGGAGTACTTAGTACTAATATTCTGTGTTTTAGGTAGTCGGCTTCCTTAGTCTGCTCCACATCCCCTGCCCCTCTACTTTTCTCCTTGTCCAGACTCTAATCATAGGTTCTTACCCTCTTTTTTTTATCCTCTTAATCTTCTCTTTATGATCCATCCTCTGAGATTAGAGTTTGTTTTTCTTATGACTAATCGCTTCCTATCTGTCCTCCCTCTTACTTCCTGTCTCTCCAGTTCTTTTCTGTTTCTCAGTTGAGTTAAATGCTTTTTTAATACCAAACTCTGTGTGTGTGTATGTGTGTGTATACACATGCAGGAGCATTCTACTTTCTTTTGACTAGTAGAGATGAAATTGTGGTTCAAGTGATGCCTGCTCTCCCCATCTTCTTCACCTGTCTAGTCTTCCACTTGTACACTCTCATTATGTGAGATACTATGATGCCCTCTCTTTCCTCCTCTCCCTTTTTTATTTAGTTTACTCCTTCCCCCTCCACTTTCTTTCATTTTTTAGGATCATCAAATATCACACACACACACACACACACACACACACACACACACACACACACACACACACAAAAAAAAAATTGCTCCTTAGTCCTTTGTCTTATTTAAATACCTTTATGATCTTTTGTTGATTGGGTTTTGAAGGACCCTTGTTTCTTCTTTCCATGTTCATCCTTGTGTAATTCTTCAGTTGCTTACAATGAATTTGTCTTTTTCTGTTCCTCTTGATTCTTGTGTTTGAATTTCTGAGTTTCTCCTGAGCTCTGGGATTTTCATTAATACTTGGAAATCTTTTATTTAATTAAATGCTCCATTTTCCCTCTGTAGGACTGTTTTGCAGGGTAAGTTATTATTGATTGTAAACTTGTATCTTTGCATTTTGAAATATTGTATTACAACACCTATTACAACCTCTATGGTGGGAGCAGCCAGTTCTTTTTTTTTTTAATTAAAATCTTTGAATTTGGATTCTGATAATCTTAGATTTTCATTTTGTGAAGGTGACATGGATTCATTCTGTTTTCACTTTGCCCTCTGGTTCTCTGGATGCAAGCAATTTTCATTCCTTTTTTTTTTTTTCCTTTTGAGACAGTTGGGGTTAATTGACTTGCCCAGGGTCACATAGCTGATAACACTGAGGCGAGATTTCAACTCAGGTCCTGACTTCAGGGCCAGTGTTCTATCTGTTGTGCCACCTGGCTGCCCCTTTCAGGTAGTCCAGTGAGTCTTAAAGTATTTCTTCCTGATATGTTTTCCAGATTTTTTTTTTTGCCTTACATTTTCTTCTTTTCCTATCCTTTTCTCACCCTAGTTTTGACTTTTAATTAAAAATTTTTTTCTATGTTTAATATTTCTTGTCTCATGGAGCCATTAATTTCTATTTAGTCCATTCTGATTTTCAGGGCATTTGTTACTTGAATAAGCTTTACTTCTTGTACTAAGCTATCAATTCTCTTTGCCAGCCTTTCTCCCAAAACACTAATTTCTTTTCTATTTCTTTACTCTTGAGCCCTAATTTCATTTACAGTATCATTAAGGATAAAACCCTCTTAATTTTTGCTTCATTATTTCAAGGAATTCTAGTTGACCTTGTGGACAGGCTGTGTTTTTCTTTGAGGCTTTGCTTATAGATTTTATGGGGTTATTGTCTGAGTTTGTCTCATGGGAGTGTTGTATTGCTCTTTATCTTGATTATCTTTTTTGATTTACACATTCTTTTAAGCCTTTATTCCTGGGTTGGGACTTTGTGTTAGGGCCAGTACCCGGGCTCTTTTGGAGACAGTGTTGGGACCTTGCATTATACTTTTTTGTAATCTCTGGTGTCCCACTGCTGCATTATTTGTATGTTCTTAAAGGATCTCAGTGGTAATTCAAACTTTTAACTATTCCCTAAGCACTTTGGTCTAGGATATGATTTGAGCTTAGTCTCAGCCTGATCTGAGCTTGGCAGGTTCTTTACCCCAGTTTGGGTGTGGACAACACCACTGCAAGCATTCCCTTCATTAGAGCTCCAGTAGACAATAGTCCTTTTTCTCAAGCCCTGAATTGCAAGCTGAGAGTCTTCTAAAGCTCAGAGCTTTGAGCTGTTGACTAGAACTCAGTCCCTGCCTTTCTTACTCAGGTATAGGACCCACCCTACTTCTGTGGGCTGGATCCAGGTTCCTGCTTTAGGGTCTGAGCAAAAGAGATGATGTCCAATCTGTAGTTTTAGTTGTCTTGGTTCCTTAACCGTGGGCTGAATCTACAATCTTAGACTGGAAAATTGCCTTGTAGTTTCTGCTTGGATTTCTTGACCATAACTTAGTCTGGTATTCTTCTTCAGTCTTGGCAGGTATAATTGGAGAATGGAACTGGGCTCGTTTTGCTATTCTTCAGGCTTCCTTGATGTTAAGAAGATTCTGGCGGTATTACCCTTTTGGGTGACTCTAAAAAAGTGGGAGGTTTATTCTAGGTGAGAGCTATGGAATTGGCTATTAAAATATGATTTTTATTACAAAGAGATTGACACCCACCCCTTTAGCGTGCTCATTAGGAAATACTTTAAGAGGGAGAAAGGAGCAGTAGATCTTTTGTCTTTAGTGACTGCTTGGTCTTTATCCTGACCTTATAGAGTTTAAAGATTTTTAGATATGGGGCCAAGTGCCCTACATTTGTTCAATTCTTCCCATTGAACATTGAAAGAGATCAGAGACCTTATGCTCTGGTGATTGTTTATTGGGAAGAAAGCGTTCAGACCTTTAAGGGTCTGTTCTTCGTAGGAAGTCTGATGGCTGTGATACCATAGGGATCACACTTAGGTTAGATATAGAAACCCAGAGGAGATGGAAGGGCAAAAGAGACTCCTGGCTATATAAAGGTGGGAGGATGACCACTAGTGCATGCTATTATAACCTTAATTTATAGTGGGGATGAATTTGTTTGGTTTGGTTGCAGTTCTGACTCTAGCTTCCCTATTGCATTGGACAAAGTTCATTGAAAGCCTCTTGATTTATCCAGACCATCCTATGATAGTAACATCTCATTGCTATATTTCTGAAGGTGTTGGCTGAGATTTGCAACCTTATAACAGCAATGAAGAAGGCATTAATTTTAATAGAGTGGGCAGGGCCCAAAATATTAAGCTTAATAAGCCTGGGCCTACTAGTGCCAGCTCCCTCCATGAAAAATTTGATCTGCCTGAGGCTTACATCCCCAGAACCTGTTTTTCTGGCACTATTGATTCTGACTACTTGGATACTTCCTTGTGAGCCTTTAAACACTCCAAAGTGATAATGGTGGTTAGTATGCAGATGATTTTTCCCCTTATAGGCTTAGCATGCTCTTCTAGACTATCAAAGAGGCCCCTTTGTAGGTGCTGGATCAGTAGCCCAAAAGTATTAATACATATTCAAATGGGACATGTCAGCACTCAACAATGACCTTGAAGCAATACTATGAACAGATTCTTTCCATGTGGCCATGCTTTCTATCATTTTCTTTGATAAAGAAACTCACACTGCAGAACTGGGGTAGATTTCATAATAATAACTAGCTTTGTCTTTTGGCCTTCCTTAAATGGGCTGACTTCCTTGCAGAGGCATTGTCTGTCCTCAACCTTGTGTTAACTTTTCCTTCTGGAATGGTTTAGGGAAATAATTTTGAAAGCCAAGGAGGATTTGTCTCTAGTGTATGGGATAGGTTAGTGGCTGGAAATTAATAAGTGTGTTGTTTTGTTGCCCAGTTAATCTTTTTGTCTAGCCGATGGGGGATGTTTGAGGTGAGGTAGGGCAGTGATACCTTGAACTCCCCGCCTCCTGCAGAGATCTGAGAATCATTACACCTTGGGGCAGAGTCTGTGGATGTCCCTGTCAGGGAGAGGTGTTAGATCAGGGAGATATAGATAATATAGAATGGTAAGTAGAACCAGGAAAGAAGATGTGAATCTCAGGAAGGAAGTGTTGTAAACAAGGGGATAACAATCCTTACCGTGTGAGTGTGTGTGTGTGTGTGTGTGTGTGTGATGGGATACTTGTAGTTTTTGTTGTAATTGCTTTTTTTCTTTGTAGGGGGTATACCTTTCTCCTCTTAGAACAATTTTTGTTTATTTAGGACTGAAATCTTGATCATTTATTACTAGTCATAAAATGAGATTTCAATACTGGTAGTAAAGCAATGAGACCAAAGGGTGAAATTTATTTGTGTTATTTCTGCTTAGACCTGGGACACTAAGGAGTTGGTTAGGATGCGTTGCATAAATGACCAAGAATGAAGATGGAGCAGTGCTTCCCCCCAGGTTCTTATAAATTGTTATCAAAATAGGAGGTTAGCTTTTTGGATTTTATGAATTATTTATTCCTGTGGGCTTTTTTTGTTATTGACCAATGTCTTCACAATGTTAAATTATCAAGCCTCAAGAACCAACATAGGGACACTCAATTCAGCAGCTGCCATCTATTACCAATCATAGGAAGCAACTTTTCATTTATTTTTTTCCCTAGCAAGTAAAAGATTTTTTTTCCCCCAAGTGGTTTATTAACTTCTGGTTTACATCATTCATTTCCACCAGATTTTGAGTTACAATTTTTTCCCTGTTTTCCCCCTACCTAGCACCCCAAAATAGCGGTCCCACCAGATATCCCCTCCTCCAATCTGCCCTCTCCCATATCTTCTCCCATACCCTCTTCGACTTTTCCAGTAAGGCATGGTGGATCTCTATCCTCAATGCCTGTATATCTTATTTACCAATTACATGTAAAATATTATTAATAATAGTATTTATATATTTTTAAAAATTTAAATTTAAAACCTTGAATTCCAGATCCACCTCCTTCCTCCCCCATCACCCACCCCCACTGGGGAGACAAGCAATTCAGTATATGTTATACATGTGTAGCTATGAAAAACATTACCATAGTAGATATATTGTAAAAGACCGACCACATTTCCCTCCCCCCATCCCACCTCCCACTCGCTGCACTCTCCACTCTGATCCCATCACCCTTCAAAAGTTGGTGCTTCCAATCTCCCTCTCCCCCAGCCTGCCCTCCCCTCCATCATCTCCCCCCTCATGCCTCTTCCCCCTACTCTCCCACAGGGTGAGATATCCTATTTAAAATGTATGTCATTATCTCCCCAAGCCACATTCATTGAGAATAATTTTGCCTTTTTGCCTTCCTGTTCTTCCCCTCCACTGCAGCCACTCTCCCTTGCCTCCTCCATATGAGATAGTTTACCCCCATTCTGTCTCTATCCATCTCCCCCCACCATATTCCTCTCTCACCTCTCAGTTTCACCCTTTAAGCATCATCCCTTCCTATTAAAAGGGTCCTGTGCCCTCTATCTATGTATAACTGTAAACATATATACACAATTCACATATGTATTCATATGCCCTTTGTACCTTCTGTATCCATATGTCCAAAGTACCTTCTTCAACTATTTTCTTTTCTTTTTTTAAGCAATTGGGGTTAAGTAACTTGCTCAAGGTTACACAGCTAGTTATTTATGTGTTGGTATTACGTACTGAGGCCAGAACTGATCCTGAGTCATCCCAACTCTGGGGTTGATGCTCTTACTCACTGTGCCACCTAGCCACCCCTCAACTATTTTCATACTGAGAAATGTTTCATAAGTTACAATTATTGTTTTTCCATGTAGGAATGTAAATAGTTCAAGTTTGATAACTTCCTTATGATTTCTTTTCCCTGATTACTTTCTCATGCTTCTCTTGCTTCTTGTATCTGACTGTCATATTTTCTATTTAAGTCTGGTTTTTTCTTCAAGAATACTTGAAAGTCCTCTAATCCACTGAAGGACCATATTTTCCCCTGAACATGATACTCAGTTTTGCTGGGTAGGTGATTCTTGGTTTTAATCCCAGCTCCTTTGCCCTCCTGAATATCATATTCCAATCCCTTTAATCCCTCAGTGTAGAAGCTGCCAGATCCTATGTTATCCTGATTGTGTTTCCACAATATTCAGATTGTTTCTTCCTGGCTGCTTGTAATATTTTCTCCTTGATCTGGGAATTCCAGAACCTGGCTATAATATTCCTAGGAGTTTTCTTTTTGGGATCTTTTTCAGGAAGTGATTGGTGGATTCTTTCAACCTCTATTTTGCCCTCTGGTTCTAAAACATCAGGGCAATTTTCCTTGAGAATTTATTGGAGGATGATTTCTAGGTTCTTTTTTTGATCTTCAGGTAGTCCAATAATTTTTAAATTATCCCTCCTGGATCTGTTTTCCAGGTCAGTAGTTTTTCCCATGAGATAGTTCACATTGCCTTCTATTCTTTCATTTGTTTGGATCTCCTTAATAGCATCTTGATTTCTCACAAAGTCACGAGCTTCCATTTGCTCCAGTCTAATTCTGAAGGAATGATTCTCCTCAGAGAGCTTTTGAGATTCTTTTTCCATCTGGCAAATTTGGCTTTTTAAGACATTCTTCTCCTCATTGCCTTTTTGAGCCACTTTTGCCATTTGAGTTAGTCTATTTTTTAAGGTGTTATTTTCCTCAGTCAGGCTGTTGACTGTCATTTCATAATTTTCTTGCATTGTCCTCATTTCTCTCCCCAGTTTTTCCTCCGCTTCTCTTATTTGCTTCTTAAGATCCTCTATGGCCTGTAACCAGCTCATATCTTTCTCGGAAGCTTTTGGTGCAAGAGTTCTGACTTCACTGTCTTCCTCTTGTCCCATGCTTTGATCCTTTTCGTCGTCAAAGTAGTAGTGTAAAGTTGGGGTACTGTTTATTTTGCTTCCTTTGCCTACTCGTATTGCCACTCAGTCACTTGACCCCTAGGCTTTTTGCCACAGTAGGACTCTGCCACCAGCCAGGGAAGCTTCCGTCCCAAATGCTGGGGTTTTCTCAGCTGCAGTGCAGGAGGTATTAATTGGGTGCCCTCTCTAAAGCCTCCACATGCTCTGGCAAGCTGGTCACACACCCCAGGACCTCCACCCTAGACTGTAATCCAGGTCCAAGCAGGTTAAAGCAAGAGCAGTTACCCCCCAAACTGGTCGCTTTGCCCCTCCACAGTCTGCAGGCCAGGAGCTGAAGCCTCAGTGTAGAGCCGGCTTCACCTAAGCATCTCAGAGGCTTCTTGCTCTGGGGGCAAAGGCCAACTTGCTCTCCCCACTACTGGTCCCAAAGTTCACAGTGCACTGACCTCTCACTTTGTCCTTAGCATCTATGTCTTGATAATTCTGGAAACGCCACAGCTGCTGGTGTTCTGGAGTCCCTCCAGCCAGCTGCTGGTCAGGTCACCCTGGGGCTAAAACCTCTGGCTCACTGGGGGCTGGGGTTGGCTCCCAGAGAGCTGGGCTGGCCACTCCCTCCTGTGTTGCTGGGCTGTCCTCAGTGGGAGGTTAGCTTCTCTGTGTCATTTTGTGGGCTCTGTATCTCCAAAGTTTGTTCAGAGTCCCCTTTTACATAAGTTGGAAGTGGTGGGAGCTGGAATTGCTGGGAAGTCCTGTTTCTACTCTACCATCTTGGCTCCTCCCCAAGTAAAAGATTTTAATATTTTTCCAATAACATGTAGAAACAATTTTTAACCTTAATTTTTTTTATTATTTTGAGTTCCAAATTCCCTTCCACCTTCCCCCCTCATTGAGAAAGCAAGCAATTTGATAAAGGTGCAGTCATGCAAAACATATTTCTGTATCCATCATGTTGTAGCGGGAAAAAAACAGACAAAGAACTCCAGGAAAAATAAGTAAAATTTAAAAACAATAGTATACTTTGATCTGCTTTCAGATTCCATCAGTTCTTTCTCTGGAGATAGATAGCATTTTTTATAATAGGTCCTTCATAATTATCTTGGCTCTCTTGCTGAAAATCACTAATTCATTTACAGTTGATCCATATACAATATTGCCATTATTATATACAATGTTCTTCTACTCACTTCCCTTTGCTTCAGTTCATGTAAGTCTAAGTTTTCTGAAAGCATCTTGCTTATCATTTCTTTATAGCACAATAGTATTCCATCACAGTCACATACTGCAACTTGTTTAGGCATTTCCCAGTTGATGGGCAGCCTTCAATATCCATTTCTTTGCTATTCAAAAAGAGGTGCTATAAATATTTTCATACAACTAGGTTCTTTGTTCATTTTTCAAAATCTCTTTGGAACATAGACCCAATAGTGGTATTGCTGAGACAAAGGATATGCATAGAATTTGTTCTCCAGAATGGTTGGATCCTTTCACAGCTCCACCAACAGTGCAATAATGTCCCAGTTTCCCTACATCCCTTTCAACATTTGTCATTTTCCTTTTCTGTCGTATTAACCAATCTGATAGATGAAGTGGTACTACCTCAGAGTTGTTTTAATTTGCATTTCTCTAGTCAATAGTGATTTTCGAGCATTTTTTCATGTGACTAGCTTTGATTTCTTCTTCTGAAAACTCCCTATTTATAGCCTTTGACCATTATCAGTTGGGGACTGCCTATTTGCTTTCTTTCTAATCTTTGTTATATTGGTTTTATTTATGCAAAAACTTTTAATGTAATAAAGATAACCATTTTACATTCTGTAATGCTCTCTATCTTGTTTGGAAATAAAGTTTTCCCTTAACCATAGATCTGACAGGTAAACTGTTCCATACTCCCCTAATTTGCTTATGGTATCAACCTTTATGTCTAAATCACGTTCCCATTTTGATCTTTTTTTGGTATTTGGTGTGACCTCTTGGCATAGTTACTGCAAAACTTCTTTACAGTTTTCCCAGCAATTTTGGTAAAATAGTGAGTTCTTGGTCCTGATAGTTTGGATCTTTGTGTTTAAAGATTACTGTGGTCATTGCTACTATGAATTGTAATCTGTTCCACTGGTCCACTATTCCATTTCTTAGCCAGTACCAGATTGTTTTGATCATTCCTGCTTTATAATACAGTTTGAGATCTGGCACAGTTAGCCCATCTTCCTTCACTTTTTTTTCATTAATTCACTTGATATTCTTGACCTTTTGTTTTTCCAGATGAATTTAATTATTTTTTTTCTAGCTTTGTAAAATGATTTTTTTTGTTAGTTTGATATGGAACTGTATAAATATAAATTACTTTTTTTTTTCTTTTTGGAGGAGGAAAGGCAGGACAGTTGGGATTAAGTGACTTGCCCAAGGTCACATAGCTAGTAAGTGTTAAGTGTCTGAAACCGGATTTGAATTCAGGCTCCCCTGACTCCAGGGCTGGTGCTCTATTCACTGTACCACCTAGCCACCCCTATAAATTTTCATTTAATTTCTTTCTGAAATCTTGTGGTAGTTTTTTCTGTGGCTTAGGTTGAAAAAATATTTTGTTAGAATGTGAGCTTGAACTGTTATCTCTGGTGCTTGCTAAGTATTTTTTTATTGACTGTTAATATTCTCTTTGAATCTAATATAATAAACATTTATTAAGTGCTTTCTATGTGTGTCACTAGGTCTAGGGATACAATTCATTAAAAAAAAAAGAGCCCCTGCCCTCAGGGAGCTTATAGTCTAAGGAGGGAGGGAGGAGAGACAACACAAAAAAGTAGGCCAGAAACTGGGGTGGAGAGGATGACACCCAGGGTTACCCTGCACAGCATCATCTTTTTCATGGAGCTGAAACCAGGCAGAGTAGCAGCTGCAAAGTGGGCAGAGATGAAAGTATAGTTCCTGCCCTTTATAAAGGAAGGCTTTGGGAGGAATTTGGTACCCTACCTTCTAGCCCTCCAGTCAGAGAGGAAGGGAAGCCTAGGGAAGTGGTGTCAAGCAAGTCTAGAGTTACCAGCCTGGTGATGAGATTAGAAGTTATGGGTTTATCTTGGGAGGGGCATCTTGTTCTTGGGTGTTGAAACCAGGCAGAGTTTCAGAGTTTCAGAGCAAAATAACCCATTTCTCATTGTCATCTCTAAACCTCCCTTGCTGGCATCCCTTTCTCAAGGCTACTATAATCTCTAAACAAACTGAGTTTTATTGAATACCTCTGAACAGTCTAGCCTCAGGATTTTCTACCATCTGTGAAGGTCTTCCTAAGTTCTTGTGCTTCTGTGGAACATTATCCAAAGTTTTTGTCACACCAGGGAGGTCCTGCTGAACTGTCCTGGGTCTTGACAACCAAGGACTTTTTCCTACTCTGTAGCTATAATTTTTTTAGTCCCTGGAAAATGATTTGGATTATATAAAATCTACAGTAATGTTACATGTGTTGGACAGAACACAAAACATCATTTGATACTAGTAATAATTAACATATACAATTGTATGTAAGACATGTTTAAAAGGCATGTTGTGGTTTAGGAGTGCTAGGAACCCAGAAATTCAAAGGCAAAAGGCATGGGTCTTGTCTGGGAAGAATTGGATGCAAGCCTTCTTAGACAAGGTTTATTGTTTCCCCAATAGGAGTGGGTGGGACTTCTAAGAACCAGCACATTTGGTAAATGAGACTGACTTCTTTTATGACATAGAAAAAGATTTTGTGGGAAGATTTGGATGGGATCTAGGACTGGCCAATAGGCTTCATGACTTGGAGGTAACCAGTGGGTCTAGATGGGATTAAGGGTGGGAAGAGCTCTGGGGCATCTGAAAGTAAGGGACTATGGAAGACTGAGCTAGGTTAGAGGTACCTGGAGAATTGGAGATTGGGGCAGGGTCAATGCCAAAATGGTTGGACAGTTGAAAGGATTATTGACTGGGATGGGTTGTGTGCCTCAGGCAAATGACAGAGATTTGGTTCAGTCACTTTGGGGTCTTTTTAGGGGTCCAGCACGAATCCCATCCCCATCAGGCAGATGTTTGCTTTGTTATCTGGTTAGGCTGTACTGGTATTTGTGACCTACTGACCTTTGCTTTTGTACCTGAGTTTGTTGATGGTATTAGCTGATCATCATAACCTTCCCAGACCAGAAATTCTTGGGGCCTCAGGCTACCTATTTAGCATTTCTAAGTTTAAGTGTGGTTTCCCTGTATCCTAGGGAATCTCTAGACCTGGGGTTCTAATTGGTATTCTTCCTGTCACCCCAAATGAAATGGAGTCCTCAGTTCTAGTCCAGGTTATTGGAAAACGTTATCTCCACTTGCCCTGGCAGTCTTTCTGTAACTAGTGGGTGGTGTCTTTTTGACACCTACTTAGCTAACTGCCCATCATCTCTTTTCTTCTTCTCATCAAAAAACTGTACCTACAGAAAAAATAAGTACAAGGTAATTTCCTTGGTGGGGGGTGGAGATGGTGGGAGGTCTTTGTGTAGGAAGTGGTATGTAAGCTGAGCTTTGAAGGAAATGAGGTACAGTATGAGGAAGAGGTGAGGGGGGGAGGGCATTAGAGGGAGAGGCACGGACCTGGTAGATGTAGAAAGGCCAGTATGGAAGATTTGGCTAGGATTCAAATGATTGTAGAAGAGGCCATTTCAGACATCATAAAATTTCCTTGATTATTTAATCATTTTCATTTTATAGGATCACAGGTTGTCTAATCCAGTTCTCTCATGTTACAGATGAGGAAACTGAGGGTCAGAGAAATGAGGGGGATTTATCCAAGATCATGCAACTAGTAAATGGCAGAATCTGGATTTGAAATCAGGTCCTTGGAGTTTTCAGACTCTTGATCTTTTGACTCCAATCCAGCACATTTCCTCTTCTCTTTGCTGCCTCTTTTCTGCTGTGCTGCTGCCCAAGATCGGCATCATAATAAAGGTAAATCCATTTAAATGAATATAACTCCCTTTCCCCCAAAATAACAAGAAAATTCACTTCATTCACTTCCTCACTCCCTGAAAAAATCAAAACAGACTTCTTTGGAAAAAATAGTCTACTGACTAAGCACAGAGTTAGAGGTCTGGAGGTCTGGGGCTGTTTCCTGCCTCTTCCCTCTAAGCAGGTCCCCAAGATCAACATCATTCCACTTAAGCCTTCTGCCCTTCAGATTCTAATCCTCATAAAGATACTGGGAAATAAAAAAAAAGATATTGGGAAGAATGCTTCAATCTTTCCTAAAAGCCCTGTTAGTTTTTATAAAGATACAATGTTATCATTATAGCTTTCTTTCAACCTGTTTACTTAGGTGATTATTTGTTTTAAAATAAAATTTAGGTCAAAAGTTAGAAATAGTCAATGTATGGAAAGACAAGTATTTATAGATACACTTGAGGTTTTAACTGTTATCAGAGATCTGCTGGTAGGCAGTAATCTAATTTGTGCAAAGAAAGAAGGGTGCTACACAATATTCATGGTAACACTTTTTAGCTAGAAACAATCAATAAACAAATTATGGTCCCTAAATGTAATGGAAAGACTTGTATGGACTGATTGTAAAGTAAGCAGAACCAGGAAAATAAGGTACATAATGACAAAATGGAAAAAGAAAACAATAAAGCAAAATTTAATGCTGTATCATTATAATGACTAAACTTGACTCTAAAAAAGATTGAGAAAATGTGCCAGTCTTCTTTAAAGAGGAAGTGTGGATGTGGAGTATGGGGATACTATCAGATACAATCAGTGTCATTAATTTGTTTTCACTGAATTGGTTTTTCCCCCTTTTTAAGTTTTTTTTTTTTACAAGGAATGTCTTGTATAGTTTTCAGAAAGGAATGTGATGTGAAATACAATATATTCATAATTTTAAAAATAAAATTTAGGACATGTAGGAAACATTAATGAGAAACAAATGTTTTATTTACTGCATTCAGTGTTAAAATTTATTTTCCTTGACTTTTTTAGGCTACATGACTTGCTGAAGGAAAAGAAAATGTTATGTTGGGGATATTGGTCTTTGGGCCATCCTGGTGGTATTAGCAGCAATCTCCAAGGAATTGTGACTGAGCCACAAGTATATGGATTTATTTCTGACAGAAGCATCAAAGAAGTGGCCTGTGGAGGAAATCACTCTATTTTTTTACTGGAGGATGGGGAAGTTTATACATGTGGTTCAAACACCAAAGGACAACTGGGTCATGAAAGAGAAGGAAATAAACCAGGTTAGTGGTTTAGACTGAGTTAGATTTTGAGTGTATAGATATGGGAGTGGGATGTTGAAGGAAAGAAGAATGTTTGAAATTTTTTCCCCATAATGACCTTTTTCAGTAGCTAGCTCTCTTATGAGTCTCTTATTACCTTCAGCTCTTTAGTCCTCCAACCTTTTGACCCTTTGTTTCTAACTTAAGTTATTTGATTAAAAACATTTTGACCTTGTTAGACAACTTTTATAATATTAAATTCTGAGAGTAGAAAAATTAGACATTCAAGCTTGTGGAAAAATAGACTAGCTTTGATTTTCAGAGAGCCCAACAAGGCTCTATAGGTTTTTTTTTTTCTATGATCAAAAGCAAAGACTTTGTCAGGTGAGTGTCAAATGTTATTTTCTGAAGATGAATCATTCAGTTTTGCAGCAGTTTGTTAGTTATTGGCATTTTGTGGGGTTTGTTTTAGACTGCATCTTCCTTCTTTCTTCTGAATGACTGATTCTGTTTCATTTTGGGCTTGAATGATTTCTGAAACGCTTTTCCAGTACAAAAGTCATTGAAGTGTATTCTTTAAGCATTACAACTTTTCTGCATTTCCTTGCAGTACTATCCCTTCTTTAAAACCACAGAATTAGAACACAACAAAAGAGAAATGAAATATATGCATGAAATCCATGCTCACTAGACAGAGAATTAAGTTAAAAGTGGGGAAACCAGCTCAATCTGGTTTCATCAGCTCAATGTCACATGTTCATTTTAAGTCAGTCTTAAAGTGGCACACACGACTATTGTTATCACAAAATGAAACCTTATGAAAATGATTGTCCCAAGTAATTTGCATAATACCACATAATTCTTTTCCCCACATCTGAAGTCAGTATTATTGTATAATAATATATTTTGAACATTAACTTTGAATTGAGGCTGTTAACTTTTAGGGGCTGAGCCTAAACCAATTTGTGAAATGTCTAGGATCCCCTTACCTCCCCATTTAGTTTTTCTTTGTGCCTTGCTTTCTTTGTTTTCTGTCCAAATATTTTAAAATAATTTTTCCCTCCATTTACATGTAAAAACAATTTTTAACATTTTTAAAAGTTTTTAATTATAAATTCTTTCCCTCCCTTTTTCCCTTCCTTCTTCCCTGAGATGGTAAGTAGTCTCTCACAGGTTATACATGTTTAATTATGTGAAACATTTCCATATGACACATTTTTGTGGAAGGAAACTCCAAAAAAAAAAAGAAAGAAAATGAAAAATAGTTTGTTTCCTTCTGTGTTCAAATTCTATCAGTTCTTTCTCTGGAGGTGGAT
Organism: Gymnobelideus leadbeateri; assembly: GCA_011680675.1. Lineage (NCBI taxonomy): Eukaryota > Metazoa > Chordata > Mammalia > Diprotodontia > Petauridae > Gymnobelideus > Gymnobelideus leadbeateri. The sequence continues at coordinate 133,007 of WOXC01003649.1, read as the reverse complement.
AGCATTTTTCATCATAGGTACTTCAGAATTGTCTTGGATTATTGTATTGCTTAGCATAGCAAGTCATTCACAGTTGTGTATCATACAATATTGCTGCTACTGAGTACAATATTCTCTATTTCTACTTACTTAATTTTGCATCAGTTCATGTAAGTCCAGGTTTTTCTGAAGTCATCCTGCTCATTGTTTCTTATTGCACTATAATATTCCATTAAAATCATTTACTGAAGCTTATTCAGCCATTCCCTAAATGTTGGACTTTCCCTCAATTTCCAATTCATTGCCATCACAAAAAAGAGCTGCTATAAATATTTGTGTACAAATAGGTTCTCGCCACCCCCCCCTTTTTTCTTTTTTACCTTTTTGGGCTACAGACCTAGTAGTGGTATTACTGAGCAGTTTTATAGGCCTTTGGGTATAGTTCCAAATTGCTATCCAGAATGGCTGGATCAGTTCACAATTCTACCAACAATACATTTGTGTTGCAATTTTCCCACATCTCTAACATTTAGCATTTTCTATTTGTATGGTATTAGCCAATCTTATAGGTGTGAGGTGGTACTTCAGAGTTGTTTTAATTTGCATTTCTCTAATTATTAGTGATTTAGAGCATGTTTTTCCATATAACTATAGATAACTTTAATTTCTTCATCTGAAAACTGCCTGTTATATCTTTTGACCATTTATCAATTGAGGAATGACTTGTATTCTTATAGATGTATTTCAGTTTTCTGTAGATTTGAGAAATAATATCCCTTGCTATCTTAGAGGGTCCTGAGTTTCCCCCCAAGATAACGCATAATACCTGTAATGTTAATGAGATTTAAGATCTTCCCGGCCCATTAATAGGCCTCATGTGGAGCCTATTAAGGGAAGCTTGCTTATAGGAAGGCTTTCACACCTTTTGCTAATTTCTAATTAGGCATTGATTCACCAGGGTTGTGACACCTTTTGACTCTGAGAAGTGTGCGTGTGTGCGCGCGCGCCCTGAGTTGCTATTTTGCTTTGAGGGCTCACTTATGAGAAGGATCTCGTGATTCCCTGGTCGAGATTCTGAGTGGCCATATGTTCAGAGCTCCCTGACTGCTCAAATGTAAAGACTCTCTCGATCCAGTGATAGAGGTATGTAAAGTGTATAGTTGATTCAGGCAGTCAGAGCCTTGTCTGTTGGTCTCTGCTTGTATTTTGTCTGTATTTTTTCTGAAGATCAGGTTGCTGACTTTTCACCTGAACTAGTGAATGTAATTAAAAAAGATTGCTGACCCCTTAAATAGCTATATTTCCTAGTAAAGCAGATCTAAGAACGTGTGCTAGCAGCCATCCTGGGTATGTCAGTGTGGTTGCTGCTACAGTACCCAATATATATCTTACTAAGTTATGTTTGGAAAAGGGGTCTTGTCACTAGGCAGCTTTCTCTACCTAGTTCTTGAGATCATCTTTTCATATAAGAAAGAATTGAGAATTGAAGAAGTAATAAACACTATCTATATCTGGGTCTCTTGGTCACTTATTCTCTCATTAAATACTCAATGAACACGTACCTTTTACAAGGCACTGTGTGGAATGCAAAGATTAATGAAATCTGGTCCCTCTGCACAGGGAGCTCAGTCTTGGAAAAGCCATTTGGATATACTGGTCTTGATACTGTGGCATGACAATGATAATAAGAGTATTTCTTTTTCACAACAACACTGTTAGGTAGGTAGGTAGTACAAGGATTTTTCCCATTTTACAGATGAAAGCTGAGGCTAAGAGCTTAAGTGACTTGCTCAAAATTAGACAGGTATTAATTGTCATAGCCATAATTTGAACTCTGATCTTCTGACTCCCAAGTGTGGTGGTCTTTCTACTATACCATGCAGATTAATCTACAAAGGTTAATCTGTGTTACCAATAAATTAATCAAAAAGGATTTATTAAGTGCTTACTATGTGTCAGAAACTCATGTATACCATCTACCTTCCTGAACCAAAAGTTTGAACCTGTAAATCTGATAGAAGCCGGGCCTTTGACCAGGAGAGTCAGGTGTCTGGATAAAGACTGAATGATTCAGATATAGCCTATCTGCTTCATGTTTTAAACATGATGTCAGAGAGACACCTTGAATTACCCTACAGGTTCTTGTGGTGAGTCAGTTGAACTTAAGACGTAGCATCTATGATCTGCCAGCACCAGAGGGATATAAAAAGGTTCTAGGCCTCCAGAGTTTTTGGTATAAGTCTATAGTGTGTTACAGATGAAGTGTGGCCAAAGATTATGGTGTAAATTTGAGGAAATGTGTTCACTTTAAAATTTCATCAGATTCCAGAAATGTTGATGTTGGCTTCAGCTTGTCTGCTAAATATAAATGGCATAATAGCTATAAATTTTGTCTGTGCCTCATAAATGGAAAGAAATGAGTAGCTTTTTTTTCTTCCTTTAACTTATTGGTAGGTATGAGTCTTCTTCTAATGCAGTTGACTGTTTTGCTTTTGTTTTTAGTTGGGAGTAAGAAGTAGAATTCATCTGTTTCCGGCAGTAGACACAGTCAGAACTGAGACCTAGAGAGTCACCAGCAGTGAGAGGAAGTGATGGTCAGAGGAAGATTAGGCAAGAGGCTTGGCGATAAATTTGATAATGCCTGAACATCTCTTATAGTCCATTGTAGACAGGCAAGGGTATCAGGGTGAATAGAGAGGGTATGTCTAGGAGGTAATAGGCAGAAATAACCTAAGACTTCCTTGGGAGACTGAAACTTAAATGCAGTTTTATTGACCAGGGAGCTTTAAGAAAGGAATAGTTAAGAAAAGTAAGTAGGAGTGAAAGATGAGAGGGTGCAGTCACTTTTTTTTCCAGTTGTCAAGCTTCAGCTCAACAGCTGAATAGAAAAGGAGACCATAGAAGGATTTTTCACACACACACACACACACACACACACACACACATATTCTCTCTCTCTCTCTCTCCCTTTCTCTCCCTGATAGTAGCCACCTCTAGGGCTGGGGGTGGGAAGGAAGAAAAAAAAAGAAATTTACATGATAACATCTATTTAAAAGGAATAACAGGCCATACATAATAGATTTACAGTTTCATGTACCATTATTCTTCTTATTATACTGTTATGAAAATGTTTTAGTCCATAAATTAAAAATTAAATAAAAATTGAAAATAAAATAAAAAAGGAGACCATGTAAGGAAATTTGTTCTCTCATGATTCAACAGCCTTCCTGATTCTGGTTCACTAGATCCATAGATGCACTTTTAAGTTTGAGTGAAAATTGTTAAGAGTTAACTATGGCTTTTTTTTCAAATAGGTTGATGGTGAACGAATGAACTCTCCACTATCTTCCTATTGTTACGGTTTGTTTCTTCCCATGAATAAGTCACCTTTTTGTCCAGCCTGTGAACATGTTTCCCTTTCTATTGATTTTTCCCAGTCAGCATTCATTAGACACTGACTATGTTCTAAGAACTGTGTCAAACACTGGGGATACAAAGAATGTAAACAGATAGCCCCTGCTCTCAGGGAGTTTACAGTCTAGTCTCCCACCAACTAGCTGCTTTTTTTTTCTTTGCTTTTTGGAGGGCAATTGGGGTTAAGTAACTTGCCCAGGGTCACACGGCTAGGTTTTTGTTTGTGTGCATGTTCAGTGTCTGAGGCCAGATCCGAACTCAGGTCCTTCTGACTCCAGGTCCGGCACTCTACTCACTGCGCCACCTAGCCGCCCCAACTAGCTGCTTTCTAACACTTAAATACCGTTACAGTCATGGCTGGCTATAGGAAAAAGGCAGCTAAGTAACCTGACTTCAGGGAGTCATGAAACTACTCTTCCTATCTGGCTCAAAAGCCCCAGTTCAGTTTCTGTGGTTGAATTTCTACCCAGAGATCAATTCCTTTGGCTTTGTATCCTTGTTTAAAGTGCAAGGGCCCTGGGAGAAGTAATAATAAAGTGAAACTTGAAAAGTTTTTAAAGTTGCATGTGTTACCATGTTTGAACTCACAGTCCTCCATGGGGATTGGTACTATACCTATTTTGCAGATGAGGAAATTGAGGCTCAGGGAGGTCATGTGATTGGCTCATGACATTTGTTTTTTAAAAAGTAAAATTTTGAGTTCCAAATTTGCTCCCTCCCTTTTTCCCCTCAGACAGTAAGCAGTTTGATATGGCTTATATGCAAAATTGAGCCACAGGTCAAGGCTGTCTCAGAAGTCAATGTTATTTCCATTCTCTTACATTTCATGAAAGAACAAGGGAGCACATAAGCAGATGATGTTATAGAACAGGCTATTGTACTTAAGATTCATAGGCAGAGTGCACCCTGGTGGGACTGAGTTTATAGAATCCTTTCTTTATTCAGTGAAGAGCTGGATGGGTGGGAGGAGAACATAGCGGGGAAGGAATAGGAACCTGAAGGCACCCTTTTCCTAGGAGGAAAATGATGCAAGAAAGGGGGTCTGGGGATCCAGAATTACTAACATTCTTGTCATTTTATACCTCTCCAGTTGCCTGTTGCACATTTGTAAATGATTCATATGAATGAATAATTGTTTTGAATATTGTTTGATTTTTCCCTATGACAAAAATATTCCAAAGAAACTAAAGGACCAACCAAACTAAAACTCTAGGATCTAAAACTTTTCTGTGCTATTTTCTTGAAGATGTTTTACTGTGCTCTGTTGCTTTTCTGAGTAGTAATGTCTATAGGTGATTAAGTAGCATGGCCTTGAAAAAAATATACATATATGAACACAATCAGCAATCATTTATTATTTGTCTACTGAATGCTAAACCCTGGTGATGCAAAGAGAATAAAAAAAGTTCCTGCCCACAAGGATCATGTACGAATATATTCAGGGGAAACATAAGTACCTTTAAGTAAGTACAAAGTATATATAAATAAATACAAAGTAATTTATGGGAGCCATTAATAATACTTGGGGAATTGGGAGAGGCTTCTTGTTACTCGACCTGGGTTTTAGAGGGAGCTAGGGATTCTCAGAAGCAGAAGTGAAGAGACAGTTACGGTGGATAGACATTGGAGGCAGGAGATTGAATATCACTTGTGAAAAATAGCATTGAAGCCAGGTTGACCTGAACACAGGGTGTGTGAAGAGGAGAATGGGTTTGTTATAAGACTGGAAAGGTAGATTGGACCTAGATTCTGAAGAGCTGTAAGTGCCAGACAGAAAAGTTTGTGTTTTATATTGGAGACAATAAAAAGCCATTGGAGCTTTTCTTAACAGGAGTGTAAAGAAAGGGAAAAGCTCAGATGGAGTATTTGAGTACCCACAGTTAGGCGGCTTAATAGGCAGTGTTGATCCAGCATTGGTGACTTGAGTCATACCAGGGAGGAGGAGAACAAAGAAAAAAGCAGTGTCATGAAAACCCAGAGAGGACATTATGTGACATTGATTGCTGTGTGACTCATAAGCCTTTTTTTGTAATAAGAATAAATAACACCATTTGTGATATTTTTCTATTATTTTGGAATCTTTTCTCCTCCTACCCCTTGAAATATCTTGAAAATCAATCCCTAAAGTACTTTGAAAGCTGGATCCCTTCTAGCACAGACAGCCCAGCAATGTAGATATGAGGAAATACATACCTGTACACCCGCACTTCACTAAAGTTTTTCCCTAATGCTTCATCATGATGGGGTGTGGAGTTGAGTGTCTTCCTCAAGCTATACCAATGGATCTCTTTTGGGACTAGGTCAGCTGGAAGGGCTTTAGGTACCAGGTTAATAACTTACTTATATAATATATAATGGTCATTTATGAGACTAGCCTTATTTCAAAAAACGTATTAAAAATCAACAACTTATAAATTAAAAAATCAAACAACTTATAAAAAAACAGTTGGTGATTAACCTTTTTTGGATACATCAACTTATGAAGACCATCTATGTTCTAAGGCACATAGAATTTGCAATCTACATCAGTAGATGGAATAATCACATATAGATCTTTAAAGTAATAAATGTTAGAAAAAACAATTATATGTACATATATTCACATGGACCATTCCTTCCCCTACTCTTGCTCTCTCCCCCTGTAATGGAAATGCAGATTTGAAGATCTTCCCTGTCCCTAGGCCCTTTGATTGGCTTAAGTGACTCTGAGAACCTTCTTTAATTTGAAAATATACTCTGCCCCCAATAGGCTGAATGTGGTCACATGGAGCCTGTGGTAGGAGGCTTCTTTTTCACGAATGACCACACCTTGATGCTGTGTGATTGGGCAGTGGGGTCAAGAGGGTGGTTACATTCTCTGACCCAGGAGAAGGCTATATAATTCCTGATGTGAGGCTTTGCTTTGGGGCTCACTTTGAGAAGTGTTGTGTGATTTGACCAGATGAGATTCTGAGCAGCCGTTGAGAGCCCCCCAGCTTTGAAAACCCAGATGTTGATGCTTTCCTCTCTGGTAACTGTGATTTTGATATTGACAATGGCTGGACAGTTTGGAAGCCTGTCTGTTTGATCTGTAAGTTCTGTATACTCTGAAGTTCGGGATGCTGACCTTTTCCCCCTGACCTAGGTAATATATGTTTGTTTGATTAAAGTAAGCTTGTTAATCGAATTTGAGTTGCTTTCCTTTTGAAAAGCAGATCTAAGAACTTGTGTTGGCAGCCACCCTGGGGATGTTGGGGTGCTTGCTGCTACACCCCCAAATAAAAGACCCACCACATAAAATTAAGCCCTGAGAAATTTTTTTTTTTTGCCTTTTGGAGGGCAATTGGGGTTAAGTAACTTGCCCAAGGTCACATGGCTAGGTTTTTGTTTGTGTGTGCCTTAAGTGTCTGAGGCTGGATCCGAACTCAGGTCCTTCTGACTCCAGGGGTGGTGCTCTACTCACTGCACCACCTAGCTGCCCACCCTGAGAAATTTTTAATGCCACCTTATGTACCTTTTTTATATCCTAGGATCCTAAGTTTAGCTTAAGACTCATTTGTGCTTGGGCTGGCAACAATGATGTTTGATTGTTCTAAAGGTTTTTTCATAGGCATAGCAAAATGTTAAGGTCTCATCTTAAGCTCAGTGGATAACTTATTTATTTGAAAATTTGCTGTGCTTTGTCTCTTCTCCTCATTCCCCTCCTCCTGCTCCCATCTTTCTTCTCCTTTCCTCCTCCATTTCCACCCACACAATCTATCCCAGAGCATAGAATATTTAAAAAAAAAATGAATCAGGGAATTATCAAATTTTTACTTGATATGCTTCTATCTTGCTGATATGCGTACTCCTTGCAACAATGTAACTCAGAGTTGTCAGATATGGCCTACCACACTCTGGAAATGGATTCAAATATAATTGGGGAAATATTAACAAAATACGTAAAAATACAGTAAAACATAGATAACATTACATTTTAAAACTAAGCCAATACGCAGCCCTCAACAATCTTTTTATGTACAGATTAGTGACTATTTACATTTTTAAACTGTGCCTATCTAAAATGGTGTCCAGCCCTTTCTCTTCCTCTTATTTGATTCTTGGCCCATTCATTTACTGTCCATCTGCACTGTCTGACTGAGATATGTGAACTGGTAGACCAGCTCCATGGGCATTCCATCAATTGTATAACATAGGACAATAAGTATTCTTCATTTACTTGGTTTTGTCTGGGTAGAGAGTTAAACCAAACTCTTGAATGAACTTTAAAGACTTAAGAACTGATCAATGCAGTAACCAGCCATGATTTCAGAGTACAGATGACCTAGAATGTTGTACACCTAGTAGAAAAAGGGAAAGACTTGCAATATAGAAATACACATACATACACACGTGTCATGGCTGATGTAAGAATTTGTCTTGTTTTGACTATGCATATTGATTATGGGTTTTTTTTTTAATTGAAAGGGACAAATAAAAGAGAATTTTTTTTTCATTGAAAATATAATAATAAACTCCAAACTATTTAGTGTAGATCTAATTTTTTCTAGTTCTACAAAGTAATCTTTTGGTAGTTTGAATGGTATGGCACTGAATGAGTATATTAACCCATATAGTGTTATAATTTTTAATTATGATGGCACAGTCTAACCTTTCAAAATGAACATTTCTCTAATTATCTATGTCTGTCATTAATTTCATTAAAGAGTGTTTTGTAATTGTATTGATAGCATTCCTGAGCACCTCAGTAAGTACACTTCCATGTATATTATACATTCTGTAGTTATTTTGAATAGAATTTCTCTTTCTATCTCTTTCTGATGCTTTTTGTTGGTAACACATCCAAAATGTTTTTTTTAATATGTTGTTCCTTTGCTGAAGTTATTACTATTTTTATTTGACTGTTTAGCTTTTCTAAGTAGATGTATCATTTGCACAAAGTAGTACCTTAATTTCCTTTTTTTTTGGTTTTTGGAGGGCAATTGGGGTTAAGTGACTTGCCTAAAGTCACACGGCTAGTAATTGTGTCAAGTGTCTGAGGCTGGATTTGAACTCAGGTCCTCCTGACTCCAGGGCCAGTGCTCTACTCACTGCGCCACCTAGCCACCCCCATTTTATTTCTTAAATATCTTTTTCTTCTCTTAACTGCTATAGCTAGTGTTTCTAGCACTGAATGAAAGAATAGTAGTGATGATGGGAAATTCTTAAGGGAGAAGGCTCTTGTATATCTCTTTTACATAGAATGTCAGTTCACCATAAATGCAGTACCTAAAGGGGTCTCCGAAGGGAAGAAGGGACTCACTGGAACTTTAGGAGTTTCCCTCTCCAGGAAGCCCAAATTGCTTTCCATTCCAGTGGAGTCCAAACTCCTAAGAGCTAGAGGCCTAGATGGTGTGTAGGGAACCTATTAGAATGGGGAATAGAATTTTATTTGTAGTATATGTTCTCTAGTGCATTTTGGAGTGGGGACTGATTTAAGATAGCAGAAAGACTACTACAGGGTTTAGAGTCAAGGGATCCAGGGGCAACTAGGTGGTGTAGTAGATAGAGCACTGGCCTGGAATCAGGAAGACCTGCATTCAGATCTGGCCTCAGATACTTACTAAACTGTGTGACCCTGGGCAAGTCACTTAACCCCAATTACTTCACCCACCTTCCCTCCCCCCAAAAAAAAGAATTAAAAACAATCAAGTGACCTGGGTTTGAATCCCAACTTTTGTGACCTTGGATAAATCATTTCCTTCTTTGGCTTTAGTTTCTTCATCTATAAAATGATGAGGTTGAATAAATGATTTTTAAAGTCACTTTTAGCTTTAAATCTCTTAGACTATAAAATGCAGCAATGGGAATGAACTATGGGGAAATACAACTTTAAAAGAAATCAGTTTTCTTTGTTTTTTTATCTTCATTCTTGTATATGTTTCTTTAATTCAAAAAAAGGAACTGGTTTAATAGCACACAACATTTATATTTGTATCAAGAAATCAAGGACCGTGTATGTTTTTCCGTCATTCTTTTTTTTTTTTAAATAATCATAAAAAGCTTTTATTTTGGATCAAATGAGGTAGTATATGTATTTTATAAACTTTTAAAATTTTATTTATTTTTTATTTTTTTATTTTTCAAATGCTTTATTAAAGTCTAGTTTAAATCATTCATTTCCGCCAGATTTTGAGTTAGTTTTTTCCCCATTTTTCTCCTACCCACCACCCCAGAATAGCAGTCCTACAGGATATCCCCTCATTCAATCTGCTCTCTCCCATATCTTCTCCCATATCCCCTTTGACTTTTCCATTAGGGCAAGGTGACTCTATGTAACCCAATGCCTGCACATCTTATCTCCCAATTACATGCAAAACAGTATTAGTAATAGTATTTATATGTATTTGAAAGATTTAGTTTTAAAACTTCAAATTCTAGATCCATTCCCTTCGTCCCTTGTCACCCACTCCCGCTGGGAAGATAAGCAATTCAGTATGTGTTGTACATGTATAGCTATGCAAAACATTACCATAGTAGATATATTGTAAATGACTGCTTATATTTCCCTCCCACCCATCCCACCCCCGACCTGGTCCATTCCCTACTTTGATCCTGTCTCTCTTCAAAAATGGGTGCCTCCAATCTCCCCTCCCCCCAGCATGCCTTCCCCTCCATCATCCCCCCTCTCATCCCCCTCCCCCCTACTCTCCTCAGGGTAAGATATCCCATTTAGCATGTATGTCATTCTCTCCCTGGGCCAAATTCAATGAGAATATGGTTTTTCCTTTTTGCCTTTCTGTTCTTCCCCTCCCCTGCAACCACTTCCCCTTGCCTCTTCTGCATGAGATAGTTTATCCCCCCCATCTCTCCCCATCTACTCACCACATTCTTCTCTCACCTCTTAACTTCACCCCTTAAGTATCATCCCTTCCCACCAAATTCGACCTGTGCCCTCTCTCCATGTATACCTGTAAACATATATACACACATTCACATATGTATTCATATGCCCATATACCCTTCTTCAACTATTTTCATACTGAGAAAGGTTTCATCAGTTACAGTTATTATTTTTCCATGTAGGAATGTAAATAGTTCAACTTTGATAAGTTCATAGTGATTTCTTTTCCCTGATTACCTTCTCAAGCATCTCTTGCTTCTTGTGTCTGAATGTCAAATTTTCTATTCAACTCTGGTTTTTTCCTCAAGAATGCTTGAAAGTCCTCTATTCCACTGAATGACCATATTTTCCCCTGAAACAAGATACTCAGTTTTGCTGGGTAGGTGACCCTTGGGTTCATTCCCAGCTCTTTTGCCCTCTGGAATATCATATTCCATGCCCTTCAATCCCTCAGTGTAGAAGCTGCCAGGTCTTGTGCTATTCTGATTGTGTTTCCACAATATTGAAATTGTTTCTTCCTGGCTGCTTGGAGTATTTTCTCCTTGATCTGGGAGTTCTGGAACCTGGCTATAATATTCCTGGGAGTTTTCTTTTTGGCATCTTTTTCAGGAGGTGATTGGTGAATTCTTTAAACCTCTATTTTCCCCTCTGGGTCTAAAACATCACGGCAATTTTCCTTGAGAATTTCTTGAAGGATGATTTCTAGATTCTTTCTTTGATCATGGCTTTCAGGTAGTCCAATAATTTTTAAATTATCTCTCCTGGATCTATTTTCCAGGTCAGTGGTTTTTCCCATGAGATATTTCACATTGCCTTCTCTTCTTTCAATTGCTTAGATCTGTTTAACAGCATCTTGATTCCTGATAAAGTCACTAGCTTCCCTTTGCTCCAGTCTAATTCTGAAGGAATGGATCTCCTTAGTGAGCTTTTGAGATTCTTTTTCCATCTGGCAAATTTGGCTTTTTAAGGCATTCTTCTCCTCATTGCCTTTTTGAGCCTATTTTGCCATTTGAGTTAGTCTAATTTTAAGGTGTTATTTTCCTCAGTCAGGCTGTTGACTCTCATTTCATACTTTTCCTGCATCCTTCTCATTTTTCTTCCCAATTTTTCCTCCACTTCTCTTATTTAGTTTTTAAAATCCTTCTTAATGTCCTCTATGGCCTGTACCCCATTCGTATTTTCATTTGCGGCTTTTGGTGTAGGAGTTCTGACCTCCCAGTTCTCCTCCTGTTCCATGCTTCAATCCTCTTTGCCCCCCAAATAGGAGTCTAGTGTTAAATTTTTCTGTTTATTTTGTTTCCTTTGCCTAGGCATGTTTCCACTTAATTACTGGACTTTTGGGCTTGTTGCCACAGTAGGACTCTGCCACCAGACAGGGAAGCTTCCATCCCAAACATTGGGGTCTTCTCAACTTCTGGATGTATTAGTTGGGTGCCCTCTCTGAAGCCCCCACATACTCTGGCAATCTGGTCACACACCCCAAGACCTCCACCCCAGACCACAATCCAGATCTAGGGAGGTTAAAGCAAGAGCAGTTACCCCCCCAGACTGATCGCCGGATCCCCCTACAGTCTGCAGTCCAGGAGCTGAAGCTGCAACTGAAGCTGCAAAATGGCAGCTCCTTAGAGGCTTCTAACCCCCAGGGGAAGAAGGTGATGTGCCCCCAAATACTGGTCCCAAAGTCCATAGGGCACTAACCTCTTGCTTTGTCCTAGGCATCCATGTGTTGGCAATTCTGGAGCCATGGCTGCTGGTGTTCTGGGGTCTCTCCAGCCTGCTGCTGGTCCGGCTGCCTGGGGCTAAAACCTCTGACTCAAGTGGTCCTGGTCTCTGCTCCCAGAGTCCTGTGCTGGCTGCTCCTGGAGAGCTGCACTGGCGGCTCCCTGCTAGGCTGATGGCCATCCTCAGCGGGAGGTAGCTTCTCTGTGTTGTTCTGTTGGTGCTGGAGCTCCAGAGGTTATTCAGAGTCCCCTTTTACATGATTTTGAAGTGGTGTGGGCTGGAGTGCTGTGGAAGTGCTGTTTCTAATCTGCCATCTTGGCTCCGCCCCCTTCTCCATCATTCTTAATGCCTTCTTCTTTTATCATCATATTTTGTATGTCAGAAATTTATGCTATTTTTGTACTTATTATGTAGAACTCTAGGTCATTTTGATCTTTCCTGGTGTGTCTTTTAAATTTTATATTTACAAATTAACTAAGTGTGGAATTAATTTCTGAAAATGGTTAGCTCTATCTGGAGATCATTTGAGGTATATTTTTCAGACCTTCTGCAGGGAAGGAGAACAAGTGAGTGCCCTGATATTTCTCTGAACCTTGCTTCATGGTTAGGCTACATAGGAATTTGCCTAGTTTTGCTTTGTGCAAATTGTAACTGTCTTCCCCCACCAACATTTGATAGTATTTTTATTTTTTCCAATTACATGTAGAGATATTTTTCAATATTATTTTTGTAAGATTTTAAGTTCTAAATTTTTCTCCCTTCCTCCTCTCCAACTCCCTTCCCCAAGAGAGAAAGCAATCTAATATAAGTTATACATGTGCAATCATATTAAACATGTTTCTGCACTAGTCATGTTGTGCAAGAAGAATCAGAACAAAAGGGAAAAACCACAAGAAAGAAAAAACAAAAAAGTGAAAGTAGTATGCATCAATCTGCATTTATATGTCATAGTTCTTTCTCTGGATACGGTTAGCATTTTCTGTCACAAGTCTTTTGGCATTGTCTTGGATCATTGTGTTGCTGAGAAAAGCTAAGTCTGTTATAGTTGATCATCAAACAGTGTACCTATTAACTGTGTACAGTGTTTTCCTGGTTTTGCTCACTTTACTCTGCATCAGTTTATGTAAATTTTTCTAGGTTTCTCTGAAATCTTCCTGCTCATCATTTCTTGTAGAACAAAAATATTCCATTACATTCATATAACACCAGTAAATTGTAACTCTGGGGAAAAGATACTTGAGGTACACAGTGGTCCCAGAATACATGCTGTGAGAGTCAGTCAATAATCAATGCCCTTTCTATTTCTTACTATTTTGTAATTTTAACAATAGTAGTAATAATAGAAGCTATGAATATAGCTGTAGTTTGTAAATGACTATAATCTTCAGATTAAGATAATTTAAGATTTAAGACACAGTTACTGAGGCAAAGGGTCAACATTCTAATCAAGGAAACACTATATCCTTTCTAGTTGAAGTTTATAAGAATCCATAAGTGATGGATGAAATTAAGTGTGTCTAGGTCATTGATGTATTACAAAAAGTAGAAACAGAGTCTCTGAGGATCTGTGTTCAAATACCAGTACTGTCACTTATTGCTTGTATGAATTTTGGCTAGTCACTTAACCTATCTGGGGTCGAAAGGTGGCACAGTAGATGGAGTACTGGACCTGTAGTCAGGAAGTCAGGAGTCAGGAAGACCCAAGTTCAAGTCTGGCCTCAGACACTTACTAGCACTGTGACCCTGGGCAAGTCACTTAACCTCTGTTGTCCTCAAGCTTCATCACCTATAAAATGGGAATGAGAGCACCTAGCAATATCAGAAATGGTGTGAAGATCAAATGAAATATAGTAATTGTAAAGTGTTTAGCCCAGGGCTTGCTATAGAGTAGACACCATGCAAATGCTTATTCATCTTCCTCCAACTTCTTGGTTGCCTCATCTTTTTTTTTTCATTTAAATTTAAATTAAAAAAAATTATTTATTTACTTTTAGTTCTCAACATTTGTTTCCACAAGATTTTGAGTTACAATTTTTCTCCCCATCTTTCCCCTACCCCCACCGCAAGATAGCAAGTCTACTGACTACCCCTTCCACCAATCTGTTCTACCCTATATCCTCCCCCATACCTTCTCTAACTTTCTAGCAGGGCAAGACGGACCTCTGTACTCCAGTGCCTGTACCTCTTACTTTCCAGTTGCATGTAAAAGACAATTTTTTTAAACATTTGTTTTTAAAACTTTGAGTTACAGATTTTTTCCCTTCCTCCCTCCTTACCCACCCCTAGTGGGAAGACAAGCAATTCAATATTTGTTGTACATATGTAGTTACCCAAATCATTTCCATAGTTGTCATATTGTGAAAGACCAACTATATTTCCCTCCATCCTATCCTACCCTCCACTTATTCCATTTTCTCCTTTCACCCTATCTCTTTTCAAAAATGTTTGCCTCTAACTACCCTTTCTCCCAATCTGCCCTCCTTTCTATCATCCCCCCTCCTATCCCTTACCATTCTGTTTTCCTGTAGGGTAAGATACCCAGTAGAGTGTGTATGTTATTCCCTCCTTAAGCCAAATTCAATGAGAATAAGGTTGTTCATTCCCTTTCACAGTCCCATTATTCCCCTCCATTGTAAGTTTTTTCTTACCTCTTTTATATGAGATAATTTACCCTACTCTATCTCTTCCTTTCTTTCTCCCAATAAATTCCTCCTTCACCTCTTAATTTTATTTTTAGATATAATACCTTCATATTAAACTCATCCTGTGCCCTCTGTCTATGTATACATGAACATACGTATGCCCACACTTATATAAATTTATATACACATATACCCTCCTATACATACACACACACACACACACATTCCCTTTAACTGTCCTCATACTGAGAACAGTCTTATGAGTTACAATTACCGTTTTTCCATGTAGGAATGTAAATAGTTCAACTTTAATAAGTTCCTTATTATTTCTTTTTCCTGTTTACCTTCTCATGCTTCTCTTGATTCTTGTATTTGAAAGTCAGATTTTCTGTTCAGCTCTGATTTTTTCATCAAGAATACTTGAAAATCATGTATTTAATTGAATAACCATATTTTCCCCTGTAGCAGTATACTCAGTTTTTCTGGGTAGGTGATTCTTGGTTTTAGTGCTAGCTCCATTGACCTCTGGAATATCATATTCCACGCCCTTCAATCCCTTAATGTAGAAGCTGCTAGATCTTGTGTTATCCTGATTGTTTCCTCAATACTCAAATTGTTTCTTCCTGGCGGCTTGCAGTATTTTCTCCTTTATTAGGTAACTCTGGAATGTGGCTATAATGTTTCTAGGAGTTTTCTTTTTGGGACCTTTGTCAAGAGGCAGTAGGTGATTTCTTTCCATTTCTATTTTGCCCTCTGGTTCTAGGATATCAAGGCAATTTTGCTTGATAATTTCTTGAAAGATGGTGTCTAGGCTCTTTTTTTGATCATGACTTTCAGGTAGTCCAATAATTTTTAAATTATCTCTCCTGGATCCATTTTTCCAAGTCAGTGGTTTTTCCAATGAGATATTTCACATTGCCTTAATTTTTTTCATTTGTTTGGATATGTTTTATATATTTTGATTTCTCATAAAGTCATTAGCTTCTAATTGCTCCAATCTTATTTTGAAGGAGCTATTCTTTTCAGTGAGTTTTTGAAATTCCTTTTCCATTTCGCAAATTTGGCTTTTTAAGGCATTCTTCTCTCCTCACTGGCTTTTTGAGGCTCTTTTGCCATTTGAGTTAGTCTATTTTTTAAAGGTGTTATTTTCTTCAGTGCATTTTTGGGCTGTTGACTCTCTTTTCATGATTTTCTTTCATCATTCTTCTTCCCAATTTTTTCTTTACTTCTCTTACTTGATTTTCAAAATCCCTCTTGAGCTCCTCCATGGCCTGTAAGCAGTTCATATTTTTCTCAGATGCTTTTGATGCAGGAGTTCTGACTTCACTATCTTTGTCCCGCTCCACACCTTGATCCTTTTTGTCCCCCAAAAAGGAACCTATGGTTTGATTACATTTCCTGGACTTGCTCATCTTGCCAGTCAGTTACTTGACTTTTGAGCACTTTGCCATAGTAGAACTCTGCTTCCAGAATGGAGAGAGCTATGTCCCAAATTGCTGGGGTTTTTGCAGCTGCTGGAGCTATTAGTTGGGCACCCTCTCTACAGACACCACAAGCTCTGGCTCACTGGTCACACACCCCAGGGTTACCTCCCAAGTCTGAGATCCAGATCCAAGCAGGTTAAAGCAAGAGCAATTACCCTCTGAATAGTCACTTGATCCCCCTGCAGTCTGAAAGCCAGAAGCTTCTGAGACTGCTAGGCAATGGCGGCTGCACAATAGCTGTGCCTCCACAGATTATCACCCCAGGGGCAGGGGCCTGACTGCACTCTCGGTCCCCCTATTCCCACAACGTTCCACACTGACATTACACTTTCTTTTTGGCATTTATATGTTGAAAATTCTGGAAACTGCCACAGCTGCTTATGATTCTCCTGAAGTCTGTACTGAGCCTGCTGCTGGTCGGGCTGCCCTGGGGCCAGGAATGATATGGCTCATGTAGGACTGTGCTCAGCTTCCAGCCTGGTGTGATAGATCTTTCCTATCTGCCTGCTGGGCTTCTTTCAGCAGGAGCTTTGCTTCTCTTTGTCTCTTTGTGGGGTCTGAAGCTCTAAAGTTTGTTTAGAGTCATTTTTTTTCTTTACATGTATTGGAAGTGATTGGAGGGAAGCCCACACCAAGTTTGTGCTTCTGCTCTGCCATCTTGCTCCACCTCTTAAAACAAAGGCATGGGACTAGATAATTTAATATCCCCTCCAGTTTTATGTGTAATAGACTATTTCATCAACCTAGATGAAATATTTGAAAGTCATTCATTTCCCTGTCCTCATGCTCAAACTTCTATTGTTGGACAATTCTAATTAAAAAAAAAAGGTTCTGTTTGCATTGGAGGTTTTAGCTCAGCCATTTCATTCAACCTGTTAAGGCCTCAGTTTCCCTAACTGTAAAATAAGGTACATCTATCATCTCTAGATGTTTGTGAAAAATTCTCATTTGGTCTTTTTGGTGCCAGTTGTAACAATCCTTGTTTACCGTTTCTGGTAGAACTCGAGTTCTGACCTGCAATGGGTTAAGCTGACCAGGTTTAAATGAGTTGAACATTAATATAGTAGGCCCTGAGAAAGTGGGACCCCAAGGAGTGGCCCTGGTTGGAAATGGAGTTGGTCCAAGTTCTCATGCTTATCAGTGTGACCAGGCCCTTCAATGGTCCCTATACTTCTATCCAGGACAATATAAGGAGATACAATCTTTTAAAA
Organism: Gymnobelideus leadbeateri; assembly: GCA_011680675.1. NCBI lineage: Eukaryota > Metazoa > Chordata > Mammalia > Diprotodontia > Petauridae > Gymnobelideus > Gymnobelideus leadbeateri. Next base: position 115,693 of record WOXC01003649.1, on the reverse strand, counting down.
AAACAAAATTTAAAAAGGATCTTAATGAAACTGTTATGCATTAACATGTAAAGGACATGTGATTTCATTTGGTGTGGAAACTCCCACTGCAGATCTTAATCCACTGGTAACTTAGAGTTTTAGCAAGTTGTCTGAATTTCAGCCCAGAAGTGTGTATGTTATGGGAATAGGGATTTAAGATCTTCCCTGCCCCTAGTTCCTTTGATAGGCTTAAGTGCACCTGGAGCCTATGGTGTGAGGCTTGGTTTTTGAGAATGTTTTTTGACATACAGCATGAAAGAGGGTTGTTATATTCTCTGAACCAGGAGAAGGCTATATAAACCCTGATGTGAGGCTGTGTTTTGGCACTCACTTTGAGAAGTGTTCTGTGATTTGACCAGATGAGACTCTGGGCAGCCATTGAGAGCGCCCCAGCTTTGAAAACCCATATGTTGATGCTTCCCTTTCTGATAACTCTGACTAGGTATGGATGTAATGGTCAGACAGTTGGAGGCCTGTCTGCTTGAAATGTTTCTATGTCTTCTTGTAACTTCTATCTGTATACTCTGATGTTTGGGGTGCTGACCTTTCCCCATAAACTAGGTAAATGATGTGTTTGATTGGTTAAAGCAAGATTGTTAACCCACTTTGAGTTGCTTTCCTTTAGAAAAGCAGATCTAAGAACCTGTGTTGGCAGCCACCCTGGGGATGCTAGGGTGCTTGCTGTTAAAGTGTACCATCAGCTTATACCCGAGAGGAGATTCATCACACTTCTTCCTACTGTCCCTTTACCTTGCATTCTCTCTGTCCCATCCACTCCCTCCCTATACAGCTACTTATAATTTTCTAGTTGGCTGAATTGAATGTTTGGATGGGGAGGACTTTAGTTTTTATAGTATAGATGCATGTTCAGATTCATGAATTGGCAAGAAAATGTTCAGCTGTGGTGTACTGGGGATAGCCAGATTAGTGTTTCTAAGAATATAGTTTTTGTGTTCATTTATCATGTAGGAGTTGTTAATGATGTTTATATACATTCACTCCAGTGGCTCATTTATGTATTACCATACATTATGTTTACATACATTCTGTTCAAAGAAGGTAAAAAAAAAGTCATCCATTGAAGGAGACATTTCAGTATGCTCATCAAAATTTTAAAATCAAGTGACAAAACTAAGTGGATTTCCAACTGTTAGGCAGAAGTTAGTGTCTTTGAAGAATTTAAATTGTGGTATTTTGAAGGATTTAGAGCTGGAAGGGGCCTTAGAGATGATTTGGTCCAACCCTCTCATTTCACAAATGAGGAAACTAAAGGCCAGAAAATAGTGACTTACCAAGGATATACATTATTAGTAAGTGTGAGAATTGGGACAACTCCGATCTTCTGATGGTAAATTCAGAGCTTTCTCCCAATGCCTTGTTGTTTGACTCTTACTTATCCCTCAACTTTAGAATCATTTGCTTTTTCTCTCTTTATTTTCACAATTTCTTCAGTTTTTGTAATTTTGGGTAATCCTTTATGTTAGTCTGCAAGCATGACTAGGTTGGGTAACCAGAATGCAGCCCTCAGTCATCCCAGGGGATTGCCTACCAGTGCTAATCTAGGTCTTCTGTGTCAAGCAAAGTTGACTCCACTTTTTAACACTTTGAAAGTGTAGCTGTGCCTTAGAGATTTTTATTTGGCCAAATTAAATAGAGTGCTTGTAAATTCTTTTTGCATTATCCACTTTCTCTGCCTCCAGTTCCAAGATCTAGTTTACATACCAGTTATTCTGTAAAGCCTTTCTTAGTCCCTCAGTCAGGAAATGATCTTTTCTGTTTCAAAATTCTCTTAATAGTCTGTTCCTTTAGTGGCATATCCTATTTGTTTTGTAGTGGTTTTTGGAATGTTTTCTCTCCTTTATTATGTATTTTATCTCTATTTGTATAAAATATATATTACATATTTAAAATATGTGTGTATACACACACACACACACACATATGGCACTAATTCTAAATAAGTAGGAGTCCAATGGGACATTGCAAGGAAAAACACTGAATTTGGAGTCAGTAGATCAGAGTTGTTGTCCCAGCTTTTCCAATTTTTGGTCTGTATAATCTTGGTTATATGACTTTATTTGTGATTTTTGTGACCATATTTATATTATAACACCAATCCGATTTCCAGTAAGCATCTCAAATATAACATGTCCAAAATGGAACCCATTATATTCTGCCTTAAACTCGCCCCTCCTTCACACTTTCCTATTTCCATTGAGGGCACCCCATCCTTCCTTACCCAGTTTTTCAACTTCTTACTGTCTTTGACTCTTCTGTCTTCCTAAGTCTCATGCTCTCCAACATTCAGTAAGTTGCCATATCGTCTCATATGCAGACTGTTGTAACAGCTTCCTGATTGAACTAATGACTTATAGTCTTTCCACTTTCCACGAGAGCTACCAAAATAATTGTCCTAAAACATAAGTGTGACCATATCACTTGAAGACAAGAACCTTTCAGTGGCTCCCAGTTGCTCTTAGGAAGTGTTTGGACCCTGGCCTACTTAAAGACTAGGTTTGGAAAGAGTGACTAGTTGTACTGTAATAGATATCTAAGAACACCTTAAACTAGATGCATTTACTTTCCACTATACACTTTAATCATGATTAAGAACTTTAATGAAGAATAAACATGTTTCTCACTTGCGCCATCAAGTGACTTACTAATTCATAAGCCTTACAAGGAATTGCTTTTAACCTTGTTGAGTGAAATCTATTATGTTTATTAAGCTATTCCTTGAGGTCAGGGATAGTTTTCTGATATTTCTGTAACACTTTGGCTTTAAGTCTCACAAAGCAGTGTACTACGTATACCAATGTTTGCACTGTCTATCTCATGTAGTTGTTATGAGGAAAGTATAATGTGCTATGTAAAAAGTTACTTTTATTTTCCCAGTAGCATGCTGTGACCCTTTCAAATTGAATTTATCCAAAAGTCTATTTATTTGTATATTGTCCTTTTTTGTTCATCTTTCTGTAAGATTTATATAGCTTTGAGAGAGGAACATTAGTGTTCTATAATAATTGTTGCTATTTATGTCTTTTTGCAACTCAGCATTTCTTTTATGAATTTATGCATATTTATGATTTTATGCATTTTCAAGTATATTTAACAATGACATTCTTTAAACATAACACAAATTACCTGTTTTTCTCTCTTGAAATGGCAAGTTTTTATTTTTTCCTTGTCTGTCATGATTGCAACTCTTGTTTTTTTTGGATCACCTGACACATAATAAGGGAGAGAGATGCAGGGAGCAGGAAGGAAAAAGTCAGGCAGACTGACACATAGGCCCTTAATAAGTGTTTATTGATTTTGTTATTATTTCCGTTGTAAATATTGAGCTTTTATTGTTCCAGAAGAATTTTGATATTTTCCTAGATCTCCAAGGTAATACTTTGCTTGTTTGATTTGTATGGCAGGGAGTAAGGATATTAACTTAAGCAATTTCTTTGTACTAATATGGCTTTGTAATTATGTTTATAGTTCCTTTGTGTGAGTTGGTAGCTCTATTTGCAAATATTCTATATACTTTGCAGTTATTTTGAATGAAATTTCTCTTTTAATTACTGCTACATTTTGTGGGTAATATGCAGAAAGGCTGATGATCTGCATGCTTTGGTTTCATATTCTACTTCTTTACTGAAGTTATTTCATTTAGTTTTTAAGAGGATATTCTAGAATTCTCTAGGTATATCATCCCATTATCTGCAGAAAGTGATAATTTTGTTTCCTCTTTTCCTCCATATATTTATTTCCTTACATTTGTTTTGTCTTACTGCTATGGGTAACATTTCCAGAATCATACCAAAGAATGGTGGGATAATGGATATCCTTGCTTTACTTCAAGCTTTATTGTAAAGCATTTTTCTACTATATACATTTCAGACTCTTATTTTTAGATGTATACAATTTAGGATATTAGGGAAATGTCTATTTTGTTTCATAATGTTATTAACAGAAGTGAGTATTGTATTTTATCAAAAGTTGTTTTGCTATTAATAATCTCTTATGTTTCATAATAATAAACCAAATCTGTATTCCTGACACAAACCCACCCTGGTCATATAAAATATTTTGCTACTGCTTTATTTAAAGTTTTTTTTCTTTTGATATTCATTATGTGTATTGATCTAAGGCTCACTCTGTTTAATCTGTTTCTCATTTAGGTATCAAGATCATATTTTTATTATAGAAAATTTGGAAGGATGCCTTCTTTTCCTAATTTTTTCAGACAGTTTAATATTAGAATTGATTATTCTTTTATTGTATGATAGACTTCATTTGCAAAAGGGCATCTTTTCCTTGGGAATTCATTTATGGAATTTTTCAATTTCTTTGATATCAGGTTTTACAAATTCTCTGTTTCTTGTTTTGTTAATGTGGATATTTTCCATTTTATAAATATTCATTTATGTTTTGAGTTTTCTTAGTATATAATTGGACAGAACAGTTTTAAATAATTTCCTAGATTTTGCCTTCATTTGTAGTAAATTCTCCTTTTTTATATCTAATCTTGGAAGTTTTGTTTTCCTTCCTCATTTTTAAAATGAGACTGTGATCTGTATTGCAAATGTAAATCTAAGTGCCCCTACACTCCTCCAAAAAGTCTTCTGGTCTTATTTAGAATTGAGTGGGGTTTTGCTTTAAATTTTATTCATTTCTGCTTGATTTTTCAGAACTTCTGTTTCGATGTTTAGAGTTTTTACTTAATTCTTGTTTTGATGTGTTGCTTTTCTGGTATGAATGCCCAATCTATTAATTTGTTTTTCATCTTTTGTTGATGACAATGTTAGTAACATGCAACTTTTGCTTCATCCCAAACATTTTGTTATGTTGTTTCTTTGTTGTAATTTTCTTTGATGAAATTATCTATTTAGAAACAAATGCCTTTTGCATTGACTTACAAGTTCTCACAATTAACTTATTTAGTCTACAATTAGCTTTTAATCCTTGTTTCAAATGCCACTTACTGAATATAATTTATATTATTGTGTAGTCAATAAAGGATGTGTTTTTTTGTTTTCTGAATTTTTCCTCCACTTTAATGGCCCCGGCCTCAACCTCGGCCCCCAATGCCGAAGCCATAGCAGTGGCCTCCGACGCCGGGGCCCCCCGGGGCCTCCCGCACCTCCTGCCTCACTGGTATCGTCTGCCATTTGGTGTTCACCAGAAGTAGAAGCACCACTTCAGTATCTTTGCCAAGAAAACCCTAAATGGGGTCAGGAAGAGTTGGGCATGAGTGAAACAAATGAACATAAATAGTATAATGATAATTATTATTGTCTATGCATTCATCTATATACCCTGTTCATCTGTATGTCCCCTCTACCAAGGCCATTCTGTAATTCTACCAACTGTTCTGCAATTTATAGTCTTAGAGTGTTGCCTATAGTCCTGGGAGCTTAAGTGACTTACCCAAGGTCACCTAGAGGCAGGATTGGAACACAGGCTATCCTGACCTCTGCAATGCCATGCTGTATTTTCTTGTTTAGATAAATCAACTCTTGAATTTGGCTGTTTTATTGGGTACCTTAAGGAAGATAGAGGCCCTGCTCTTTTCACAGACAACGCTTTTGAACAATTGCAGAATTTATTTTTATTTTTTTGGCAAACCATATTCTAGAAATTTTTGGAGCTAAATGTAAAGTTCTTGATGTATAGCATAGTGGTTGTATTTTTTTTAAACAAACAAACAATATTTCCTGGGGAGAGATTATCATTTTAATGGCAGAAGCCCATACATTTTCCTTTTTATGTTTGTTTATCTTTTTTTTTAGAGCAAATTGGGGCTTTGGCAGATCAGCACATTGTCCATGTTGCCTGTGGCGAGTCCCATAGCTTGGCCCTCAGTGACCGGGGACAGCTCTTTTCTTGGGGTGCAGGTAGTGATGGACAGCTTGGACATACAACAACTGAAGATTCTGTTGCCATACCCAGGTGAAGTTCTCCCCTATAAGATTCTGGATTTCCAAAAATGCTTTTAAATAGCCACACTATTGCAAGAATATTTTAAAATTTCATTTCCCATTACCTCTTTTCCTATGCTCAGAATTCCATCTCACTGTGAAACATTCCAACAAAACAATCTTCCTATTTCCTCTTTTCCTCTTCCATCTCCTCTTTTCTAGAGAAGTAGAAATGCTTTTGTTGTTTTCATCTTCCACCTCCTTCTCCCACCAATAAAAGGGATTTTTTGAAGAGAGGGGAAGAAGAGGGGGGTCTCTTGATTCACTGAGTTAAGGGCCTTGAGACCTATCCTTTCCTAAGTATTCTAATACCTTATTTTTTATTTATAAAAGATGTTAAGTTAAATGAGGGTTCTACGTGTAGGGGAAGACATGAAAGATGATTTGGAAAAAGTGAAATGGTTAAGAATGAATGGATGCAAGCAAAAGGGGAAGTACCATTTGCATTTTGAACTCAATTTATAGAATTTTAAAAGGATGATTTTTAAAAGAATTATTATAAAGCAATATAAAAATTTTTAAGTGTGAAACTTCAATTTGAGTTCTTAATGAGATCTGTTTGCTGAAAAATTAGTAAGAGGTCTCCTATTAATGATTTGAATCACATTGATAAAGTCACAATTAGAGAATTATCCCTAGATAAGGTCATTTGTCAATGGTAGGTACAAAGGGACATATTTCTCTTTACCATTTGTACTTGCCATTTTCCTTTGCTTTTTCTACTTTTAACTGCTCAAGGTGTGGCAAAGTTGGTAGGGATACATGAAGATAGTAGTGACTTTAAAAGACTTTTGCCCAGAACAGACAATCCCAAGGAATCACTTATAATAGAGTAGTAAAAGCAATGATTTTTTTTCTATGAGAAAGTAGGCTTTTGATATTACTATGCAAATAGTTCCCCTTCCAGAAAATCTGACTCTCCAAATATTTTTCTCCCTCATGGGATCAGTGTCCTTCCAAGTCTTGAATTATACCTAGTGGAGGAACACCCTCACTGGTTTCCATGTGAAGAGGATGAACATTCCATACTTTTTCTGTCATACAGATTTCATACAGATGTTATACCTTTATGTTATACAGATTTTAACATAGATAACATGCAATATTTGTTAGGAAACTTAAGCCCATATCTAGGCATATGACTAATGTTATTTTTACCATCCCAACTCTAAATTTCATTTAGCTTATAGGATTGTGTGGTATCTGTTATTTTTAAAATTGTTCAGAGGATAATACTTATTTTTCTGCATCTCTGCTCAGTAGTTTACCTACCTAAGCTGTGCAAGTAAAATAATGGAATTGAGGTACAGTGGATTTTAATTCAGAATCAGTAGATTCTTTCCCTGGAAAATAACAGTCTGATGAAAGAAACAATATAGTTGCAACAAATTAAATTGCATAAGTTAGAAGAAAAATGGTGTGTCTCAGTACTATGTATTTTTTAATTTTAAATTAAAAATTATATTTTTATAATGGTTTTATTTACTTTGGAACATGATATTAGAACATATTTGATAATATTGTAATCCAATTTTGTAAATAAAATCTATATATTTTTTTGTTTTAGGTTAATAAAGAAACTGAACCAACAGATGATATTGCAGGTTTCCTGTGGCAACTGGCACTGCATGGCTCTTGCAGCTGGTAATGTAAAATTAAATGTATAGCAGTTTGACATTGATTTGGGGTCTTCTCTGTGTATGTGTGGGAAGAATTTCAGCTCTCATTATTCCCTCTCCACCCCCCAAAAACAGAAAGTGACTGAGAACATTTCAGTTACTATGACCCTTATATCTACTTTCCCATGGCAACAGAATTTTTGTGAGGATTTATGCCCTTATCGAGGGCATCCTTGTTGAAGGGATGAGTGGGAAAAGAAACCAAGTGACACACCATCAACAGACCATATCTTTGCAATCATACAATTCATTAAATAGAAAAAAAGTTAACTTTTTAATTGTGATTTTTAAAAAATTTATAGGATAAAACAAGCATTTCTATAACATAGTACAATAAAAAAAGACAATTGCACATCATACTTTTAAAACAAATTAACTTTTCAAAGAGCATTTGATTTGCAAAATACCAGCTGAAAGCTTCTTCTTCAATGAAGTGTCTGTCAAAAATTATTCAAGATTCCTTAAAAGGTGTAACAGCAGAGATAACTTTGGCTGATTTTCAGATGAATGATGTTGAGCAATGTCAAAAACCAGGAGATATGTGCTTACCAAAAGTGTTGCCATTGTTGTGGCAAATGTCCTACATACTTTAAATGGAAAAGGGTGACTGTCAAACAAATGCCTGTTTTCAGATGACATGGTGCTTGATTGTATCAAGACTCAGAATATTTCAGAGCCTCCTAAATTAGATCATTCAGAAGATTTTGGTCTAAGTATTTAAGCATTTAAAAATCTATTTAGACAATAATAGGCAGTTGGAAGGACAATCTATAGAACTGATCTGTCAGTATATTTATCTTGTATAGATGTGAGCTTGAAAAGTGGTCCCAGAAGTGAACAGGACCTGGAGATTTGACTCAGTTGCTTTTGGTAAATCATGCAATCTTTTAATGACCCAAAGTTTCTCTCAGAAACACAAAGGTCCAATTTCTAAACAGCAACGTTATTCCATCTCATTACCATTGAGAAATTCAAAAGTGAGGAAGTGGTCATGGATTTAAAAGAATTGTCATGGATGAAGAATGGGGGGTAACTGACAAGTCTTCATTAACCATTGGTACCCATACAGATTCAAGAGATCCAGCTTATATGCCATGTGACTTTGTCTCTCCACAAGGTTTAGTAGCCCATGCATGGCAGTAAAACCTTGTTCACATCTGTCCTAATCACTTTTTGTCTTTACCAGTTGTGATAGGAGCAGTAGTCCAATCCCTTTCCCTCCCATTCCATTAGGCTAGTTTTCCTTTAAAGGCATTGAGATTGTCTTGGATACTTAGTCGACTCAGGAGAATAAAGGCTCAGGATGTTGAAATCTTCATCACCTGAGTACAAAATACTGCAAAGAGTTCTAGGTGCTCTTCCTGATACTTGGTTGGTAGATCGTGAAAGTCAGCTCAGGCAAGGGACCTTCTCCCAGCTGAATCATCTTGAGGTGTCTTCAATGCTGATCTTTTTTTCAATATGTTTCTGCTGTGGTTAGGTAAATCTTTTGTTAACTGTTGAATGACCTACAAGTGTCTCATTTTGTTCCAGTACTGAAAATAAGCTACTGGACTGAGTCAGGTTCAGCCTAACAATGAAAATTTTCTTCTCAAAATTTTTGTTCCTATGAAATGTCTCTACTCTGCCCCCTGCTCTTTAGCTGGGGAGATAGAGGTTGGGGGGGTCCCCACTTGGCTGTGCATCCAAATGGAATTAAAGTTCTGCTGTACTAATGCTGATTTCTTCTTCCAGATGGTCAGTTCTTCACATGGGGACAGAACCGCCATGGGCAGTTGGGCCTGGGGAAAGAATTCCCTTCCCAAGCTAGCCCCCAGAGAGTGAAATCCCTAGAGGGCATCCCTCTGGCTCAGGTTGCTGCAGGAGGGGCACACAGCTTTGCCCTGTCTCTCTCAGGAGCTGTATTTGGGTGGGGAAGAAACAATGCTGGTCAGCTGGGACTCAGTGATGAAACAGGTTTGAAAACTTCTTACCTTTACCTTTTTAAAAAAAAAATTCAAAAGTACATTGCAAAACCCTCATCATTTTTATTGTGGTATAGAGTAGTTGTATTTATTAAAAAATGAATACTTATAATTAATTAACTTTTACCTTTACATACCTATCCTAGATCGGCAATCTCCTTGTCATGTGAAACTCTTACGAACTCAAAAAGTTGTTTATATTAGTTGTGGAGAAGAACACACCGCAGTCCTCACAAAGGTAAAGAGACCCTGGAGTACTGTGGGTAGTGCTTTCTACAGAGACAAATTTATTTGTTTTAGTCTTCTTATTCTCTTTGGATATAATGTTATATTTTCAAAGGGATATAAAGAGTGATTTTGTTTCTTACTGGTGTTTTCTTCTTTCCTCTCTGACCCTTGGATTCTCACAAATTCCTTGTGTAACAGTAGAAATTACAGCTAGTGTATATGTTCTAATGTACACATATATACCTCTATTTGTGATTTTTATACAAATACAATGTTTTTATTTGAAAAAGATTAACAAAATTGCAGTTATGGGAGCTAGTGTGAAGGATTGTTTAGATCATCATCTCCAGAGCCAGAAAGACCCAAGTTCAATTTCTGCCTCTACCGTCTGTATAATGTGTATACTGTATGTATACCATATGTATACTGTGACCATATGCAAGTCATTTAATTTCATGGAGCTCATGGTAGCTGTTTGAAACTATAAATGGCAGAGAAGGTGCTAATTTGCATTAGTAAGGAGAGTTTCTTCACCAAGCATTCCCTAAATCAGGGAAGTCATAGAAAATAAAAAAATTTTACTTAAAAATCATTGCTCATTTTCTTGCTACTGAGTGTATTTTACTCAGGATGGGGGGATGATAATTTATCTGTCAAGATTGTGTGTGCTTTACTATATATCATTTATGCTCTTAGACTGAGCTCCTTAAAAGCAGGAATTATTTTTGCCTTTATTTTTATACTTAACACGTAGTGGGCACTTTCTACTATTTGTTATCTGTAAGAATGGGCTTTCTGTACCTCTTCTCTTATAGCACAATTATAGCCACAACCCATCCCACATAGGAAGTGTAAGCCCATCTGTTTGTGTGGTATATGACCTAAAACCCCTTTCTCTCTCTCTGTGCTGGTTCACTCACCCCAACCTGCCCTCACCCTGGCAGGTTTGGGATTTTTCCAAGAGTGGAGGGGCAGGTGTTGCTATGTCATGAACCACATGGCTACACCTTATGTTCTCTCTCAAGATACTGAGCACATAGAGAGAGGTAGGAGAGGGGAGAAGAAACCTTAGTATAGAGCGGGAGGCAATACACTCCTAATACTCACCCCTGAAGCTCCTGTGCCCCACTAGTATATCTACTGTTTATACAATAATAAGTCACTGTGACTGATTAATTCTTGAACATAGAACCTTTAGTAAATGATAATAATTAGTTTATACTCATTAGAGGACAAAAGCAAGAATAATTATGATATGTCCTTAGAAGGCAAAGATAGCAATAATCATAATGACTTTTTCTTAATAGAAGGCAAAATTAAGAATAATGAAAAACATTACAGTCTACCTGTAAACTTGGGTCACACTCTCCTATAGCTAGTAAAGCAGTGACAAGCTTTTTTAGCTCATTGCCATTCTTCACAGCATCCTGAGAAAGTGTTAGGCTAAAGAACATGTACTTCTTCAGTGACAAGCAGTTCCTTTAAGCCAGAAAACTGCAGAGTTCCTCAGTTTGGCTGTCTGACCAGTTGTAATAGCCCTGTCAGATATTGACCCTATAAGTTTTTTTCTCCAGTCATCTTTTCACAAAGCAAAGCCTCATTTCCAAAAAGCACTACTCACAACAAAATAGATGCAAAGTCCATTTTTCACCCTTTGTCTCAAACAGTGGAGGACAGCAGAGAGCAACCAGTGTTTCCCTTCTTTCAGGTTGTAGATGGGATTAGGAAGCAATAAACTAGTCAGCTCTATACACATCAGCAAGATTTAGTTCTCCTTTACTGTGTAGCATTTAAAGAGCTTCCTTGGATAACTCCTCAGTCCTTCCCTAGCCAGTCAACAAAACAGTTTCTATCTGTCAGTAGGTTCTCAGCGAAGCAGCCAAAGAGAGAGTAAGCTGTCTTAGCTTGAAGCATTTTCTCACTGCTTTTTTCTGACTTCTGTTCTGGCTTCTTGTATCTGGTATTGGTATTTGGCTTACTCCTGCTTCTGTCTGTCTCTTCCTATGGCTTCTCTCTCCTTCTGCCTTTAGTCTCTAAAGCCTCCTCATAAACAATGACCCATTCTAACTTATGATGTGAAACTCAACAGTTTAACCTTTTTGTCAGGTATAACCTTTGAATACTTACCTAGTCTTCCTATTGTCTTCTGTACATATATATTTACATATACTATTATAAATATATAATTATATTACATAACCTTCCCATTGTCTTCAGTATATTTATATGCAATATAAATACATGTTATTATAAATATATATTACATAATCTTCTCATTGTCCTGTTTATATACATACATATATTTGATATACATGTAATATATAGTTACTATATAATTTATATGTATACAAATATATAATTTTTCAGGGATAAGATTTAAAACTGTAAAATTAGTCACATGCAAATGAGCTGATGGACCACAATGCTCTGGGTTATTCTGGGTAAAATTCTAAAGGGGATAGACTTTCTACCTGTGCTGTTTTGTTGTTGTTTTTTTTTTTATGAATGCTGAATTCAGCAAAATATGGAAGAAGAGCCTATTCAAATTGAAAAGTACATTTGTGTGAAATAGTGTGATGTTTGTTTCCGTTAGAGTGGAGGAGTGTTCACTTTTGGAGCTGGTTCCTTTGGACAGCTTGGACATGACTCCATGAATGATGAGGTTAATCCAAGAAGGGTTCTAGAATTAATGGGCAGTGAAGTAACTCAGATTGCTTGTGGCAGGTGAGTGATCATATGGTTTTTTTGACTTTTTAAAGAAACAATATTAGAAGAGCATCTTGTCTTAGTAGTGAAGAGGGGAGAGAGATTATCTAGAAGTCGATTTATTAGCTAAATCATTATCATTGAAATATTAACTGGGGGCCCTGTTTATGTAGGGCATCAGGACCAGCTTAGGACCAGGTTTTTCATGTGAGGATAGGCTTGTCAAAAATATAGCAAGTGGGTATTTGGGCAGTCAGAGAATCACATGCAAATGCTGAGCTTTTGGATCTAGCAGATGAGAAATTATAAAATTTACTTGGAAATTTTGCCTGGGATTGAGTTTGCTGCCTCTTTTCCTTTCCATGCCCTTACCTTTTCTCCCAAGCCAGCATTAGAAGGTGAGGCAGCTGTAGAACATTAAGCAGAAATTATGTGCTGATATATTTTATACACTATGAGTATCATTATGCATGCTCACAAGTTAACTTTAAAGGATACTTTCTTTTTTTCCTCGTAGACAGCACACCCTAGCCTTTGTGCCTTCCTCGGGGCTCATCTATGCATTTGGCTGTGGAGCAAGAGGCCAGTTAGGGACTGGACATACATGTAATGTTAAATGCCCATCTCCTGTAAAGGGTCATTGGGCTGCTCACAATGGCCAACTTTCATCTAGAGCTGGTAAGTGTTTCTGTTGAAATAATTTTAAATGGTATGAAATTAATTTTATACTCACATGTCCTAAGAGCTTCTGAAGAAAGAATTTATGACAGAAGTCTACATGTGTTCTGGCATTTGTAAACATTTTATGTAAATTATACATTTATAATAAATATTTATTGAGTATTTACTGTGTGTAAGTATCATGCTCAACATTGTGAAGAATACAAGGAAATGTGAAATATGGTCCTGGCCCTCAAATTTGACTGAATCCAACAAACATTAATTGCCTGCTATTTTTAAGATGGAAGTCAGCTAGGTGGCTCAGTCCTGAGTTCATATGCAGCCCCAGTCACTTACTATCTATGTGACCCTGGGCAAGTCACTTCACCTCTGTTTGCCTTAACCCACTGGAGAAGGCAATGGCAACCCACTCCAATAGCTTTGCCAAGGAAACTGTGGACAGTATGGCCCATGGGGTCATGGAGAGTTGTATACAAGTAAATGACTGAAAAACGGTGTTCAGGAAAATACTGCATAAGGTACTGGGGGTAAAAATGCAAAATAATGCAGTCCTTCCCTTCATGGGGCTTGTTTCCTGTAAGGAGAAGAGTGACATGTACATGGATAATGAAAGGGTGGATGCTGCAGGGGTAAGAGAACTGGATGTGAGCCAGAGGATCTGGGCTTGAGTTTCTTCTCTGTGTAACCTTTGGTAATTTATTTAATCTCTCTGGGCCTTAGTTTCTTAATCTATAAAGTGAAATGGTTGGAATAAATGTCCCTCGAGGTCCCTCCATCCTTTAAATCTTGGATCCTATGATAGGTATAATACAAAATAGAGTGTTAATGGGACAAAGGAAAGATCCACACAAAGTACCTTAAGGAAATTTTGAGGAAGTTAAAAAAAATTTTAGCCACAAGGATCAGGAAAGTCTCCAAGGAAGAAGTGACCTCTGTGATTTGAGCCTTGAAGAAAAAGAAGAGTTTTGTTAGGCAGGGATAAGGAAAGAGTGAATTCAAGAGGTACTAACAGCCTGTGTGAGTCCCTGGAGGCAGAAGGTCCCATGTTGAATTTGAGAAGAACTAGTTGTTTAGCTTGGTTAGAACATAAAGAAGGGGACTCATATGAAATTGGGCCAGATTTTAGACGGCTCCAGTGCCCAGCAACTGTGCAGGTATGTGGATGGATTGAGGAGGGAGGGGACCAGTGAGGAAGCTATAGTGGTAATGCATGTGAGAAGTGATGAAATAATAGTGTGATGGTGGGGTTGGTGAAGAGAAGGGGAGGAATGCTGTTCAGGCAGTGTCAAAGGCCTGCAGAAAAGTCAGAGAGCATCAAAACCAAGAAAAGACCATCAAAGAATTTGGCTTAACATCTGATTTTTCTCTTTGGTATCTTTTTTTTTTGCTTTGATTTAAAAACATAATGTGATCAGATCCTACTTATTGGAAGGACGAACCATTGAACTTGTTCATTAGAAGGTGCATCTGGTTCACTTAGCAGAAATGGGCAGTGAGTGGGTCTCACAGCTGAACAAGGAGAGGAGAACAAGCTGTATTGCATTTGTAAAGTTGCAAAGCTTCTCCCAGAAACAAAAGACCCATCTTGCTAATACAAGTATCCTTGTATTGTGTGACTGTGGTGTATGATTATGAGATGTGGAACACAACAGTCTCTAATTAAAAATGAATTTCATAGAGAGGTCAGTAGACTATAACATTTAAGCAAAGGGGAACTCGAAGGAACGAGAGTAAAGATGTCATCAGAGAAAATACGTGGTAGGAAGATGGGGTGGTCATGTCGAGTAGAAGATAACTGTTGGACAACCTCTCTCATTGTCAGGAAGAAGCAAGGGAGACCTCCCCTGTGTTCAGTTGAACCCTTAAATTTCTAGGAGGAAGTGGCTAAGAGTCACATGGGCTGGGCAGGTGTGAATGGACTGCAATCTTCATTATTGGGGGGAATTTCCAAAACAGATCACAGATCCATTTAAGATTGAGTAATTCTGTGCAAATATACTGTTATCTTACAAGAAGTAAATATTTGGTAAATGTCCACTTAAAGGAAGGAAATACTTTAAAAATATATAGAAGTTAGAAAATAATGTAAAGGAAGATTTAGGAATAAGTTCCTAATTTTCCCTTCCTGCCTGAATGTTCTCTCATTGTAAGATCTTACTTAAAGAATTAGGCTTTTAGGGGGCGGCTAGGTGGCGCAGTGAATAGAGTGCCAGCCCTGGAATCAGAAGGACCTGAGTTCGGAGCCGGCCTCCAACACTTAATCCGCACAAACAAAAACCTAGCCGTGTAACCTTGGGCAAGTTACTTAACCCCAATTGCCCTAAAGGGGCGACTAGGTGGAGCAGTGAGTAAGAGTGCAGGCCTCGGAGTTTGGATGACCCGAGATCAGATCCGGCCTCAGAAAATGAGCACCCACGCATAAATAATGACTAGCCGTGTAACCTTGAGCAAGTTACTTAACCCCACTTGCTTTAAAAAAAAAAAAAAAGAATTAGGCTTTTAGGATACATGCACTGTGGTATTGTTAAAATGCAATATTCTAAAAGGTGGGTGTAAATGATCATGATTCTCTGATATCTTCAATTTAGGAGGTTTGACTGCAACTTAATGGGTGGTATTAGGGTCTGACTTGGATATTGGATCGCAAAAAGCTCATGGGTCATGCTGCCCCTGTATATTGCAAACTTTTGCCCTCCTGATGCTAGTATATATCATTTACTATGGGTAGATGTCCCTGTGAGTTGCCTGCATGCTCCTGGGAAGGATTATTTTAGAATCCAGGTTAGGGATAAGTACAGAATTAGGATTAGTAGTTCAGTTCTGATGAGGTTGTAGGTAAAGGTGTTTGGAATAGATTTAGGTTCGTAATAAGTATCTGAACCTACTAGTACATGCTCAAAAATATAGTGAATGTGAATGGAAAGTCATGTAACAGAGACAGAAGATTGGTGTAGTTCTGACTCTTCCACAAATTTATTTGTGACATTAACCCTTTCTGGACTGAAGCCTTTCCCACTGTAAGATGAGGGAATTGAACTAGGTGATTTTCAAGGACCCTTCTAAGTTCTAAAATTCTAGAATTAAGATTTGGTTTCTTCAGAGTAAGATACCCAGGACATTCATATTTTTTATACTCAATACTTAGTTGACTTTGACTTGATGCTGTGGACTCCAAAGGAGAAATAAAAGTTGGGTTTTGCTGATAAATACTTTTTAGTGCTTTATGTTAAAAGGCAAATTGTGGAAAGTCTTCGGATATTGAAAGAGGTGATGTGTTTGCTATTTCTTTAACAGATTCCTTTAAATATCACATTGTTAAACATATCTTCTCAGGAGGAGACCAAACTTTTGTACTTTGCTCCAAATATGAGGTAAATTTTTTTATTAACTACTATCATTTCAGGGGAGGGATTAGTAGTATGGTTATTTTATGAGCCAATATTTCTTTCACAGATGATTTCATAAACAAATGATGGTATTTTTTGTATCTACCAGTTAGCCTTATCCCATTAGAAAAAACAAATGTCAGAAAGGTATCACTGAGTTCCTAAGTCAAGTTTGGAGAAAGGATTTTTTCCCTATTATTTCAGTTAGAAATTGCCAGAAAAATACTTTGGCATTGCCTGAGTTTCTGCCTTTCCCCTTTCTGGTTACATAACTTAAAATGCTACATAGATGCAAAGTTATATTGTGTCTTGTTTAACATGGATCAGCATAGTTATTATCTTGTGACACCCGTAGATTTTGAAGAGAGGCTACAGATTGAATGACTGCAAGTGCCCAGCCTCCTGGAATAATTTGGGGCAAGGGAGGAAGGGATAGAATTTGGAACTCAAAACATTTAAATAAAAATGTTTTCAAAAAATTGAAAAAAAAGCATAGAGAGGCTTATCAGGTTGACTTTGGGGTGATGAATTTTTCAGCCATAGCTACTCTCAAAGATTACTAAATTGTAGAGAGGACTATAATCCATATCAGTGGAGGAAGTACCTAGACCAGTGAAATCTCTTACATCAAATAGGTGGTGCTTCACATTTTGATTATAGAATATGTAGTTAAAATTCAATAAAATTTTACGTATGACATTGTGCTCAAGGTGTTAGGAATGTAAGAAGCTTGATATCTAATAGCAGCAATAAGATGTGTACCTAAATAGATGTAAAACAAGACATAATGGGAGAAATATAAAGGAGAGCTCAAGGCAAGGCTTTGTGAGCATTTGGAGGTTGGAAAAAATAGTCACTTTTTATTGGAATAAGGAAATCTTCAAAGAAAAGTTGTTTCCTGAATTGGGCCTTAAAGAAAGGGAGGGTTTTCAGAAAGCACAGCTCTGAGAAAGATCTGTTCCAGGGAATAAGGGGATTTGTATGATCAAAGGAATAGAGATGGGAGAAAGCAGGACAAAGATGGAGATTGTGTAAGCCAGGTTGGCTGGAAAAAGACATACATAAAATGAGGGTGCAGTGAAATATAAAGTATGTGGAGTAGGCAAGGCAAAGAACAAGATTGTTGTGGATTTTGAATGTTAAGGTAAGAAGTTTATACTTTGTATGTTAGGGAATAGCGAACAGTGGAATTTTTGAACAGTGAGTTGATCCTTAGAGCAATGCATCAGAAACAATGGCATGAGAGATGGGTTGGAGAAGGGGCAGTCTAGATATAGGAAAACTTGGTTGTTGGCTGTTATACTAGTTCAGGAAAGAGATGAAGAGGACTTGACCTTGGGTGGTTGGATTGGGAATGTATGGTAGGGACAGGTACTAGAGATAGTGTATTGGTTGAATTGACAAGGCTTGGCAACTGATTAGTTATGGGAGCTAAGAGTCCACAAAATCCTACCAAGAAACAAAAAAACACAAGAGACTAATTCTATGTGTTTTGTTAGGACAGTGATGCCGTCACTTGTAATAGATAATCTCCTGGAGAGAGACAAGCTTGGGGAAGGTGATTAGTTCAGTTTGGGATATTTTTGAGGAGGCAACCCAAATAAATATTATCTCCCAGGTATTTGGAAATAGATGCCTGTAGCTCTAAGGTAAAGCAGGGCTAGATTTAAAGATTTAGAAAATTGTGTGTGTGTGTGTGTGTGTGTGTGTGTGTACGTACATGTACACACATACACACATATGTCTATATGTGTGGGGGTGTGTTTGAGAGTCAAGGAAAAGGGAGAAAGTGGCCTCTGGGATACATTCATATTTAAGTAATGGAAAGAGAAGGGTGAGCAGTCAGAGAGAAAGCCAGGTATTGATTCACAGTGTCCAAAGCCAGTGTTGACAGACAGTATCCAAAACTGTAGAAAAGTCAAGAAGTTTGATGTTTGCTGGATAAGGAAGTGACATAATTTAGGAAATGATATTCCTTCTGACTTTTGTTAATTTCCCTGAATAGGGAGAATATAATATCTGGCACTGTTTGGTATTTTGAAGGATATTACTCATGTACTCTCTGTATCCCCTCCTCCCGTGCTGAACTGCATTTTTTTGTAGCAAACTTAGCACTGAGTGGTAGAGATTAAGGATTTGTGTCCATAGAATCCACAAGGTTTCTTTCTTGTTACATAATGACTTTCTTTATTTTGGAGGAAGGAGGTATGATCAAGATTACCGAAACAGTGAGGTATGTAAAGGAGAATACCTCATTGTACCAGTAAAGCAAAGGGAATGGAAAGATGTGAGTGTGTTACATGCAAATGAGAGAAAAAAAAGGGAGAAAGAGAATAGAAAAACATAATATACTATTTCTTGTTATTTTATATGTGTTACAGAATTCCTCGCCTGCAGATGACTTCAGGATTATGAATCAAGCACAATATACCAGTTTAATAAATGATGAAACTATAGCTATTTGGAGACAAAAACTTTCAGAGCATAGCAACTCCAATTCAATCAAGTACATGTTTCTATCTTTTCATTCCTTTCTCAGAGTATATTTGGTATTTCCTTATTTAGTATTTATTTCAAGGTGACAGGAATGATGAAATTTTACCTTTGGGGAATGGTTCTTCATACTAATTTATTTTGTTTTGTTTTTTGTTTTTTTTTAAATTAATTTATTAGTTTAGTTTCAGTTAACAGGATTCAATTCCATAGTTCCTTGATTTTCAAATTTCCTTTACTTCCCTTCCCCCTCCCCCCACGACAGCATATAGTCCAGTATAGGATCTGCAAATACATTCATATTCAACATTATTCCAATTACAAAGGCATATTGTACTAGGTGGGATGAAAGATGGTAAAGAAGAAATAAAACCAAACAATGAAAAGAAAAAGATCATTTAGTTTGCTTCCATCAGGATTCAGGCTCAGTTCTTTCTAGTTATATCTCTGGATGGCGCATTTCTCTCTTTCTTGAGTCTTTCGGGATTGACTTATATCACTGCATTGCTGAAAAGAGTCCAGTCTGCCATAATTGGTCATCACAGATATGGTATGTCTGATTGTATACAAATTTCTTTTGATTCTACTCTTCTCACTCAGCATCAGTTTGTATAAGTCTCTCCAGGTAATTATGAAATCTGTCTCCTCCTCGTTTCTTATAGCACAATAATATTCCATTACATTCATATACCACAACTTGTTTAGCCATTCCCCAATTGATGGGCACCCCTTTAGTTTCCAATTCTTTGAAACCACAAAAAGAGCTGCTATAAATATTTTTGTACATGTGGGTCTTTCTCCCACTTCTGTGATCTCTTTAGGATATAACCCTAGAAGTGGTATTGTTGGGTCAAAGGGTATGAAATTATTTATAATCCTTTGGGCATAATTCCAGATTGCTCTCCAGAATGGTTGGATAAGTTCACAACTCCACCAGCAATGCATTAGTGTTCCAATTTGCCCACATCCTCTCCAGCATTTGTCACTTTCTTGTTTTGTCATCTTAGCCAATCTGACTGGAGAGATGTGGTATCTCAGAGTTGTTTTGATTTGCATTTCTCTAATTAATAGTGATTTAGAGCATTTCTTCATATGCTTATAGATATCTTTAATTTCTTTCTCTGAAAACTTCCTATTCATATCCTTTGACCATTTCTCAATTGGGGAATGACTTGTATTCATATAGATTTGGCTCAATTCTCTATAAATTTTAGAAATGAGTCCTTTATCAGAGACACAAGTTGTAAAAATTCTTTCCCAATCCCACCTCCCTCTTGATCTTGGTTACATTGGCTTTGTTTGTGCAGAAGCTTTTCAATTTAATGTAATCAAAATTATCCATTTTGCATTTTATAATGCTCTCTAATTCTTGTTTGGTCCTAAAATCTTCCCCTCTCCACAGATCTGTCAGGTAAACTATTCCTTGCTTTCCCAAATTGCTTACAGTATCATCCTTTACATCTAGATCACGCACCCATTTAGACTTGATTTTGGTATATGGTGTTAGATAGTGATCTATGCCCAGTTTCTGCCATACTGTATTTCAGTTTTCCCAGCAATTTTTGTCAAATAGTGCATTCTTATCCCAAAAACTGGGGTCTTTGGGTTTATCAAACAATAGATTGCTATATTCATTAACTGCTGGGTCTCCTGCACCTAATCTATTCCATTGATCCACTACTCTATACGTCTGTCAGTACCAAGCAGTTTTGATGAATGCTGCTGTATAATACAGATTAAGATCTGGCATAGCTAGTCCACCTTCCCTAGTGTTTCTTTTCATTAATTCCCTTGATATTCTAGACCATTTGTTTTTCCAAATACATTTTGTTATTATTTTGTCTAACTCTAGAAAGTAGTTTTTTGGTAAATTGATTGGTATGGCACTAAATATATAGTTTAGTTTGGGTAAAATTGTCATTTTTATTATATTAGCTCAGTCCAGCCACAAGCAATTGATATTTTCCCAACTATTTAGATCTGATTTTATTTGTGTGAGAAGTGTTTTGTAGTTGTGATCATATAGATTCTGGGTTTGTTTTGGCAAGTAGATTCCCAAATATTTTATGTCTACAGTGACTTTAAATGGGATTTCTTTTTCTATCTCTTGCTGTTGAGTTTCATTAGACATGTACAGGAATGCTGAGGATTTATGTGGATTTATTTTATATCCTGCAACTTTGCCAAATTTATTTATTGTCTCAAGTAGTTTTTTACTTAATTCTCTAGGATTCTCTAAGTATATCATCATATCATCTGTGAAGAGTGATAGCTTGGTCACTTCTTTGCCTAATTTGATTTCTTTGATTTCTTTTTCTTCTCTAATTGCTACTGCTAGTGTTTCTAGTACCAGATTGAATAAGAGGGGTGATAGTGGACACCCTTGTTTCACTCCTGATCTTATTGGAAAGGCTTCTAGTTTATCCCCATTGCATATAATACTTGCTGATGGTTTTAAATAGATGCTATCAACTATTTTAAGGAAGGCTCCATTTATTCCTATACTTTCTAGTGTTTTTAATAGGAATGGATGTTGTACTTTGTCAAAAGCCTTTTCTGCATCTATTGAGATGATTATGTGGTTTCTGCTAGTTTTATTGTTGATATGCTCAATTATACTGATGGTTTTCCTAATATTAAGCCATCCTTGCATTCCTGGAATGAATCCTACCTGATCAGAGTGTATTATTTTTGTGATAAGGTCTTGGAGTCTTTTGGCTAATATCATACTAAATTATTACCAAAATAGAAAGACTATACTGGAGTTTTCCCCGAAGTCATTTAGCATTATTCAATGCTGTCTGTCACCATTTAGTACTTGGCTGGCCCAACTACTTTTCACATCCTTCTCTTTGTACTTCTTTTATTCCAGAATTGGTAATATGCTATAGCCAACTCACACCCACTGTATGTTTCCTCACTGCCCTTTGGACGATCAGAAACTTTTGTACCTTATACTTTGTGGTGTTCCATGATTTACAGTCATATGGCATCACCAGAATATCATTCGAATATTTACATGTAAATTTTATGAATCTTTGAGTAGGTGAATGAAAACTAAAGTTGCTAATAGGAAAAATATGAACTAAATAATCTGTTATATTACTAATAATTCATGTCCACAAAGTAACTTATAATAACTAATACCTTTTACTTCTTTTTACTTTAAGCAGTGGTGTTCTGCAGATATTGTCCTCAGCTGCCTGCTGGAATGGAAGTTTCCTTGAAAAAAAGTAAGCTTTTTAGAGATTTGAAAAATGTATGTGAAGCAGATAGTCCTGAAAAGGAATTAAGGTTGTGTTCCATTTTATGGTGGGATGTGATGCTGTCAGAAAAGTGGATGATCTTACATGACAGTTGGGTTGCCCAATAATGTGAAATACAGACCATCAGAGGAGCAGTGCTGATTTCATGCAAGGCTGGTAGATGTGAAGGGCTGCCTAAAAGAATAACTTTTTAACACTGTGAGTATATTAGAACATCTAAAAGTTAGTTTTTTTTTTTTTTAGAATATTCTTAATTATTGCTTATAGTTTTTTTAATAATGCCAAAGAAAGAAATAACTGCATGAAAAATACAACTTTGGGGTGGCTAGGTGGCACAGTGAATAGAGCACTGGCCCTGGAGTCAGGAGGAGTTCAAATTCAGCCTCATACACTTAACACAAAAACTAGCCATGTGACCTTGGACAAGTCACTTAACCCCAATTGCCCTACCTTCCCCCCTGCAAAAAAAAATACAACTTTTCATTTCTTTCAACATTAATGTTGATAGAGTCACAGGAATTGCTAAGGGATTTCAGAGGCCATCTAGCCCAAAGCATGTCTGAACAAGAACCCCCTCTGTATCATACCTAACTAGCTATTATGTAGCCTTTGCTGACGTTGAGGGAAAATGTACTACCTTAAGAAGAAACACATTCTGCTCTTGACTGTGATCCTGAGGAAAATTTTCTTTACGTCAAATTTCAAGTTGCATCTTTTTTGATTTCTAAGCCATTTTTCTGCCCTCTAGGTGAAACAGAGCAAGTGTAAAGCCATTTCTTTTTTTTTTTTTTAAAGCAATTGGGGTTAAGTAACTTGCTCAAGGTTACACGGCTAGTCATTATTTATGTGTGGGTGCTCATTTTCTGAGGCCGGATTTGATCTCACGTCATCCCAACTCCGAGGCTGGCGCTCTTACTCACTGCGCCACCTAGCCGCCCCTTTTAGGGCAATTGGGGTTAAGTAACTTGCCCAAGGTCACATGGCTAGGTTTTTGTTTGTGTGTACGTTAAGTGTCTGAGGCTGGATCCGAACTCAGGTCCTTCTGACTCCAGGGCCGGCGCTCTACTCACTGCGCCACCTAGCCGCCCCTAAAGCCATTTCTAACATTTGAAGACAGATATCATTTCTTTTCTGGGCAAAGCATCCCCAGTTCATTTCTTATATCCTTAAATATGAGGCCTTTATTGTTTGGACTGTTCATGTTTGGACACTGTCTAGCTTATCAGCGTCCTATAAATCTAGCATTCTTTCCACAGCACCACATTTCTTCCTTTGCCTAAGAGTCTGAAAATGACAAACTTTTCGCTTTAAAAGTTAAAAGTATTCTAAAAAATTCAGTATACACCGTTTAAGACCACACAGTGAATTGATTGGCTTCATCATAGGGATCTAGTGTTGGGG
Source organism: Gymnobelideus leadbeateri (assembly GCA_011680675.1). Taxonomy (NCBI): domain Eukaryota; kingdom Metazoa; phylum Chordata; class Mammalia; order Diprotodontia; family Petauridae; genus Gymnobelideus; species Gymnobelideus leadbeateri. The sequence continues at coordinate 91,899 of WOXC01003649.1, read as the reverse complement.
AATGGTTTACATAGATAGTTGATTCAATTTGACAAGCCAGTAAGAGAATCAAAATAATAAGATTGGATCCACCATTTTGGCAATCATTGCTGGACCTGAAATTGATGGAATCATCTTGCTCCATACCTAGGCTTGTGTTAAATTTTTATGGGGTCATTATATAGATACAGATGTATAGATATATAGTTTTGCTTATAATTTATGGAATAAAGCAAGTATATCCATAACATAATACAGTAAAAAAAAGATGATTGTTACATAAAACTGCAAATCTACTATGTGTGACTTGCTCTTCCTTTCAAACATACAACAAAATTATCGTGTAAAATTTTCCCCCTTTTTTTCTCACCTTCCCACCTACTCCTGCAATGGCTATCATTATACACAAATAGGCATATAGATTTATATCTATATCTACACACACACATTAAAAAAATTATATACAACTTCAGCTTTTTAGTTCTTTTCTTGGATGCAGATAGTGCCTTTCTTCATATGTCCTTTATAATTAATTTGGGCATTTATAGTAGACAAAATAACATTTGCTCAAAGTGGTCGTTATATGTTTGTAACAATATGCCTGGTTGTAGGATAGTATTATTTCATCAAATACATGGAGTTCTGAATTCACCTACTAATTACCTATTGAAGATCCTGTTCTTGACATAAAGATTTCACTAAAATTGGGGTGATCTGCAAAGTTGGCTCCTCTCTGACTCCTGCAAAATACCACTTAATATACTCCTTCAATTGTCAGTGACCCATTGACAACAGCTGCTGCTCACAGCTGAACTTAGTCTGGAGTCAGAAAGATCTGAGTTCAAATCCAACCTCAGATGCTTACTAGCAACATGACTCTGGGCAAGTCACTTAAATTGTTTGCCTCAGTTTCCTTATCTGTAAAATGGGGATAATAATGGCACTTACCTTCCCAGGGTTATTGTGAGGATCCAGTGAGATATTTGTGAACTGCCTAGCACAGTGCTTGACATAGAGTTGATACTATATAAATACTTATACCCTTTCTCTCTCCCCCATCTCTACTATTGGATCAAGGTAAGGTTGGGGCTGTTGTTAGGTTAAAAATAGGAGAGAGGAAGTGGCAGTAGAGTGTTGGTGAGTGTTGATGAGTGTCTAGCAATGAGTATACATGGAGTAGACAGCCTCTTCAGTTCTTCTTTTTCCTCTTCAAAGCCTTCCTTGATCTCCTGTGCTGGTATGGCATTCACCCTTGGACCCCAAATAGTGCTTTGTTTTGTGTCTCCTATTCACTTAGCATGGAATATTTTATTAACTACAGAACTCTGTCTTGTCTTATCCTTCCATTAGATTCTGCCCCCCCCCACTCCCACCCAATAAGACAGCAAGGACAGGGATTTTGTTTTATCTCAATTTTGTCGTTTGCCTTTGCCTAGTACAAAACTAAATATGCAGCTGACATTTATTAAGCATCTGTTTAACGTGTGAATGAAGAGAAATTTTATGTAAACATAAGCACACTGTAGCCTTTGGATTTTGGAAGAGTGCCCTAGCCATCTGGAAGACCTTTGTGTTTCTGGTTAAAAAACATGTTAATATTCTTATATTCATAACACCATTCTGAGTGTTTTGGGTACTTTTCAGCACGTTTTCTTTCTCATATGTACATTTGCTTGTATTCCTTTTGGTTTATTTTAGAATTGATGAGCATTTTAAAACTAGTCCCAAAATTCCAGGGATTGACCTGAATTCTACCAGAATATTGTTTGAGAAGCTAATGAACTCTCAGCACTCAATGCTTCTGGAACAGGTATTTCCTTTACATTTTTCAAGTGTTCTCTTTTTTCAAGCATCAGTATTACATATATTTAAAAAGTAATTTTATAAGGAAAAGCGACATGATGTAGTGAGTAGAGAGCTGACCAGGTAGGCTGGGTGGTCAGACTCATTCATACTGGCTTTGTGACCCTGGGTAAGTCCTTTAATCTCTTAATTCCTCCAGGCATCTTTCTAAGATGATCAATTCCAGAAGTTTTACATGTGTACTGGTAGAGAAAATTTCCTTACTGGGCATTCCCTTTGCAAAGGAAATCATAAATCATAAAAAGTTAAAGGAAAATGATGATTTTTTGTGTACTTTAAAATTTTTCTTTTGAATTTATGACTTTAGAAGGTCAATTTCATCTTTTAATTTCTCTACTAATCTAGTTTTTTAAAAAAACCTACCTCTCTGCAAAGATTCTGAGTAGTAGATATAGGTTAGCCATATTCTTAAATACAGCCTCATATAGTTTGTGGAGAAGGAAAGGCAGAATTGGATACAATGTCATTCACAAATGTGTTTACTTTTAATATGTCTAAAATAAAATAAATACTTGCTTGTTATAGTTTATTAAGGTTGGGACAGCACCTTACAGAAAAGCCTTGTAATATTTATAATCTGGTACTATGATACCTTTTATGACCTCATCAAAAAGTCAGTGTTTTTTTTTTTAATCTTGATTTTTCACCATGTTATGTTTTTGGAACTGTTAAAAGATTTTAAGGCTGCTACTTTTGGTAATTATTGCAGTTACTATGTTAATGCTTTTATAATTTTGTATTCTTTAGATTCTGTGTACTTATGTATATCTATATAAAATAGAGCTATTTTTAAGCCTCCTAAGGTATGGGCACATCATTTTTTTTGCCTGTTTTTGATGATAGCTGATAGGTATAAAGATTGCTTTGCAAAACGTATTCATTTGAGCCCCATGAGAATAATGCCCTGGTTGTATAGTACTAACACTTTATGGTTGTGTTACACTTTACAGTTTATAAAATACTTCCAGACTATTTTCTCATTTTGAATTTCTTAACTTTGTAAGGTAGGTAGCATAGATATTATCCCTGTTTTACAAGAGAGGAAAATGGAGGTCAGGTGGGATTTAGTGATTTTTCTCAGTAATAATGACATAATAATGAATAATGAAATGACAATGAAGAATAACAATGAATTTATTTCCCAAGAAATAGTGAAGGCAGGATATAGACCCCCATAATTTCAGCCACTTCTTTTGCAGCCACTTTCTATTTCTCTAGGCCTTTTCCTTTTAGCTCTTTCTTCTCTAACAATTTGGTTCCATATCGACCTCATCTCCCTGATTTTTTTTTCTTCTCTCCATCCTTTTGTCTTTTAATTTGGGGATGTGTGCTTTCATTTTCCTTATTTCTTTTTTCCCTATCCAAGTTTGTCTTCTAGTTTTTCTTTAATTTTTTTTGTGCACTTTTCTCCTCTTCCTGAGGAAAATAGAAATCAAGAACATACTTAGCAAGGAAAGAAGAAAACTGAAAGCAAGGGCAGTCCAATGAAGAGGTAGAAAGGAAATGATAGTGAGGTGGCTGCTTTTAGTCAAGATGTTCCATATGTTCAACCTTTAATGAATGCTTAAAAATCAACATTATATTTAATTTTTTAGCTTTCTGTTTAGTATTTTATTTTCTCCAGTTATGTGTAAGAACAATTTTAACATTTGTTTTTAAAACTTTGAGTTTCAAATTCTCTCCCTATCTACCTTCCCACTCACCCCCTCCTCATTGAGAAGGTAAGCAATTAGATATAGGTTATACAGGTGTGATCATGCAAAACATTCCTGTAATAGTTGTGAAAGAAAACAGGGAAAAAACTCAAGAAATATAAAGTAAAAAAAGGTATGTTTCAATTTGTATTCAGGTAGCATCAGTTCTTTCTTGGATAGCAAAAAATCAATTTTTTAAAGAAAAGTATAAGTGACATCCTCATTTTTCATATGGAAAAAAGTGAGGAGCAAAGAATTAAGATAAGTTAATGTTAAGTCAGTCTGTCACAATTGAAACTAGAATTTAACCTTCACTCCAGGGTGCTTTGTACGATTTGAATTTCAGTCCAATTTTCTTTCTATGTGATGGTCTTTTTTCCTCCTTCTTGTCTAATATCTACTGGATTGTATTCTCTCTTTAAGCTTGATCATAATTCTAATAGGTGTTCTATCCAGTTGTCATTTGCTGCACATTAGCAGGGAGGGAAAACTGTTAGGGTCGAAGGGTGGGTGTATTATTTATTCATCAGATCCTCATAAAGGGAGGTCCTAGCTCTAACCCACTAAGCCCTAGGCTGTTAGCTTTCATGTCCATCTTTTTCCTTCACCCCATAGCTTCCGCAGTAAATATTGTAGACTCCACCAATGCTTTAACTTTGATCTTCAGCATATATGCCTTAGGAGTTGTGGTACTTGTAGTTTCTACCCAAAACTGACTCAGGAACACATTATTTAAACTATGAATACCTGGTTTCCCAGTATGGCTAGTATCCTATCAATGGTCACAGTTGTAACATCTTTCAAATGTTGTAAGGTTGTAAACCTTGTAAAATGTTGTTAAAGGTTGTAAACTATGGAATTGTAGAGTTTAAGACTGAATAGATAATTATAATCATATTTACAAAGCATTTTCCTCACAGTTCTTGAGGAGCATGTGTTATCAATGTAACCATATGCACATATGTATATACAAAAGGTATAATGGGTAAATGTTAGGTAAATTTTGGGGAAGAGGGTACTAGCTACTGGAGTGATTAAGTCAGGCTTTATGTCAGAGGTAACTTTTGAGCAGTAAATGCAAAAATATTACTCCACTTTTGTGGAAGAAGAAATTGAACCCCAGAGAAAGCAAATAACTTATCCTGTGTCAAAGAAGTTAGGTAGTGAGTAGACTCTCTCTCTCTCTCTCTCTCTCTCTCTCTCTCTCTCAATTTCTCTCTCGATATATATATATGTGTGTGTGTGTGTGTATACACATGTGCATATGCACACATGTGTATGTATATATGCACACATGTATGTGCATGTATATATGTGCATTCATACACACATGTATATATGTATATATTTAAAACTATATCTTGAGGCAGGTAGGTTACAGCAACCAGCCCTGGCTTAGGAGAAATGGAGTTCAAATTTGCCCTCAGGCACTTGTTAGTTGTGTGATCCTGGACAAGTCACTTATCCCTCATTGCCTAAAAAGAAAAAAAAAACTATCTCCCTACCTCAACCTGGTTCTAAGTACAGGGTCTACTCATGAGCCAGATCCTACTCTGCTCAGCATGATATCTTATACTTCTGTTTTTGACCTGCATGAATCTGACCCTCCTTGGGCTATTTTATGCCCCTCTCCCCCCCATTTTTGGGGACTAATGATGGTAATGTCGAACTTAGGACAGTTGAATGATTTTAGCTCTACCGCACCTCAGAACCGGCAAGTTCAATTTGTCATTTCCCATAGCAGAGGCTATAGGATTTTGCCTCCTTTGTTCCAACAACATATTCTTAAATAGGAAGAAATCTCAAACTTGACATGTTTTTAAAAAGCATGAATGGGAAACATTTTAATGTTTAGATTAACAGTGACCCATGGGGAATCATAGTGATAAGTGGTTACAGAGATGGGGAGAGAAACACAGGTGGCAATCGGAAATCTTTCAGTGAATTTGGCAAATGACAGTTTTGTGAATTTTTTCCCCAACATCGCTCTCTCCCATCTTATTCTAAACCCTTATCAGTGATGTACAGTTAAGCCAAAACAAATAAGCATCATAATTATACGTGACAAAGGATGCCTTATTCTATACCTATGTAGTCTGCCACCTCTTTCCTAAGAGGAGAGGAACACATTTCACCTTCGGTCCTCAGGAAACAGGATTGGACACTGAATTGATGAACATTCTGATGTTCAATGTGGTTTCTTTTGGATCATTGTTTAACTTCTTTCCTGGTTCTGTTTACTTCCCTCTGCATTAGTTCATACCAGTCCTGACCAAGTTTCTCTGAATTCTTCATATTCATTGTTTCTTATGGCACAGTAATATTCCATTACATTTATATACCAAAGTTTGTTCATCCATTCCCCAATTGATGGGCACCCTCTTTGTTTCAGGTTCTTTGCTACCACAAACAGTGTTGCTGTAAGTATTTTTGTATCCATGGGACTTTCTTTCTTTTATCTCTGACCTCCTCCAGTCATGATCCTAGCAGTGGGATCAAAGAGTGTGAACTAGTACCTTTTCTAGTATAATTTCAAATTGTTTTCTAGAAGGGTTGTACCAATTTAGGATCGCTACATAATTAGCATTAGTTTCATCTTCCCATTACCCCTCTGATAGTGGTCATTTTTGTCTTTCATTATCATTGGCAATTTTTCAGTATGTGTGAGTTGAAACCCAAGACAGTTTTATGTTTATTTGCTTTTTGCTTCTTTGTTTAAATGCTTCTTTGTCCAGAATTTCAATAAATCTATGAGTTTGGTTATTTCATTAGACAACAGTGTAGCGAGTCCTGATGACATAGCTAAGCAGTAGAATATTATTATTTTCTATCCAGACCTTTGATTTTATTGACATAGTCTGCTTTGTATTGTCTTAGAGAATTGCCTTGGAATGCTGAGAACCTAAGGTGACCTACCCAGGGTCACATAGTTCATGTCAGCAGTAGGGGCAGGGCTTGAACTTGCGTATTTCTGAATTGGAGGTTGTTTATCTATTCACTCCACAATGTTGCCTCTCACTTGTAAAGGTAAAAGGTTATATTGGAAGGTAAAAAGTTATATATATATATATATTCATATTCACTTGTGAAGGTAAAAGGTTATTTATAAACTTGCCAACCCTTTCTCCAAAGTACTTGGGGTACAGCCCGGCAACTTTTGATATAATAAACAGACCTCTCATGTAGAAACATGGATTTTAATGACAGGAACATGCACAATTTCATTTTCTCTGTTTTGATATTCTGAGGTATGGCTTTGGCCTTTTATTCCTTTGGTGGGGTCATTTTTCCTTTTTTGTTGCCTTCCTAAGTTTTACTCTGTTTGTAGCCATCATGTTTTCTTTTCTTTTCATTTGTTTTTTTTTTTCTGTTAGGATTAATTTCCTACAAAATGTGCTGTTGGGTGTAAATGAAAGTGAGTGTATCTATACACTACAGAAAATCCTAGAGAATTGTATTTGCAGTTGGAGACATGGATACATAAATACCATACAAGAATTAGACCTTTATCTGTGTGCTTGAATTAATGTTAGTCTTCTTCCCAACTTTTTTTTTTAAATTTTTTACAGATCTTAAAAAGCTTTGAAAGTTTCCTGATTCCCCAGTTGTCCAGTTCACCACCAGATGTTGAAGCAATGAGAATCTATTTAATACTTCCTGAATTCCCTCTACTTCAGGATTCTAAATATTATATAACGTTAACCCTTCCCTTGGCAATGGCTATTCTGCGGCTGGATGCGAACCCTAGTAAAGTCTTAGGTAAATCCTGCAAGATACTGTAACTGCAACATTATTTTCTGCCTCTTTTTTTTCATAGCATCATAAGATTTAAGAGACTTTCAAAAACATGTAGTTCTATACTCTTGTTTTGCTAGAAAAGAAAATGAGACTCAGAAATGGTAAGTGATTTGACTGAGGCAGCATATAGTAAATATCAGAGCGGAGATTCACACCGAGGTCCTTTGACCCTGAATATAGTAAGTTTTTTGGCATCAGCACTTAAATTAGGCTGAGATGCAGAATACATTTTTGGAATATTTACTGCTCTTTAAAATCTCACCTTTTTACTCCTTTGCATAATTTATTTAGTTTTCTTTAAATCATGCTTTGTGTAACATGATTAATGAAGAGAGTAATTTGATAATTCATTTAGAAACTGTTTGAAATAGTTAGCTTTAGATGAATGCTTCTTGGTCTTTTTGTATTTTTCACAAGCTGGTAGTAGTAAATAGTGCCTCAGAAAGTTAAGTGTTGTCTACATAGCTTTTTCACCTACCTAATTTTAGGTAGAGGAGTGATACAGAAGCTCCCATGAAAGAAGGGATTGACCTTTGGAGACTGACCACTTTGCGATGATACGCTTCCTCAGTGAATTGGAAAGTGTTGCATATAGGAAGGATATTTGAGATATGTTTAATAAAATGCAGAAAGTCTCTCTCCTTTTTCCTTATTTTTATGTGTTAATTACTTAACACTTAAATAGTTTTAAAGTGTCAATAACTTTATTAATTAAATGTTAATTAACTTTAAAGTGTTAGTTATTGCTTCTGTGCTTCAGATGAGCTGTGATATTGGAGGAGTTCAGTCACCACACGAAAAGAAAATGTTATTAAAGATGGAGAGGGCAAAAGATTATAACTCCTTTTGCAGAAGGACTAACAGTAACAGTAATGAAAACACTACAAATGTTGTAGTTTATTTCTTTAAGAAACTTTTAAAATAATGCTTCATTGCAGCCATTCCCACAAGTCTACAATCTAGGTTTCTATCCTTCCAACTTAATCCTTAGAAGGTGGGGTGGGGGGGAAGGAGGGAGAGCTGTGGTCAGAAATTCAATCCTGTGCTAAAGTTGGATAAATAAGAGTTTTTGGCTGAACCTCATTTTGGCAGATTGTGGTGTCAGTAGTAGGAACAACCTTTTGATCTGGTTTTTGCCTTGCAATAAGAGAAGCAAGGATGATAAGGTTGGCTTTGGAGGATCCTTTTTGGCATTTAGTCTTACTGCAAAGAACTATAATAGTTTGGGGGTTAAGATGGTGGAGGAGGTAACAATTATAAAGAGAATTAACTCCCTTCTGCAATGATCCTCCAAAAGTCATTTTTTTTTCCTAGCAAGTGTCTGCCTTATGAGAATATTGCTCTTGTTTTGGAGGAATCTAGTAGACAGTTTAAATGTTTATACATTTCTAAAATAGTTTAGAGGAGAAACAGCATATGAAAATGCAAATAGTGAGGTTCAGGGACCTTATACTGCAAGTTTTCTAAAAAAGATCCTTGGTGATTAGTTAATGCTTTCTGAGCAGTTGGACTAATTGACCTCTCACAGCTCATCCGTTATTTTTCTGATTCTCTGAATTTAGTTTTGATTCAATAAATGTTTCCTTACCATGGCAGCAGCCTCTTCTAAACTCCAAAGAGGCACAGATACCTGCTGTTTAGTTAAAGATTACATATTTAATTTTTTCTTTCTTTTTTTTTCTTTAAAGATAACTGGTGGTGCCAGGTGTGCCCAAGATATTTCTTGAAGTTAGTAGACCTTTATAAAAGTGCAGTAGTTTACCTCCTGAGTGGAAGAAAAACATTGTTGATTCCTGTTCTGTTTAGCAGTTACATAACAGCAGCACTCAAGCTATTGGAAAAACTGCATAAGGTAAGTATGAAATGGGCCTGCCTTGCTAGAGAGAGAGTGAATGGAGGGTCTGCCATGGCTGAGGTTGGCTTTTCACTGAATAATAGTAAAGAGTGATAACAGACACATACTACTGAATGACCTGAATGTGATTGAAACTGGTTTACCCTGGATAGCACCTATAAAATGGCCAAGATCCACATCAGAAACCAAAGGGACCTTCCATGAAAGTGGATAGAGTACTGGTCTAGAAGTGAAGCTAGATTGGGGTTGAAAATCCTATTTTTGATGCTCATTAGCTATGTAACTTGTCACTTAACTTACCTCAGCCTCAATTTCCTCATCTATAAATTTGCAATAATGTTAAATTTACCCAACAGATGGAGCAGTAATAACTGATGTGTGTTATAAAGTTTGTGAAACTCATGTGATCTCATGTGAGCCTTGCAATGTTCTTCTGAAGTAGGAACTAATACAAATAAAGTGTTTTGGAAGCTTGTATCATAGTTTAAATGTTAGTAATTGTTATTGTTAGTATCTTATTCTCATTTTTTCAATGTCATTGAGATAAAGATAGCCCAAGAAAAAGTTGCTCCCTTACTATTCTTTTATAGTTAATGTTCTATGGACTATTGCATAGATAAAAACAAATGATTGCATTTTGAAAATGAATAAAATTATCAGAATATAAGCTCATCTTCTGCAAGGCCACTGAAAGCACCTTTGGAAAAATTCCAGTGGTAGACAGGTTGGTGCTATGTACCTACTTTGTTACCACAGGGTTTTAATTTCTTTTCTTAATCTCTCTATTTTGAAAACTTTTTATTCCACATATTTTAGCGATTATGAATATTGGTGTAGTATGCTCCATTAAAATATTGTTATTAAATTTTTGTGTATTAGGTTATACCTTGGCAATGACAGGCAGTGGTTTTGTCTGTGATAATCCTCTGGTTCTGGTATATTTGATATCAGAGGTGATAATCCTCTGGTTCAATTCCCAAAACTATTTTGGGGTCTTTATTTGAAGTAGAAAAATTTATTGTCGGTTAGTTTACCAAAGACCGTGAGCTTCTGAGGTACAATTCTGACAGCAAGGTTTTGTCCTCTTGCTATCTGGCATCGGTTATTAAGTTTTTGCAAACTACAATGATACATTGCTCAGTTTTTTACCATTTCCTTATATAATTTTCATTGTCTGCTCAATACAGACCCCTTAAGAATAATGTATCAATAAGTTCTAGTGGGAATTACCTGTTCTTTATCATTTCTCTAATTTTATCCCCATTGGGCTGTAAGCTCTTTGAAGGCAGGCACTGTCTTTTACCTTTCTTTGTATCCCTAACACTTAGCACAGTGCCTGGAACACAGTAAATGCTAATTGTCTGACTGTTTCATGTTTCTAAATAAGCTCTATGTGGCTAAGCTATTGCTTAAACCATGCCTATCTGTTGGCATGTTGTTGTCTGAATTCATTGCCTATTTGTCCTTTGTCCTTTGGTTCCACCTTTGGACCTTGGACTTTTCATTGACTCTGTCTAGTGGTAAAGTAATTTTGGTTACGTTCAATAAATTCGGTGGCATGTCGCTGTTATCCAGCCATGTGTGGGAGCCAGCTTGAACCAGCTCATGGGACCTGATTGCTAAATGTTCAATGTGAACATTTATATCTCAGAAATTGGTAAATGCCGAGGATCAGAGCTTGAGCTATTGTTTTGATTACCTAAGCTTAAGAAAATGATGAAGAAAATATAAATAATGCAGATTAAATCTAAAAAAGAATGTTATGGTTCATTTTTTTCTTATTAAAGATTTACCACACAGTCCTGCTGCTTCAGTCTTTATTACTGCTCACGGAAGGAATGTTTGTTCCAAAGTATCACCATTGGCTTTTAATGTGTGCTGAGAAAGCTGTTGATTGTCTTCTTCCTTTTTGTTGTTATGATTATTGTTAATAATAAGAATTCTTTGATAGTAATAGTTATCATCTCTTGTATTTCTTCTTGTTCGTCTGTCTCTAAGGTAAATCAGAAAGTGAAACATGTGGAATATGACAAGTTTTATATACCTGAAATTTCCCATCTTGTGGACATTCAGGAAGACTATCTCATGTGGTTCTTGCATCAAGCAGGAATGGTAAGAATTTGTACAATATGCGTCTTATTAAAGCTGTGGCCTCCTCCATTTTTTTTTAAAGCAATTGGGGTTAAGTAACTTGCTCAAGGTTACACGGCTAGTCATTATTTATGTGTGGGTGCTCATTTTCTGAGGCCAGATTTGATCTCGGGTCATCCCAACTCCGAGGCTGGTGCTCTTACTCACTGCGCCACCTAGCCGCCCCTTTAGGGCAATTGGGGTTAAGTAACTTGCCCAAGGTTACACGGCTAGGTTTTTGTTTGTATGGATTAAGTGTCGGAGGCCGGCTCCGAACTCAGGTCCTTCTGATTCCGGCCGGCGCTCTATTCACTGCGCCACCTAGCCGCCCCGGCCTCCTCCATTTTTTGATCTGGTCCCTCTGTGTCATGTACTTATTAAAGAAAAAGGACTTTTTCCTTTTCTCCTGTCTTTGATTGGGATAAGGTACAATTCAAATATCTCACTTGGACTTTTTCTGGGTACTTATTCCCTTCTTGGAAATTTAAAACCCTCAAGCTGATGAAATAGAGTTGTTATTGTAGTATGTATGAAATTGTGATAGCCTTTCCTGTGTCAGAGAAGTACTAAGAGGTTCAACTGGAGAAAGTCCATAGGATACGTGCTTCACAGAAGCTTTCAGCCTAGTGCCAAGATTTCCCTGGGTTGTTTTGTTTGTTTGTTTTTGCTTTTAGTCTATGTGTGCTAAGATCACAGAACACTTTGTAAAGATAGTCTGGGTTTACCTGCAAGGTTTAATCTGTTGTAATGTAAATATTTCAGAGTAGGCTACCGCTAAGTTTCTGGTTAGCCTCATCCTAAAGTTGATTTTAGTGCTTAAAAGAATGTAAAAAAATTAAAGTAAAATCAATTGAAGAACTTGGCCAAAAAAGAAAGAAAGAAAATATTCAAAAACGAATTGAAAGTAATGTATGGGCTTTACAAACTTATCTATTTTGATATCTAAAAATCATTTCTACTTTCTCAAGTATCATGTGATTATATATTAAAATTAATATATCATGATGACATCTTTAATTTGAAACAAAACAGTCTTATGTAGGGTTGTTTAAAAGTTTAAAATCTAAAATCTGACTTTTAAGACTATTTTTATGCTAATACTAGCTCATGTTGAATCTTATAAAAATATGACATTTATATACATTACTGAGGCATTAGATATGTTTATTTTATTAGAAGGCAGTCATCATTGTTTAGTGTCAGGATTATACCCAAGAATTTTATCCTAAAAGGACCCAAAACATAGTTATGGGGCACACAAAAACACAAGTAATGAGCATAGACTACTCAGAGCATTTTTAGAAAGAGTTGGATCTCATTGCATGCACAGTAAAGAGATATTTAGTACAAAAGAGAAGTGATTTACCTCACCTGTATTGGTAATCTATATCACAATAGAGAATCCCAGTTGAGACAGTATTGTACTTGACCTCAGTGCCCAGTCAGAAGTAGAGGGAATAGACGGGGGGAATGGTCAGGCAGATTGATTTGAATTTAAGCAGCTACATAAACTCAACAGGTATTGGTATTTATCCCTTTGGCACATGGCATAGAGCCAATCCTATGTTCCCAGAGACTATGTCAATGAAATATAAGCTCTGGCAGGTCTTTCCAAGCTGGAAAGACTTAGATTGTGACCTGGCAGCAGACTCTGTCATTTATAACCAAGTTGGCTACAAGGTAATGAACTTTTGGTGACGATGCCTTGTGAAAATCTTCAAAAATAAAAGAAATGGATAAAAGCAAGAAGAAACTTTATTTGGAGGAACAACAATATCTTAAATCTTGAAGGCAATAAAGAAAGGGGAGGCAAAAAAGAAAGGGACTTTGCATCACTAAATCTCCAAGTATATTACAATGTGTTCATCATAAATACTATTTAGTAGTGGTTAAAAATGGAAAAGTAAGTCACTGGAGTAGGCTAGACAAGTATGACCTAGAAGCAAGCAAACATAAAAAGCCAAGAGATATAAACTACTAGGGGAAGGACTTCCTTTTTAATAAGAATTGCTGGGAGAACTAGAAAACAGTTTGATGGATAATTGATTTAGACTGGCATTTTGTTATATTTTATGAAATAAGTGATTTAAATATTGAATAGTCACATCCTAAAAATCTTAAAAAAGGCCAGAAAGAGGTACATTTAGGAACTGTGGTTAAAGGGAAATTTCATAACCACTTAGGGAGTAAAGGGATTGAAAGAAACAATTAATGCAACTTGAATAAGAAAATAAACTATTGATTGGCGGGGTTAGGAGTGAGGTATATGAATGCTAATATCCTGAAAAAAAAAGTCAGCTTTCCAAAGAAACATGCATACATATGACTAAGAGCCATTTTTTCAGATGATAGTCAAAGGATATCAATAATGCTTTCAGACGAATTGCCAAAACATATAACCTATATCAAATTGCCTTTTTGATGGGGGAAGGGGAAAGGGCAGGAGAGAATTTGAAACTCGAAATTTAAAAAAAAGATGTTTAAAATTGTGTTTACATGTAATTGGGGAAAATTAAATGTATATTTTTCAAAAGAATTGCTAAATTAAAAAATTCAGTGACTTTCAAATGCAACTGATTTCAAAAGAATTGCTAAGTGAAAGAATACAAATTTAAGCAAATCTAGTTTTGTTTTATATCTATCAAATTAGCAAAAATGATAAAGCTGGAAATAGTGTTAGAGGGACTATGAATTAAAGACACATTAACACATTCTTGGTGAAACTGTTAGATGTAACCATTCTGGAAAACAATTTGGAATTGCCTAAGGAAAGTTACTGATCTGTTTGTTTTTCCCCTCCTTGATGTTGCATGTACCCAGAAGGAAGTCAGAGATACATAGAAAGTTCTTAAATATACCAAAATATCTATAACTATATTTTTTTTGGTAGCAAAAACTGGAAAAGTGGGTATTTATTGATTAGAGAATGGCAGAATCAATTGTGATGTGTGAATGTAATGAAATAGTATTGTACCAAAAGAAACGAAGAATAAAACAAAATGAAAAAAAAATGAAAAATTTAGAGAAATATGGGAAAGCTAATATGAATTGATGCAGAACAGAGAAAGTAGAACCAGAATAGTACACACAGTGAAGGCAGTAATGTAACTAAAAACTACACTAAAATGCAGTGACCCATTTATGGAAGATACTTCTGTCCTCAGAATAAGGGGATAGTCCTCAGAATAAGAGGATTGGAGTACAATGGATGTGTATGTTGTTGGATCTTTTTTACCATTTGGTTTTAACTATTTACTTTTTGTTTAAAGTGAGGATTGTGAATGGGGAAAGGTACTTTAATGGGAAATGACTGGTACTAAAAAAACAAAAAAACAAAGCATTGGTGCAATTTAAGAAAAATAATTCCTGCTAGACTAACCTTATCTCTTTCCCTCCACCTCCCTCACTTAAATTAGACTGGCAGGTCAGGGAGGAAAGACTGAACATACTTGCATTTTAGAAGAGTTTGGCACTCTTCCTATGTCTTTCTGGATGAGATGGTAGGATGGTTATGTGAATTTGGAAAATAGCTGGACCTGGAGAGGGTTGATTAACAGTCCATATCAACTTGACCAGGGCAGACTACAGTGGTATCTGTCAAAGATTTTTTCCTTGGCTTAATTTTGTTCAAAATATTTATCAATGACTTGGTTAAATATTAATAATAATATCAGTAATAATAACTAGCATTTATATAGTGCTTTATGGTTTGCAAAACACTTTACAAATGTTATCCTCATTTTATTCTTATAGCAACCCGGGTAGGTAGGTGCAATTATTTTACTGATGAGGCAGCTGGGTTGAGCAGAGGTTAAGTAACTTGCCTAGTTCACACATCCAGTAAGTGTCTGAGACCAGTTTGAACATAGTTCTCCCTGACTCCTGGTCCAGCGTTTCTGTCTATCCACTGTGGCCAGAGCTTACAGTAGGTTGGTGTTCATGACACTGAACTCTTAGTGATTCTCCTTCTACTTGTCTGACTTTGAACAAATCATATAAGAACACCCAAAGAAATAAAATTTCATGGCTAGATGGATTTAAATAAAACTTGGGAATGAAGTAACCATCAGTATTATAGGTGACTGCTTGTATTTATATTGTGTTTTTATTTGAAGAAGTCAAAATGTTTTCTGAATTATTATTTCTTTCTGAGCAGAAATTTAAAGATTTAAATCCATTGTTGGTATGTTTCATTTAATTTATCTCATCCAAGTTTGCTTGTTAAAGTTAAGTACTACTATACATTTACCAAAGTAGATTGTAAAATTTTTTTATAATTAAGTTTTGGAAAAGGAAGCATTTCATTGGTGGAGAGCAGCTTAAGTATCCGATTGTGGTATTAGTTTGGTCAGATAGTTTTTGCCCTTTTTATTCCTATGATCTTCCTTCATAATACCTATCTCCTCAACCAGAAATTCAGACAATTGTTCAGATGCATTATTTACACAGCCAAATGTGCAGTTTGATTAAGTGAATGACTTTATATGTGACATTGATGACATTCTGGGGGGTGGGGGTGCTTGGTTTTGGAAAACAAGAATGATATTTTGTTATTTTTCTTTCCACAGAAAGTTAGACCATCTATAATGCAGGTATATAATCCCTCTTTTTTCCCCTTCTTGCCTTTTTGACATAGTACTTTGTACTATACTTTAAATATTGCTGATAATAATGTGTTTCATTACAGGATGCTGTGACTCTCTGTTCCTATCCATTTGTCTTTGATGCTCAAGCTAAGACCAAAATGTTACAGACAGATGCTGAACTGCAGATGCAGGTATCACTTTTAAAAACATCTTCTTGCACTATAGAATTCCATTGTAATTTTTATATGTAATAGAAAACATTAGGTGCCAAATTCCATTATAACATTAAGCAGTCATCCAAATTACTCTTTTATGCTGGAATTTTATTTTGAATATTATAACATATAATTCTTAGATTGAGGTTTGGAAGTTTTCACTTGTTCAAAGAAATGCTAACATATATATATATATATATATATATATATATATGTATATATAACCTTTTTTACAGTTGTATTTGCAAACACAATAGAGTTAATTTGATTTAACAGTGACAAAAGTATCCAAATTCCTATCCTTTTTTATATTATATTGATACCATGGGTGTTTTCATCATGGAAGTTGCATGATACTGATACAGGACTGACAGATTTGAGGTAGAGTGAATTACAGTTTTCAGAGAACAGAAATTTCTATGTGAATAGGTTTCTATTTACTTTGAAATTTTTTGGTTGATGCTGATAATCCTGAAGGTGTATTATTTTAGACTTACCAATTAGTTCTAATCATTTATCTCAAATTAGTTGAGAGCAGGTTTTTCAATAAATACTTTGAGTTGTTCAACATGCCTCCCAAACCAAAACAACTCTCATTTATTGTACTTACATGAGAAACTGCTGTAACAATCATAAGAAAAAACCAAACCAAGCTCTTATAACACCATTAAGATCTTTATATCTCTGCTTTTAGGTATTCTCCAAAGAAGTTCTTTATGGTCATTTTTTTGGCACCATTTTCTAGGTCGCTATCAATGGAGCAAATTTGCAGAATGTGTTCATGCTTCTCACATTGGAGCCTCTGCTGGCCAGAAGCCCATTCCTTGTCCTTCATGTTCGCAGGAGCAACCTTGTTGGAGATGCCCTAAGAGAGCTGAGTATTCACTCTGACATTGATTTGAAAAAGCCTCTGAAAGTGAGATTCTCTGATTTATCCTTTCTAAGTACTTTATTGATTTTCCCATCAGTATGTAGTAAAGTACTTAAGAGAAATATGTCTACTGTAGTTTGATTGTGGTATATAGTCATTTTGAGAACTTTTCTGTGTCAGATTCCATTTTATATTCACATAATTGACTAAAAGGTTTAGAGATTACAAGATGCTCTTATTCATTGACTAATTCAGTCTGCCAACAATGTGTCTCCATTGCATTTGTCAAGAATCTATAAGATTCCTTGAATAAGATAAAAACAGCAAGACATTTGTTCAACAACTCTCTTATGTTCATGTAAGTCATATAATAACTGTACGTATGTCCACAAAAGTTATTTGCCACTGTCATGGAAGTTATCTATCTCAGCGTCTAGAACAGTGGTGGAGAACCTGTGACCTTCTAAGTCCTTGGGTGCAGCCTTTGACCGAGTCCAAGTTTTATAGAATGAATGCCTTTATTAAGGAGTTTGTGCTGTGAAGTTTGGATTCAGTCTTAACCCAGTATTAATATCAATATTAAACAAATGCACCAAAGGTCATCTAAATGTCTAAAGGAAAAAATAACAAATTCCTAAATGAAAATTTAAATAAACTTTGGGAAAAGTAGATAACAAAACTATAATGAGGGGGAGGGATTTTAGTTTACCTCTCTTGGATCTAGAAAAAGCGTAACAAAAAAAGAAAGAACTGAATAGATTTTAAGAAAAGTTAGATGTCTGAGAATATTCAGTAGGTGTAGAAATATTATCTCGGCTGTGCATGACAACTTTACAAAATTAATATTAGGGTTAATTAGGGCACAAAAGCTCACAAACAAATGCAGAATTATTACATACATTATTTACTGATCATAATGCAATAAAAATTATCTTCAATAAAGGGCCTTTGAAACAAAGATTAAAAATTAAATAATTTAAATAACTTGTTCTAGGTGAGTCTAAGAACAAATGATAGAAACAATAATTTCATTAAATATAATGAGACAACTTTCCTAAAATTTGGGAAAATCAGGCAAAGAACTACTTAGATATTTATGTCCACAAATGTTTTCCAAAAGAAAGCAAATCAACAAAATGAGCATGCTACTAAAAACAAGCAATCCAACAAATTATAAACCATCAATTAAACACCAAAATAAAAATGTAAGTTGAATTTCCATTTCAAACTCATCGCATTAGTAAAGTTGACAAAAAAAGAAAATGGCAATGGCTGGAGGGGCTATGTGAAAACAGGTATACAGTTGATGGAGCTGTGCATTGGTTCTGCCATTCTGGAAAGCAATTTGGAACTATGCCAAAAAAGTAATTAAATTGTGACTCAATGATAACTCTACTAGACCTGTATGCCAGAGATATCAAAAGAGGAAAAGCACTAATATGTACAAAATTATAAACAGCAGCATTTTTTGTAGTAGAAAAGAACTGGAAGGGGTCCTATCCATTTGGGAATGATAGCAATTATGCAGTAGAACTACTAATAGAATATATTGTGCTGTAAGAAAATATGAGGAGAACAATCTCAGGGAAACCTGGTAAGACTTATCTAAACTTATGCAGGGTGAAGGGAGCAGAACCAGGAGAACAACTTATATAGTAACATCAAGATTGTAAAAATTAATGATTTTGAAAGATTTTTGAATTATGATCAACCATGATTCCAGAGGATGTTACCCACCTCTTGACACAAAAAGGATACACAAATATGCAGAATGAGACAAAAATTTTTGAAAGTGGCTGATGTTGAGATGTGTTTTTGCTTGACTATGCTTATTTATTCAAGAGCTTTGTTTTTTCTTTTTTTAAATTTTCCAGTGGGAGAAAAAAATTCATGATATTTTAAAAATTAAAATAAAATAAAATAAAAATTTTAAGTCAAATGAAATTTAATAAAAATTATAATCATAACATTAATTATATATCAATAAAATATATTAAATATGTTTTATATATAATATAATTTTATATAAAATATAATAAATGTATATTAATAAAATCTATTACAAATTATAATTATAAAAATAAGTGGTTTCAAAGACGCTTGGCAAGGTCTGTATGAACTGATACAGAATGAAACAGAAGCAGAACATTTATTCACTATCAACAGTATTGTAAAGACAAAAAACTTTTAAGATTTTGGAACTTTGATCAATGAAGTGACCAATCAGAATTCTAGAGAACTGCAGATTAAGCAGGCTCCCCACCTCTTTATGAAGACTTTACAGATTTCGGATAGAAGAGGCATACATTTTTGGACATGGCCAATGCAGGAATTTGTTTTCCTTTACCATACATATTTGTTGCATGCATAGGTTTTCTGATTGGTGAAGAGGGAAACTAGAAGGGATAGAAAGTAAATACTTATTAATTGAAAAAAAGTTCAAGGGAAGGCTTGAGCCAAGATGGTAAATGCAGGGAATCCCTCGAGTTTTACCAAAGTCTCATCCAAACAACTTTAAAATACCACCTCAAACCTAATTCTGGAGTGGCAGAACCAACACAAGGTCAGGATTAAACACTTTTCCAGCCCAGGCCAACCTAGGAGATCTGCAGGTATGTTTCAATGAGGTAGTGGTCAGACCAGGAGACTGGCATAGATGCTGCTGCACTGGGGTACCAATAGCAGGCCTTAGAGGCATTTCATTTCATGACATCAGGAGCTTTCGGTGCTCTCAACTCAAAGATGTTAAGGGGGTTGGAGCACTAGTCAGAAAGAGATTACAGGGAACCCTTTGCTATCACTAAGAGCAGGACTCTGTGACATTGCCTATATACAGTTCCAGGTCATAGTCATAGAGCTAAGAGGACTACTTGCTCCCTAGTGCTTATGGCTGCAAGGGTGCAGGGGCCCTGGTCAGTTTCAGGATAAAGAAGAATGTTTGTTGTCACTCATAGATCAGAGCAAAGACCAAGAGATCAAGGACCAGAACTTGCCCTAGACTGTATCACCTTGGAAGAACCAAAAACCTGCAGACCTCCATTATCTCTGAAAATATCAGCAAGAAAGGCCTGGAGCTTGGGCCAGCGCCCCCTCCACCCAGGGAACAGAGCCCAACTTTAAAATAAAGTTACAATAAATGGCTTGAAAAATGACCAAGAAAGTTTCTGATGATAGAAAGTTACTATATAACAGAATATAACTCAGAAGACAAACAACTAAGTCAAAACGGTTTGATGCAGAGCTTCAAAGAAAAATGTGAATTGGTCATAGGCCCAAAAAACAATTCCTAGAAGAGCTCAAAAAGAATTTTGAAAATCAAATAAGAGAGATAGAGGAAAATTTGGGAAAAGAAATGAGAGTGATGCAAAAAAATTATGAAAAGAGTTAACACCTTTGTAAAGGAGATACAAAATATTACTGAAGGAAATAAAACCTTAAAAAAAGAATAGGCCAAATGGTAAAAAAAAAAGGCACAAAAATCCACTGAAGAACTTAAAAAGCAGAATTGGCCAAATGGAAAAAGAGGTACAGAAATTCATTGAAGAAAAGAGTTCCTTAGGGTGGCTATGTTGTGCAGTGAATGGAACACTGCCCCTGGAGTCAGGATGACCTGAATTAAAATCCGGCCTCAGACACTTAACACTAGCCATGTGACCTTGGGCAAGTCACTTAACCCCAATTGCCTTGCCTTCTCTCCTACAAAAAGCCAAAAAAAAAAAAAATTCCTTAAAAATTTAGAATTGGCCTAAGGGAAAAGGAGGCACAAAATTTCACTGAAGAAAATGATACCTTAAAAAGTAGAATTGGGCAAGGGGAGGCTAATGACTCCAGGAGACATCAAGAAACAATAAAACATAGTCAAAAGATTGAAAAAATAGGAAAAACAACTGACATGGAAGATAGATTGAGGGAAATGTATATATACATATACATATACTCTCCAAATTCCAGAGCTCCCAGGTCAAGTAGAAGCTATCAAAAATAGCCAGAAAGAAACAACTGAAATATTATGGAGGTATAATCAGATTCACACAAGATTTAGCAGCTTCTACATTAAAGGAAGAGAGGATTTGGAATGTGATATTTTGAAGGGCAAAGCAGCTATGATTACAACCAAGAACCACCTACCCTGCAAAATGGAATATAAGCTTTTGGGAGGGGAAAATGGATATTTAATGAAATAGAGGACTTTAAAACATTCCTGATGAAAAGACCAGAGATGAATAGGAAATTTTACTCTGAAAAACAAGACTCAAGAGGAGCATAAAATTGAAAATATAAAAGAGAAATCATAAAGTATTAATGCTTAACTGTTTACATACTTACATGGGAAGATAACTGTAACTGTGAAGAGTTTTTCATTAGTAGGACTGCTAGAAGGAGTATCCATAGACGTCACAGGTGTGAGTTAACTATGTTGCAATGATTCCCCTCCACCCCCTCCCAAATAAAAAAAAATGAAGGGGTGAGAGATGAATTGGGAGAAAGGGAAAGGAAGAGATAGATTATGGTAAATTATCTCACATTAAAAAGGCACAAAAGGAAGAGGTTTTTACAGTGGAGCAGCTGATGGGTAATGTGTAAACCTTACTTTACTCTCTTCAAAACTGACTCAAAGAAGGAATAAAATATACACTCAGTTGGATAGAAATTTATCTTGCTCTATAGGTAAGTAGGAGGGGAGGGCACCAATAGGAAGGGAAGGCAGATTAGGGGATGTAGCAGTGAGTAAGTAAGAGAAAAAATGAGAATGACTACGGGGAAATAGGATAGAGACAAAATAGTTTGTAATCATAACTGTGAATGTCAATGGGATGAACTCACCCATAAAAAGGAAGTGGAAAGTAGAGGTTAAAAAAAATAGATGATGACAATATGTTGTTTATAAGAACCATATTTGAGACACAGACTACAGATAAGGGGCTGGAGCAGAATATGTTATTCTTCAGCTGATATAAAAATAAAAGAGCAGGAATAGCAATCTTGATCTCAGACAAAGCAAAAATAGATCTCAATGAAAGATAAGCAGGTAAACTACATTTTACTAAAAGGTACTATAGACAGTAAAGTAATATAAATTCCAAACATATAGGCACCAAATGGTACAGCATCCAAATTCTTAAAAAAAAGTTAAATGAGTTACAGGAAGAAATGGACAGTAATACTGTATTAGTGGGAAATATTAACTTTCCTATCTGAGAACTAGATAAATCTAACAAAAAAAAAATAAAAACAAAGCTAAGGAGATGAATAGAATTTTAGAAAAGTTAGATGTGATACACCTCTGGAGAAAACTGAATGGGAACAGAAAGGAATATACCTTTTTTTAAAAAAGCAGTACGTGGCACCTGTACAAAAATGGACCATACGAGGTCATAAAAACCTCACAACTAAGTACAAAAAAGCAGAAATATTAAATACATTCTTCTGAGATCACAATACAATAAAATTTACATTCAGTACAAGGCTGTGGAAACATAGGTTAAAGATTAATTGGGGGGGGGGGGATCTAATCCTAAAGAACAAGTAGATAAAAGATTATAGAATCAATTAGTGATTTAAAGAGAATAACAACAATGAGAAAACATACCAAAATGTATGGGATACAGCCAAAGCAGTACCTAGGGGAAAATTTATATGTCTAAATGCTTACTCTAATAAACTAGAGAAAGAGCAGATCAATGAATTGGGCAGGCAACCACAAAGTAGAAAAATAACAATTTAAAAAATCTTTAAACATCAATTTGGAAATCCTGAAAAATCACAGATGAATAAAATTGAAAGTAAGAAAGTCATTGAACTAATACATGAAACTAGGAGCTGGTTTTATGACAACCCAATAAAATAGGTAAATTGTTGATTAATTTGATCAAAACTAGGAAAAAAACCAAATTATCAGAATCAAACATGAAAAGGATATATTCACCACCAATGAAGAGGAAATTAAAGCCGTTATTAGGAGTTACTTTGCCCAATTATATGACAATCTAAGTGAAATTAATGAATGTTTGCAAAAATATAAATTTTCCAGATTAAGAAGAGGAAATGGGATACTTAACCCAATCTCAGGAAAATAAATTGAACAAACCTTTGATAATTGTCCTAAGAAAAAATTCCCACAGCCAGACGGATTCACAAGCCACTTCTACCAAACATTTAAGGAATAATTCATTCTTGCTATTTAAACTATTTGGAAAATAGACAAAGAAGGAATCCTATCAAATTCCTTTAACAATACAAACGTGGTGCTGATACTTAAACCAGGAAGAACAAAAATAGAGAAAGAAAACTGTAGAACAACTTACATAAAGAAGATTGATACAAAAAAATTAAATAAAACAGTAGTAAGGAGATTGCAGGACTATATCATGATGATTATAACACTATGACCAACTGGAATTTCTACCAGGAATACAGGCCTTGTTCAATGTTAGAAAAACTATTGACGTAATTGACCATATTAATAAAAAACCAACAAGAAACATGATTATCTCAATAGATAGAGGAAAAGCTATTGACAAAAAATAATACTTATTAAAAACTCTAGAATCAATTGAGGAATAAATGGAGGTTTCCCTTAAAATGATAGTCTCTGACTAAAGCCATCAGCAAACATCTGTAATGGGAACCCACTAGAAGTCTTCTCGTTAAGGTCAGGGTGAAGCAAGGATGCCCATTATCACCACTATTAGCCAATATTGTACTAGAAATGCTATCTATGGCAATAAGAATAGAAAAAGTAAGGAATTAAAATAAGCAGTGAGGAAACAAAACTATCACTCTTTGCAGATCATATGATGCTATACTTAGAGAATCCTAGAGAATCAGTTAAAGAAAGCAGTTGAAATAATTAGCTTCAGCAAAATTGCAGGGTATAACATAAACCCACATAAATTATTAACATTTCTGTATATTGCCAACAAAGTCCAACAGCAAGAGATAGAGAAATTCCATTTAAATTAATTGTAGACAGTATAAAATACTTGGGAGTCTGCCTGCTAAGACAAACCTGGGAATTATATGAACACAATTACAAAACAGTTTCACACAAAGTCAGATCTAAACAATTGGAGAAATGCTGATTGCTCATGGAAGACGATTCTACCTAAATTTATTTATTTAATGCCATACCAATCAAACTACCAAGAAATTGTTTTATGGAATAGAAGAAATAATACAATTTATCTTGGAGATCAAAAGATCAAGAGTATCAAGGGAATCAATGAAAAAAAATGTGAGGGAAGGTTTTCTAGCCATACCAGATCTGAAACTGTATAAGAAAATGGTAATCATAAAAAACAATCTGGTACTTATTAAGAAATAGAATGGTGGACAAGTGTAATAGAGTAGGTACCTAGAACATAACAGTAAATGATCATAGTAATCTAGTTTGATAAATGTGACGATTGAAACTTTGGTGACAAAAGTAACTGTTTGACAAAAATTGCTTCAAAAACTGCAAACAGTTTGGCAGAAACTGGGTAGAGACTAAAATCTCACATTGTATACTGAGATAAGGCCAAAATGTTTAGACATAAAGGGTGATATCATAAGCAAATTAGGGGAGCGTGGAACTTCTTACTTGTCAGATCTATGGATGAGTGAATAATTTGACAAAACAAGAGAGAACATTATGGGAAATAAAATGGATAATTTTAATTAAATTAAGAAAGGTTTTGCACAAACAAAACCTATGCAGCCAAGATTAGAAGAAAAGCAGGAAACTAGAAAATAAGTTTTTCCTGCAAGTTTGTCTGATGTCTCATTTCTCAAACATATAGAGAACTGAGTCAAATCTATAAGATTATAAGTCATTCCCCAATTGATAAATGGTCAAAGGATATAAAGAGATTGTTTTAAAAAGAAGAAACCAAAGCTATCTGTAATCAAATGAAAAATGTTCTATGTCACTATTGATTAGAAAAAATGCAGATTAAAACAACTCTTAGGTCTCACTGTAATAGTTAAAATAGGTCAACTGGGACACAAATTTCCAAGCATGGTCATTTTATTGATATAACATGAATCTACCAATAAATAGGATCAGAGCTTCCCAAGTAAGCTAAAAACCTTGAATGAATCCATCTTGATAATTTAATTGCCTCACATTTGTCCCATTGGCTAATATTACAGAAAGGGAATGTGGAAAAATTGGGACGCTGATGTACTGTTTATGGAGCTGTGAATTGATCTAAACATTCTGGAAAGCAATTTGGAACTATGCCCAGAGGGTTATCAAATTGTGCATACTCTTTAACCAGGCAATACTGCTACTATCTGTACTGTAGAAAGATTATAGAAAAAGGAAAAGGATCTCTGCACAAAAATATTTATAGCAACTATTTTTGTGATGGCAAAAAATTAGAAATTTAGGGGATGCCCATCATTTGGAGAATGGCTGAAAAATTGTGGTATATAATTGTGATGGATATTTATTGTGCTATAAGAAATAATGAGGCAGATATTTTCAGAAAAACATGGAAAGACTTATATGAATTCATGCAAAATGAAGTGAGCAGAACCAGGAGAACAGTGCACACAGTGACAGCCATATTGTACTATGATTAACTGTGAATGACTTAGCTTTTCTCACCAATATAATGATCTAAGACAATTCTGAAGGAATTGATGAAAAATGCTATCCAACTCCAGAGAAGGAACTAATGGAGTCTGAATGCAATTCAAAGTGTAGATTTTTTTTAACTTTCTTTTTTTGCAACATGGCTAACATATAAATATATTTCGCATGATTGTACATCTATAATGTATATCAAATTGTTTGCATTTTCAAAGAGAAGAGAATTTGCAACTCAAAATTTAAAAAAAATTAAAAATTGTTCTTATAGGTAAATGGAATAAAATTTAAAAATTAAAAGTTCGAAGGGTAAAAAAAAGAAATTGTTGAGAATGTACCTCTAGATTTGTGAGTTTATCTGCATAAAATGCTAGTTGAATCCCTGGAATTTGATGGAATTATAAGTCATTCAAATCAGTAAAAGTGTTTTAAAGTGTTTCCTCTGCTAGGCTCTGAGGATACAATTGCAAAAGGAAGGCCATCTGCCATCTAGTAGCTTACATTTTACTGGGGGCAGGGTACTGCATATTCACAGGTTTGTAAGTATAGGATATGTATAAAATAATTAGAAATCCATGTCAGAGAGACAGTTATTAAGAAGGAACTACCAGATTAACAGCTATGTTTGTGAACCTTTCTTGGAGGTGACTTTTGAATTGAACCTTGGAAGTTATGTTTACTAAGAGAAGGAGAGTACACATTCTGTGTTATTTCTTATGCAGACCCAGGTAGGATTTGAGATGTGATATAGGAGGAGCAGTAGTTAGCCTAGTTTCACTGGAATATAGATTGTATGAAATATAGTAATGGGTAAGCATCTTGAAAAGATCAATTGAAGATAGAATGTGAAATGCTTTAAATGCCAAATACAAGAATCTATAATTAGTAGCACAAGGGACTATTGATGCTTATTGAGCAGAGGAGTGATTGTATTCTAGGAATATCAATAGAGAAAACTTGTAGAGAGAAAGAAAAAAGTCAAGTACAGAGTTTTAAGATACATTCACTAAAAGAAGATGGAATGTAGCAAAAAGAAGAGTCAGACTATTAGGAAAATCAAGAGAAGCAGAATTCTGAAAATCAAGGGATGGGAGAATATTGAGGAGGAGGAGGAAGAGGAGAGAAAGTGCTGAGAAAGATGCTACTGAGAGATCAAAAAAGGGTGAGATCCAAGAACTAGGATGGGAAACCAATGGCCTTGAGGCCATAATTGGCCCCCTAGGTCCTTGGATGTGGCCCTTTCATTGAATCCAAATCCCCTTAATTAAAGTATTTGTTCTAAAACTTGGATTCAGTCAAAAGGCCACACCTAGACAGCTGCTAGTGACCTCTGAGGCCTCAGATTCCCCATCCCTCCCCAAGAACAAGATTTAGCATTTGAGATCATTATTGACCTTGGAAGGAACAGTTATAGTCGAGTGGTGGAGTACAAAATTTTAAGAAATGAGTGGAATGGAAGGAGATGGAGTCAATGAATATTGACAGATTTTTATAAAAGGATGGTAATGAAAGAGAAGAGCAATAATTATAGCTTGAGGAGGTGATAGTTAAGTATTAAGTATGTTTTAAGTATTTCAAAGTTTAAGAAGATCTACACAAACTTTTAGGTAGCTAGGAAAGATCCAGAAACTTAACAAATGAGAAGGAATGATGAAAGGGGAGGAAGGCCCTGGTTGTGTTGGGAAAAGAGATTAAGAGGAGAGAAGGAGTTTATTAAAAAAGGACAATCTCTTTCTCTGAGAATGAAGCAGAGGGGACATTGGGAACTAATGTTGAGGGGGTTTGAGGTAGAGTTTGGCCGAAGAAAAACACTCAAGAATTATGGTGTGGGATTCTTCTCCTGAGAAGGAGCTGGGTGGAAGGTGCAAAGATAGGCAAAACTTTTTAACAATTAGAATTCTCTCAAAGTGGAATAGGCTGCCTTGTGTGATAGTGGGCTCCCTTCACTAGAAATCTTCAGGTAAAGGCTGATTGGCACCTTGTGAACATGTTGTGGAGCAGGTGCTTGTTCGGATACAGGTTGGATTGGAAGGCCCCTGATGGCTCTTTCAGCTCTGAGACTCGGGTTCCATTGCTGCACTCTCCTCCCTTCTATCTTGCCAGTCTATATTCATCATTGTTATGGAGAGCTCAAGAGTCACCTCTTCCTAGAAACATTTCCCCATGTTAATTGTTTCTTTGTGTTCTGCTATCCTGTTGCTTGCTAGGTTGTATGTATTTCAGTCTTTGTAAGCCAATTACAGCCTTCTTAGATGCGTCTTAACTCTCCAAATTGACTGAAAACTCTTTAAAAAAACAGGAGCTACAATCAATTTTTTTAGCCCCATTTTATAGTTGCTGATTTAAATGGTGCTTGTTGGATGAGTGGAAAACTTGTTAACAATTAGAACTGTACAGCAGTGGAATAGGTTACCCTGACAGGTAATGGTTTCCCCATGAGTGAAGGTCGGAAGACTAGTTTGGTATGCTGTAGTACTTGTTCAGTTGTTTTTCAGCCATGTCTAACTCTTGTGACTCCATTTGGGGGTTTTCTTGGCAAAGATACTGGATTAGCTTGCCATTTTCTTCTTCAACTCATTTTTCAGATGAGGAAACTGAGGCAAAACAGGGTTAACTGACTCGCCCAAGGTCATATAGCTAGTAAATCTCTGAGAATATATTTGAACTCCAGAAGATTCTAGGCCTGGCCCTCTAAGCACTATGGTGCCACCTAGCTGTCTTTGCATTAGTAGGGATTCCTTTTTGGTTTGATTTGGGCTAAATAGCTGCTGAGGTGCCTTCTAACTCTCAATTTCTGGACTATGTAAATGAATGGAACATCAGATGACTTTTTAGATGCAGTAAGCCAAAATGGGAAGTTTCATGCACAGTAATACTGGTGTCATCTTCTCTTTCTTCTCCATTCCTAACCTTTCCCCCAATAACTTCGAAGTTGCTCTCAGAGTTCATCTTACACAGACCTTACTTTTCATGTCTTTTCAGGTAATCTTTGATGGTGAAGAAGCAGTGGATGCTGGCGGTGTCACAAAGGAATTCTTCCTTTTGCTCTTGAAGGAACTTCTGAATCCCATCTATGGGATGTTTACCTATTATCAAGATTCAAACCTCTTATGGTTTTCTGACACGGTGAGTCAGTAGTGTCACAGTAAAACAGATGTAGATTCAACCAAAGTAAGGCATGGCACCATTTTTGGTTTTTCTCTTTTCAGACCATTTGGTCACTCCTTAATCTGGTGACTTTGGCCATGACAAAAATGATAAGGATACAAGCTATAATATTCTTAATATTATAATATTATATTTAGAGCTCAGAGGAATCCTTTGTCAGTCATTTTGTTATTAGCTTTCCATAAATGACCAAGCCTCATCTCTGTTTAACTGATGGAGAAACTGAGTCGGAGCCATGAAGAGACTTATTTAGTAGAGAGTGATAAAAATATGCCTCTCAATTAGCCAAGTATATTGGTTTTGCTCTCATTATGTTGTCCCTCACTTGGTTGTGCTGATTTCTTAACTTAGACCACATAACATCACCTGGAAGATCCTTTAACATTTGAGACTTCACTTTAGGCAGTAGTCAAATGTAAATGTGCCTCTTATTAAAAAAAATATTTTGAGGTAGATGCTTCAGACATTGCTTTTTTATAAAAGTATTAACCTTTATTATTAAAAGTGTTTTGTAGAACACAACTGGTTTCACCTGATTGGTATCATCTGTGGCCTAGCTATCTACAATTTCACTGTAGTGGACCTTCACTTCCCCCTGGCTCTCTACAAAAAATTACTGAATGTAAAACCTGGCTTGGAAGATTTAAAGGAGCTGTCACCTACTGAAGGAAGGTATAAAAATAGAAATAAATAAGTTACGGGGATTAGTTCTTGCTTTTGAAACTTGGGTCGCCACAGGTGAAAGTGAAGATATATTGGTTGACTTAAGTTTATTGAACTGTTTTTTGTTCTCTACATCTGGACTCTGTTGTATACGATTTATACACACTATGCTATTTATAGCTAGCTGCTAACCAGCTACCATATTGACTCTTCTCATAGAGGAAGACAGAACAAAAGGGAACTAATGGCTATCCAGAAATGGAGAATAGGCTCTGATAGATCTTAAAAGGCTCGTATGGGGAACAATTCATATGTGCCTTTGTGTTTGGCTATGAGGTATAGGATAGGGGACAAAGCTATTTGAATGCTATTACCTTTTCAGTCCTCATCCTCTGCTTGAGTCATTTTATTAATTAGAGATTTCCTTCATCCAACTATGTAAAAAAAATAGCAGGGTCTTGGCCTGGATAAAGTATCATCTTAATTCTTCGTGAAAATGGTGTTGATAGTCCTGGTACTTACCAACAAGGGGAACTGGTTTTAAGGAAAATGTTGAAAAGAAATGATTTGCTGGCCATGGTATATGTCTATTATACCACTACTGAGGAAGTTAGCACTGGTTGATCATTTGAGGTTAGGAGTTCTGAGATGCAGTAGGTTTGAAGCCTATCACTAAAAGGTTAGCACCAACATAGTAAGCTTTTGGGAGTAGGTGCTACCAGGCTGCCTAAGGAACAGTGAACTGGTCTAGATGGAAAATGGAGTAGGGCAAAGCTTCCATGCTGCTCTATAATGGGATCAGACTTGTTGAGTGGCCACTGCACTTCCAGTCTGGGAAAGATAGCCAAATCTAATCTTCAAAAAAGTGGGGGAAGAATGGAGTTAGAAGAAGGAGAGAAGGAGGGAGGAGAAAGGAAAAAGAAGAAAGAATCTAAGAGAAAGGAAAAAAGAGGGGAAAGTTATTATTTGCTTCTCTCTAGAGGATCATGATTAGACCTTTGATTTTATTTTTATAGGGAACTTCCAGGTGAGGAAATTCCCTCTACCAGTGCAGGTTGACACCTTCTCTGCAACACTTAGTCTTAGAAAGTTGCTTAAAGCACTGAGAGGTTGAATAACTTGCACCAGGTATGTGGCAGAGGTAGGATCTTAACCAAGCTTTTCCTGGCTCTGAAACTGGTTCTCTGTCTATTAGAACATGCTGTTTCATGCCCTATTTTAAGATGCAAAAATTGAAAAGACTGAAGAATAAAGATTGAGGGTGTTGTTTTAGAAGAGATAAATAAAAGAAATATAAGAAACATCAAATGATGGTGAGGCAAAGCAAATATTAGAGATAGGAAACTATTTCATGACTCAAAGGAAGAGCTGTTCAGTCATTCCCATCATGTCCAACTCTTCATGATCCCATTTGGGGTTTTCTTGGTAATGATACTGGAGTGGTTTGCCATTTCCTTCTCCAGCTCATTTTACAGATGAGGAAACTGAGGCAAACAGAGTGAAGTGACTTGCCCAGGGTCAGATAGGTAGTGAGTACATGGGGCCACATTTGAACTCAGGAAGAGGAGTCTTCCTGACTCCAGATCCAGCTTTCTATGTACTGCAGCGCCATCTAGCTCTCCCAAAAGGGAAGACAAAGCCTTATTTAGAAAAAGGAATCTTTATCTAACCTTGTGTGTAAAGATGTGAATTTTGTAAGCCAACCTGCAGTATATTTAAATAAACTCCATTTGAGGTATAATTCCTGATCAACTACTGGCAAGGTCTAAGAATCAACGATTAAATTAAATATAAGAGTGTGAGTAAAGTGGGGTTCTGTATATATTTTTTTAAAGTATTTCTTATAAATTTTATTTGAAACAACTTTATTTCCATGCTCAAAAGAATAAAAGGAAGTGAAAGTACAAGACAGTTATCTAAAGGTTAAATTCTCTGGAGTTACATATATTCAGTAAAAACAAAACCAAACCTGAATTATCATATATATCAGCCCAATTTTTTTTTTGCTTTTTGATTTTAGAGGGAAGAGGCCAGGGCAATTGGGGTTAAGTGACTTGCCCAAGGTCACACGGCTAGTAAGTGTTAAATATCTGAGGCTGGCTTTGAATTCAGGTCCTCCTCACTCCAGAGCTGGTGTTCTTTTCATTGAGCCACCTAGCCACCCTGTCACCCCCATTTGATTTCTGTTCAAGAGTATGCTTTTCAAGGCTCTTGTTTCAATTGCCCATGCTGTGCCATAGAGGATTGATTCTATTAAAAACCAAAGTTATTCTAATGCAGATGCATAGGATATTTCTCTATATATCTATGTCTATGTGTGTATCTATATCTATCACATATAAATGTGTTGGAAGGATTCCTTCACTTCTTTATGCAGAGAAATTAAATTTAGCCAAACCATGGAGTTCATGAACATTTGTGTCAGCCAATATTAATTTTAACTCTTAGCCATCCACACTCAGCAGCATCATTTAAACTCTCTCCTTCCTTCTGGTGACCCTAAAGCCAGATTAACCAAGACTAGAGTGTGTGTGTGTGTGTGTGTGTGTGTGTGTGTGTGTGTGTGTGTGTGTGTGTGATACAGCTATTCAAAATTTTCTCTTGAACCTAAATTGCCATGAAACTGATAAGAAAAGACATTTTAGATCTTAAGCTTTATTTCTTCTTAATTCATGAGTTAATTTGTGTGTCTGGATATATCTGCATTTTAACATCCTTTTAAAACTGTTTTCTTAATCATAAATGTAATTATGACAGGAATACTATTGGAGTTTCTGACCATTCTTCTTTGCTCTGTGTCTTTCATTGCTAGGAGTCTCCAGCAGCTTCTCGATTACCCAGGAGAAGATGTTGAAGAGGTGTTCTGTCTCAACTTCACAGTAAGGATCTCCAGACATATGTGGCTCCCTAACTGTGTGTATAACATATAGTGCCTACTTGTTAATTATTCATAAAGGCTGTCATAAACATTTTTAAGTAGTTCCAGTGGTCTTTAAAACCAGGACAGATTCAAGGATTTGTCCTTCAAAAAAGGACACGTTTAAGGCTTTGTTGAAACAAATGCCATTCACATAGTAGGCATTCAATAATGAGTGCCTCATCTTGCACTCATTCCTTTTCATGCCTTTTTTAAAATCATGAACTTATATATCTCTGTTTGTGATTTATCCCTATACTAGACTATAAGCTCTGTGAAGGCAGGTTTTATCTTAACTTTATATCTCTCTCAGCTCCTAGTATAGTGTTCTACGTATAGTAAGTGCTTAATAAACGTTTGCTGAATTGAATATTTGTTAAATAATAATAAGTAATTTAACGTTAAATAAAATAATTAATTGAATATTTGTTAAATAGGTAAGTCATAGATGTCCTTATGTTAGCTCAGGAAGACAGCTTAATCTGCTTCAGAACACTGCTGGAGAAAATCACATGACTGTGCTAAGTGGGCTCGTTACATATTTGTTATCTAATAATATCTGGGTACCTACTATAGCAAAACAACCCTTTTTCTCTTTCTCAATCAACTGTCACATCTTCCACACCTCTTCCAAACCCTTTCTTGGTGGCATACTGGTTAGAATGCTGGGTCTGGAGTCAGAAAGACCTGAGTTCAAATCCAGCCTCAGACATTTCCTGAGTGACCCTGGGGAAGTCACTTGATTTCTTTTTCTGTAAAATGGGGATAATAATAGCACCAACCTTTGAGGATTATGATTATTGTGAGGATCACATGAGATAATCTTGAGCACAGGGCCTGGCATGTGGTGGCACCATATAAATGTTAGCTATCATCATCGTCCTCAAGCCTCCCATGCCATCCTCCCATTCAGCAATGGACCTGGTTTAATATTTCAGAATCATAGACTGGAAGGGACATTGGAGGCTATCTAGCCCAACCCTCTCATTTTGCAGATTAGGAAACTCACTGGTTAAGTGACTTGCCCATAGTCACACATAGAGCAGGTGACAGGACTCGGTTCCAGATCAAGGTTTTCTGGCACCAAATTCAGTACACTTGGCCAATCCTTCTTTATCTCCAAACCCTTTACCATCATTCCTCATCCTCTGATTTAGGCCCTTCTCACCAAGGCCAGCCTCTCTGCTCGTGTCCTGGATCCTATCCCCTGCTGTTACCTCTGTCAGCTCTCCACTCCTCTCCCACTCCCCCCGGGTCATCTCCATACCATTCTCCAATCTTCAATATCTTTTCTTAAGGTTTGGGATGATAAAAGATACTTGTAAATTATTCAGCAGTTAACAAGGGAAGATTTCCTTAGCCCTAATGTAGAAAGGATATAGAGGTACACTAGCATTTCCTTGGCTCTGCTAGGCATGGCCTGCACCTCCACATGTCTGCAGGGAGCCTGGATGCATGGCTGCCTCAGGATGAGCACCAAGTCTGCCCTTAGGGAACCAGGATGTAATCTCAGCATGGCTAACAGCTGTCAGGAAACTGAATCTAGTGATACACAGCTTGAGCCTGAGCCCCCTGGGCCAGTGAAGGTCCAGGGAAGCTTTATTACCTCTTAGGGGAAAAAAATCACTTAATTTATGTTACCCAGGGAGGAAGGTGTTGGTGGGTCCCGTCACATCTTTCTTTCTACTGACTCCACTGCAATTTATATAAATATGCCCAAGTCTCCCCATCCTTTAATTTCATTTTTAAAAAAAAGAAAACCTTCTTGTCTCTTCTGAGAATGTAGCAGTTAGTAAATGGGACAAAACAAACAAGCAAAACTTTTACTTGACTCTCCTTTTC
The DNA here is from genome assembly GCA_011680675.1 of Gymnobelideus leadbeateri. Classification (NCBI taxonomy): domain Eukaryota; kingdom Metazoa; phylum Chordata; class Mammalia; order Diprotodontia; family Petauridae; genus Gymnobelideus; species Gymnobelideus leadbeateri. The sequence continues at coordinate 57,743 of WOXC01003649.1, read as the reverse complement.
CCTCTAGTTTTCATCTATTATATCTCTCCTGCCTTTCAGAGACAAATTTCTAGTGGTAAAAAATACCCATTTGTTACATCCACTTCCTATCTAACAAGAAGTCAGTGAATTTTTCAGTCCTTTTCAGCCTGCTTTTGATATCATCACTTCTGGGTCCAAGGTTATCTTAATTATCAGATCTAATAATCTCCTTCTAGTCTTTAACCTATTTGATTAATGTGCTGCATTTGTCACTACTGACAGCCTCCTCTTCTTGGATATGGATACTCTTTATCCACTTCCTGGGTTTTTGTGATGCTTTGTTCTCTATTTTCTCCCACCTTTCCTCCTACCTTCCTTATACTTTCCTATGTGATCCTGAGCAAGTCACTTAAATTCTTCTGCTTTCTCTTTGGACATTCCTCCAGCTCCTTGCTGGATTACCATTCACGTGCCATACCCTATATGTAGGTATACATCAGGACTTTCTCCTGGATCCTTTTCTCTTCCTTCATTCTCAGTGAGAGCTCATCAGCTTCCATAGGGTTCACCCATCATCTCTGTGCCGATGATTCCCAGATAGAAGTATAGATAGTGATGATGTAGATATATCTTGTAACCTAGCTGCCAACTTGTTATTTCTAAAATTCCAGTTTGAACATGTCACTACCTTGATCAAGAAACTTTCAGTGATTCCCACTTGGATTGAGGGTAAGACACAGACTCCTATGACATTTAACACCCTTTACATTCTGATGACAGGCTCCCTTTCCAGGCTTGTTACATGTTACACACATATGTGTGTGTATGCATATGTATATGTATATTTATTTATCTGTGTTTGTGTCATTCCTCTCTCAATCTTGCCCTCACCCCCACTTCCTATAGAATGCAATTTGCTTGAAAGCAGACATTATTTCATTATTTTAGTTTGTATTCATGCTTATTAATAGTGTTTGGAACATGGTAGGACTTAGATAAAAAGCTAGGTAGTGCCATAGCACCTAGAACCCTAGGCTTGTAATCAGGAAGACTGATCTTCCTGAGTTCAAATCTGGCCTCAGATACTTACTAACTGTGTGACCCTGGGCAAGTCACTTGACCCTTTTTGCCTCAGTTTCCTCATCTGTAAAATGAGCTGGAGAAGGAAATGGTACACTGCTCCAGTGTCTTAGCTAAGAAAAGACCCAGAAGAGGTCATGAAGACACTCACATGCCTAAAAACAACAACAACAAAATTAAAAAATAGAAACAGCAGCAATAATAATAACTAACATTTATATGATACTTTAAAGTTTGCCAGGTGCTTTATAGAATGAATGAATGAATGACCAAAGCTACACACTAGGTATCTGTTTCCTGTAGTTGATATTTCATATATCCTAAATCTCTCCTTTTATATTTATCTTAAAAGATAGCTCAGCAAGGAGCAAGGGCAAATCCTCTGAAGCAAATATCTGCCTTGTTTGCTAATGCAGTTTCTCTCTTTTTTCTGTTTTTCTGTTTTGCTTTACTCAGTATTGTTCTGGAAATGGACATGGAATAAAAGAATGATTTTCATTTTTTCTTTAAAATAAAGATATGCAGAGAAAGTTATGGGGTTGTGGAAGAGAAGAAGCTTATTCCTGGAGGAGACAAAATGCCTGTACAGAAAGACAACAGGTCAGTTGTGTTACCTGTTCTTCTTTGTGTTCATAGCAAACAATGGATTGCATTGCTTGGAAGCTAGTCCATTGACCTTTTTAAGAATAAGACTGATGCCGAATTCTAAGTTCTTCTGTGGGAACTATGTTATGCTGGAGTCAGAAAATGAGGGAGAGATGTCCATTTTGTAAGATGGTCAGGAATGTTTTTTCAGCTGATTAAGAAAATTAATTGAAATTGAATGAACACTGAGGCTTTGGATTTGGGTGTTCATTCTCATTTCTAGTTCTTGATGTTCATTCCAGTGAAATTGCCTTGTATTTTTAAGTATAACTAATGTCTGGCTTCAGTGATCAGCATGGGTCTGGGTTTGTCTTTTTAGAAGGGATTACTTTTTTTTTAAATCATCTATTAAGAAGAGCTTTAAAAACTCAATTTAAATTTGAATAATTAAAATCACTTGTTGACTTACAAATCCACATGGAACCATGATGTTTTCAGTGTGTCTTTGTCATCGTGTCACATTTAGCCTTCCCTACCTTTTTGTTTTTTAATATTAAGATAAATTGGAGATAATTAATGGGAAAAATGATAGATTGGAGGTAGTATAGTTTCGTGGACAGAACTTTGGACTTAAGAGTCAGGAATACTAACAAGAATAGCTGACATTTATGTAGCATTTACTATGTACCAGGCACTGTGATAAGCACTTTACAATTATTATCTTATTTGATGCCTATGATAATCTATAATAATCTATAATAAATGGGGTTTGGTGCCATTATTATCCCCATTTTATATCTGAGTAAACTGAGGCAAGAAGAGGTTAAGTGACTTGCCCAGGGTCACACAGCTAGTAAGTGTCTGAAGCCATATGTGACCTCAGGTCTTCCTAACTCCAGACCTAGCATTCTATCCACTGCACCGCCTGGCTGCTTCTAAGAAGCCTGGAGGAAGACAGCATGAAATCCCACTTTAGCTGCTTAATTTCTCTGTTCTTTTGTTTCTTCATCTTTATAATGAGGGGATTGCATTTAGCCTCCAGAGGTCCTTCTAGCTCTAAATGTGGGATCCTATTCTCTTAAGACTTCTCTCTCTTTCCTTAAGAAATAAGCAACAGACACTGGAGTCTAATGTTTACCAGTCCTTTTCAGTCTGGTGAGACACCAGTGATAGGGTAGTTAGCTTCAGTGCCAGGGTCAGCTGAAACTAACTTCACTAGCCCAATAACCAACATGAATAGCTTCTGCTGATGAGATTATTTTGACTATGAAAATGAAAGGCTAAGCTCAAATAAAGGTGTTTTTGCTGCCTGGCACATTTTTAGAAATATCCTTAGGAATGAAAAAGTAGTGACTTACTTCTGTTATAAACATGCACACAAGTACATATTTGTGTGTATGTATACATATATCTATATGTATATCTATGTGTATGCATACACGCACACATATTTATCTGTATGTAAAATCAGCATCTATAACGAGGTTAAATGACTTGCATCTAGCAAGCCCTTGATTGTAGATTTTATTTAATAAGTCACACTGCCTTTGGCATCTCTCTCATAACTCCCCTGGCACTAATGGGTTGGGTCCCCAGAGACATCACTGCTTTCTTGGCTTCCAAGGGTGAACCCTTGTGTGAATACTCCTAACACTGTAATTCATGCGCCTCTATCAGTTTGTTTTCCATTAATACTGGCTGATTAGCTATTGTCTGGATTAGCTTTCAGAAAAGCTGTTTATTCAAATGGCACAGTAAGAACAGTGGTTAGAAATCGTTTCCCCTGGAATGTTGGGATGTACTTTCCTAGAGGAGGAGGAGGAAACATAAATGTAAAGTACAATGTTAGTGAGGCACACAGTATGTGTAGGAAATAAACATCGCAAAGGCAACTTGCCAAAAGTACCTTGACCACCTTTCTTTCTCTGAAGGGCCTACCGAAGTTCACTGGGGACAGGACTGTTGGAGTTAGTGATGGACAGGCCATCCCACTGTTAAGATGAACTCATAGGGCTCAAGGTGTTTCCCACTGTGGGTCAGGCAGGAGACTCAGCCACTGGGCTTTTCCCAGGGCTCATCATTTCTGTATCCATTCATGAGACCAATGGGCTCCCTGGACTTCATTCTTTGACGGGCAGCTCTGGTCTCTACCCCCTCCAGCCTCTGGCATGCTCTTTCATAAAGGGCAGCAGCCAGGATCACACTGCACCACCTAGCCACCCCTAGGACCTGCTTTTTAACACACACACACACGCGCGCACACACACACACACACACACACACAGGCAGTGTGACCCAAGAAAAGTCATTTAACCTTTCAGTGCCTCAGGCAAGTGTTTACAATGACAATTGCAGAATGGTTGCAAATCTATATTGATAGACTTTTTTAAAACTGGGAATTCCCTACATTGATGTAAATCTAAAAATATGTTCCATTTCACTCTATATATTTGAGTTTACTTTTGAAGTACAGTTTTATCTTTAATTTAGTTTGTCTCTATAGGTTTGGAAATTACTATGTGGAAATGTGGAATGATTTTGTTAGCCCAGATGGTTTCCCTTATCATGTTTGATGGCTCACATTCAAGTAAAATTTTTCTTCTTTTTTTCTAGCTGAATATTCCTGTTAAATTTCCTGACTTACTCAGTTCTTTATTGAGTATTGTTATTGTCTTACCTGACTCTTCATGTCCTCATTTGGGGTTTTCTTGGCAAAGATATTGGAGTGGTTTGCCATTTTCTTCTCCAGTTCATTTTACAGATGAGGAAACTGAGGCAAACAGGGTTAAGTGACTTGCCCAGGATCACACAGCTAGTAAGTGTCTGAGGCCAGGTTTGAACTCATGAAGACAAATCTTCCTGGCGGTCTATCCACAGTACCATCTAGCTTCCCTTTATTGATTATACCCCTGGCAATCTTTGATGAATAGCAGTTATTGCTATCAAGAACTTAAAGGGACCAGAGAATCCTCTCATCCAGCTCCCTTATGACAGTGGCAGTGCTGAAAATGAGAAGCTAATGGCTTGCCCAACGTCACACATGTAGTAAAGAGCAGAGCCAAAGAGTCCCCCCACATCTTAAGTATTGGGATCTCCTGCCTCTAAAAGTATTCTTCTGGGTCTTTATAAAGACCTTTACAGTCTGCCTCTAGCCACAATCCCTGGGTTTTCTTTCATTTACATGCTCAATAGTGTAGTCACAATGCTTGGAATTGTGAAGGGAAGACATTCCTAGGTCATTCCACCATCAGCAGATCTATTTAGACACATCATAGTAAAAACACTTGCAGAAGTTGTAGCCTTTAGCTGAGGTAGAAGCACATAGAAAAGCACTTGGTCAGTAGGCAGAGTGGTGTTACTCCCAGTCCCTTTGGGACATATAGCTAGTCTCAAGGACCCCGGGCTCCCAGATCTCCAGACCTCTCAAGTGAATAGAAAGCCCGAGCTCTAGCTCCCTCAGTCAGCCACATCTCAAGGGCAGTTTGAATGCTTTTTAATATGGAATAATAAGGAAAAATAAACCTAATCTGCTTTCAGCAAGGTGTTAGCAAAATCTAGCCCAGACCCCATAGAGGAAATATGGAAGGGACTTCCTTGGGCTTTTTGTAATCTCACCCCCTACCCCTATGTTGCTAGAGTCTCCTCTTTAATTACTTTGTATTTACTGAGTATACATTTGCTATTTACCCATGTTTCTCTCATAAATTATATGCAAGTGTTTAATAGATGTTTGTTGGTTGACTAGGAGGAATGGCAGCTATATGGAGACGTTCTGCCTTTAAATTAGGAGACTGTTTAAAGTTGTAGGATAGTGTTCTAAGTATCTCTATTACATACCCCTATGTTCATTTTATAGTTTCTTCCTATTCCAGGGGAAACTCAGGGTTAAATCACTTATATGATGCCTTATTCTCCTACCATCTGCTGCTTTCTCTCCAACCCACATGTCGCTGAATAAAGCTGGAGAAAATTACAAAATTGTGCTGATTGGGTCTACTGCAAATTTATGTAACATAATCTCACCTGGATTCTTACTGTAGGCAAGGCAATATGTTTACACTTCTGTAATAAATTTAATATCCCACTCAGTTTTTAATACCTCTTCTAACCCCCCTTGGCTCCCCATATCCCCACCATCTTTAGCTAAAAACTTTACCTCATATTTCACTGAAAAAAAATAGAGGTCTTTCACCACCATCTCCTCCTCTTAAGTCATTCAAATGCCTTCTGCCACTGTCTCCTTAATCACCATCTCACATGGAAAGGTAGCCCTTTTCCTTGCCAAGGCAAATCTCTTATGTGTTCACATGCAATCCCATTTCAATCTCTAGCAGATTTCCCTGCCACTTTCTCTTTAATCTTCAGCCTCTCCCAGAATATTGGCTGCTTCTCATACATACCCATTTCTCCCCCATTCTCAAAAAACACTCACTTGATTCAACCATTCTTGCTAGCTACTCCTTTCTAAATAATTGCTTCCTTTGAGATATTATATGCTCACTAGGGTTATCTTCATCCTTCAGAGATTTTTAAAATTTCTAATTCAAATGCTACACAATTTGTTATTTGATCATGCTATTAAGAATATAAGGCATGAACTACATGTTTAGAGGCATGCTATAAAGTCAGTATGTATAGATTTATGCCTTTTCTTCCCCTTTAAATTTGTGTACTTACAAGGAAATGCAGCTAATTATTAGGAATTATCTAGTGTCTTAAATCTGATGTCTAGCTAGGGCTTTTAAAATAACAAAAATATCTCTGTAAACTTTGCTATGAAAGTTGTCACCTGTCTGTTGCAGCTTGCTAGTCTGTGTTCTGGTTGGGGCTGGAGAACATTGGATAATGTGTGCCATAAAAGGAAGACTAAAAGTATTCTGGAAAACATGTTAGCTAGCATTCAGAGAGCAAAGGGGATGGTGGGATCCCCATTCCATTGTTTCTCTCAGAGTCTTCTCATCTTTTCTTCTCAGAAATTCTATTTGCTTTCCTTAACGTTAATGAATTTCATGATAATCATGTGTAGGGTGTGACTAAGTGTAATTTTTACCTCTAGCTATGAGCTTTGTGTTGGCTTATCTGAATAACAAAAAACCTAGTTGTTAAAACTGTCCACCAGAGAACAGGATTATGTGGAACTAAAATGGATATGGAAACCCATTTTACAGTTGAGGAAACTGAGGAGAGAAAAATTAAATGACTTAGAGTCACAGGCTGTTTTTTTTTTTTTTTGAGTGGGGAAGGTAAGGCAATTGGGGTTAAGTGACTTGCCCAAAGTCACACAGTAAGTGTCAAGTGTCTGAGGCTGGATTTGAACTCAGGTCCTCCTACCTCCAGGGCTAATTCTCTATTCACTGTGCCACCTAGCTGCCCCTAGACACACACTGTTTTAGTCTGTTGCTAGGGTTTCAATTAAGAGGTGCAAGAAATGACCACATGAAAAACTTACTGTTAGGAGATGAACCAAGGTTTATTGAAAGTGTGTATGGGTTCAAGTATAATCCAGCAATCTCGTGCTAGCTAGTGGGTGTAACTTCCTGTAAAATTATATAGCCCTGCTTCTTGCTACCTCTGTGACATTGGATACATTACATAACCATGGTGGTCCTTTGTCTCCTCATCCATAAAATAGGGGTAAGAGTTTTGAAATAATCTCTAAAGATGACCCTGGCTCCATGAGACAGTAGACCATAAATATCCAGCTCAATCAGTGTTGCCCCCTGAACCTCAGATTCCTAACTACTTGAGATGGTAATCCCATTATTAACAGCATGGGGTGGGGAGTGGACCTGTGATTTCATTGATATAGGTAGGGAATGGTCAGGTAAAATTGATAGGCCTTGGCAGCAGATTAGATATGAGTGGTGAAAGATAGTAAGGAGCTCAGAATGACACCTAGGTTGTCAGCCTGGGAGATGGTGGTGCCCTCAGAAGCAATGTAGTTGGAGGAAGGAATGTTTTAGGGGGAAAAGATAACTTCAGATTTGGACATGGTAAGTTCAAGATGTCTTCAGGATGTCTAATTTGAAATATCTAATAGGCAGTTGGAGATGTAAGACTGGAGATCAGCAAAGAGCTTAGGGCTGAATAAGTGGATTCAAGAATCATCATAGAAATGACAGTTGAATCCATGGAAATTGATGTGATCACTAATGAAGTAGTATAGATGGAGAAGAGGGCCCAGAATTGAACCTTGGAGGACAGCCTCAGTTACTGGGTATGAACTTGAAGAAGATCCAGCAAAGACTGAGAATGAGCAGTCAGAGAAGCTGGAGAGAGCGGTGTCCTGGAAACCTAGAGAGGGGAGAGCAGTAATGAGAAGAGGTTATCATCAGTGTCAGAGGCTATAGAGAGGGCAAGAAGGATGAAGACCGAAAAGGCCATTGGATTGGGCAATTAAGAGACTACTGGGGATGGAGACAAGATGCTGGAGGAAAGTTTGCATTTTGTGAAGCTTTTCAATCATACCCCCTCTACACAACTTCAGAAAGTATGTCAAACTAAATTAAAACCGGGATAACCACCAGAAAGTCACATTGAGCCCAGAGTAGCTTAGGGAGATAGAAATAGAAATCTAGAGACACTGGGGTGAGGGCTGGTCCCACCAGCTGCTGGGGCAGCAGCATGGTGATGAGAGTGGAAGCAGGAGCACTTTGGGGACTGAACACCTGATCAGAAAGCAATTATAGGGGACCCCTTTGCTCGTACTGGCCACAGGACTGGGTGCCATTTGGCAACTTTTGCCCATTACCCATTTCTGGGTTACAGTTTCACAGTGGAGAAGAGTATCTGAAGTAACCAGGAATCAGGAGCCCCACTTGAGTAAGGACCAGAGAGCAGACCAAGAGGGCAGTGTAACAATATGTTCTTTACGAGAAACACACTCGAAACATAAAGACAGATACAATAAGGGGCTGGAGACAGAATTGGTTTTGCTTCAGCTGAAACAAAGGCAGTGGGTAGTGATCATGATCTCAGACAAAGCAAAAGAAAAAAAAATAGAGATTATTGGTAACTTCCTAGAGAACAGTTTCTGTTGAATCTTAGGTTGGAAGCCATATTGTAGGACATTAAGCAGAGAGTGAATGCACAGGCAGTGTAACAGACTGCTTTTTCAAAACTGCATTTGACCATCTTTTTGCAAGTTGTCCTTCATAACCTGTCAGTTTAGCAGGAGAGATATGGGGCAAGAGTTAGTGGGCTTAGAGGTATCAAGTCAGGGTTTTTTGAGGACGGAGGAGACATAGTCTTTAGTTTTATAGGAAGTAGGGAAACAGTAGTAGACAGGGAAAGACTGAAGATTAGTGAGAGAGCAGAGATGATGGAGGGGACATTTTACTGGGGGAGATGGAATAGAATGGGATCATATAGAGATAAAGGGCTTACTTTGGTAAATAGAAAGGCCACCTCTTCATGTAAGACAGGTGAAGGAGAGAATAGTGACAGAAGGTGAAAGTGTTGTGAGATCGGATGGGAGAAGAGGGAGTTCTTGGTGAATGGCTTCAGTTTTAAAAATAAAGCAAAGCAAGGTTCTCACCTGTGACAATGGAGTAGGGGGTGGGGGTGGGGTTGAGGAACAACGAACAGATATAGAAGAAGCGCTGTGGTGATTGGGATAGTGAGTTATTTAGGAGGTTGTAGGAGGATTGTCTAGCAGCTGTGAAGGCTCAGTTGAGGTCACTCTTTACTCCTTTGTAGCATCTTTTGAGATCTGGCAGTAATAATTTTTTCCCTTTTTTTCATCATTTCCTTTGAGATTCCGGACCTTTTTGTTCTTCCAGATTAATTTCATCATTACTTTTTCTAGCTTTGTAAGATCATCCTTTCGTAATTTGAGTGGTATAGCACCAAATAGATTAATTTAGGTAATAGTCATTTAAATTATATTGGCTTGGCTTGCCTGTGAATTCTTAGTATTTCTCTATTTAGGGTTATCTTTCATATGTATTTCTGTAAAGTGGAATTTGTGGTTGCATTCATATAGTTTTTGAGTGTGCCTTGCTAGGTAGAATCCCAACAATATTCTGAATAGAATTTCTTACTCTATCTTTTCTTCCTGAGTTTTGTTGGTAGTATACCAGAATACTGATGATTTATGTAGATTCATTTTCTATTCTGTAAGTTGAATTTAACTGTTGTAGTAATTTTTAGTTGATTCTTTCAGGTTCTCTATATAGAACACCATTTAACGTGCAAAAAAAGATCATTTTGTTTCAGTCTTGCCTATGCTTAGTTTCTTGATTTTTTTTTCATATTGCTAGAGCCAGCACTCACAGCACTATTTTAAATAATAGTAGTGATAGTGAAATCTTTGCTTTATCCTTGATCTTAATTAGAAATGCTGCTAACCTTTCTATATTTCATATACTTGATTTTGGTTTTAGACAAATATAATTTACCATAATAAAGAAAAGGGGAACTACATTATGCTTAAAGGCAGTAAAGATAATGAATAAGTATTGGCATTTAATATATATGCTCCAGTTAACATGGCAGCTACTGTGGTATTCCATCCTTTCCATTGTTATATTTAACAGAAAAGGGGTGAACAGAGGTAGATTTTGTCAAATGCCTCTTCCCTATTTATTAATGAAAACCTGCTCTTACTCTTGTTAATACCATTTACTATGTTCATATTTTTCCTTATACTGAACAAGCACGATATTCTTCATAAAAATCCAATCCAGTCATAGTGTATAATCTTTTTCATATATTGTAGTAGCCTAAATATTTTATTTAATATTTTTGTGTTGATGTTCATTATGGATGCTGTTCTGTAATTTTTTTTCTCTGCTCTGTGTCTTTCTGGCTTGTCTTAAAATCAAATTTGTATCAGAGTTTTGAGGGGTCTTTCACTTTCTATTTTTACAAATGATTTAATATTGGAAATAATTGATCTTTGACTGTTTGATAGAATTCACTTATAAATCTATCTGGTCATGGATTTTTTTCCCCTTTGGGAGCTCATTTATGGTTTGTTCAATTTTGTTTCTGATGTTGGATTATTATTTCCTCTTGTTGCTCTGTGTATTTTATATTTCTCTAAATGAATATTTCTGTTCATTTCATCTAACGTATTGATTAGTTTCACCTAACAAAATGGCTTATTTCCTTCTCACTTACTGTTCATTCTTTTTTTTATTTTGGATATGAGCAGTCCCCTTTTGATTAGATTAGCTATTTATTTATCTATTTTATCAGGTCCCCCTCCCTCCTCTGGCAAACTTCCCAGTTTTATCAGTTCAGTAGGTTTTTTAAAAATGTTTTTCATTTTTCTTTAATTTTGTCCATCTCTCCTATTTTCAGAATTTCTACTTTAGTGTTAGGTTGGACTTTTAAAAATTTTCTAGTTTTTTAGTTGCATGCCCTTTCATTGATTTGTTCTTTTTCTTTTGTTGATGAAAGTGTAGAGTTATAGATTTTCCCCTAAGGACTGCTTTAGCTGAATCCCATTAAGTTTTGGTATTTGTTTTGATTGTTGTTATTATCTTTAATGAAATTTTTGAATGCTTCTGTGATTTGTTTTGACCCAATTCTTCAGAATTAAGTTATTTAGTGTCTAATTAGTTTTAAATTCTCTCTTCAAAGGGCCTTTGTTGAATATAATTTTTAATGCATTATAGTTGCAGCAAAGGGTGTGTCTAGCATTTTTGATTTTTTTCATTTCTCGGTCAAAGTTTTATAACCTAATACATGGCCAGTTTTCCTTAAGTGGTGTGTGTGTGTGTGTGTGTGTGTGTGTGTGTGTGTGTGTGTGTGTGTGTGTGTGTGTACATACACACACATATACAGACCCATATATTTATATGGAGAGAGATATTTATATATATAAAGTATATGTACACACACACACTCCTTTTCCCATTCATAATTGTTAGATGTCTATTATATGTATTTTTAAAAAATTCTGTTCATATCCTTATTAACTTCTTTATCTTTTTTGTTAGGTTTCTCAGAATCTCAAAGGGTATATTGTAATTCTTCACTCTTAGAGTTCTACTTGTCTTTTTCTCCCTGCAGTTTGATAAACCTTTCCCCGAAATAGTTGCTATGTTATTTGGATCCTGTGTTGATATTGATTCACTATCTTTGGTGCCTTTGAGCATAATTTAGTTTCTCTGCTTATCTCTTCCTGCTGTCTGTTTTAATTATAGCGTTGTCAGAAATTCTTGCTATTCCTAGTATTTTGAGTTAAATTGCAACATAATAAATTCTGCTCCAGCCTTGTATTTTAATTCTAGGGGGATCATTATGTTTCACATATTTCTTATAAACAACATTTTTTGATTCTGCTTTATAATTTATTTGTTATCTCCTTCTGTTTTATTGGTACATTCATCTAGTTCTTGTCCATAGTTATGATTTTTAATTGTTTACTTTCCTCTAGTCTTCTTATACTTTTTCCTCTCTTTGCTCCTCCTCCCTTTACAAAAAAAGGTGAGAAAAGAGAAATTGGCCTAACATTTGTTAGATACAAATGTATGTGTAGAGGATCTGAGATTCCCTAGGTCTTAACTTAGCACCATCTCTCTGTTCAATCTCAGCTTTTTTACAGGTTATCCATCTCCCACATCTAGAATATACTCCCCCCTTAACTTTTCTTAGACTCCCTAGCCTAAGTGTTTGATGACCTCGTGCAAGGACTTTTCTTTGAGGACTTCCTTCCCCATTTTCACATTTAAAAAATTATGAAAATTCTTACTTCCGGGTAATGATTCTTAAGTTCTTTGGGGTCTTGGGGTGATACATTTTGCTCAGTCAATATTAAGGTTGACTGAACATGGGAAAATTTAATGTTATTCTTGGTAAGGAACTTAAGCTCCTCAGATAAGGGAAAATTAAAAAATATTTTTAAAATCTTGGCAGAAGTATTTTATAGCCAATGAGAGTTACCAGTGTCTGATATGAAATCTAATAGTTTAAACATAGCTAAAGGATTGAAGTTAAATATAAAGAAAACATTTTGCCAATGAAAATTTTCATACATTGAGTTGAGTGACTGATGGTATTTTTAGTGATTACATCTCTCTAGGATGAGAGAGAGAGAGAGAGAGAGAGAGAGTGTATTTCAAGTATATCTTCGTTGGAGATGTTTTCAACAATCTCACAAGATTATCACATCTTAGTCTTTAGTTAATTGGGACAGTGAGGGAATCTTCTTATATTTGGCATACATTTAGACCCTATGAATGTTTCTTTTAGGGTAAGGTAGTCTTTCTGCATATGAATCTGATGAAGCAAGCCAATAATCACACTCTTTTGCCCCAAAGAAACTGTTTTAGGCACAGGGTTTGCTTAGGTTTGAGGGTGGAAGGTATATTCAGTTGCTCATTTGGAGTTCTTGGTATTGAAATTATATTGGCTATGGTTGACTCTCTTTAGTAGGATTCCATTCCATTCAGTAGGCATCCTCATTCTCAGTAAGAGGTTTTATTTTTGGGTATCATTAAAAAAAAGATAGGGATTTAGTACAATATTCCTTTATTGATATAAAACAATGTGGAGTAGATTTAATTCAAAATATGACTCTAGCAACCAAAACGATAATGAGAACTGAAAAGGAATAAAGACTTTTAACGCTGAAGTAATGTTGAAGCCCTTGTTGACATACACAACATAACCTTAATGTCTTCGATTTTCTTGTCTTTGGGCAGGCAAGAATTTGTGGATGCTTATGTTAACTATGTCTTCCACCTGTCAATCCATGAATGGTATGCAGCCTTTTCAAGTGGTTTTCTGAAGGTGTGTGGAGGCAAAGTACTGGAACTCTTCCAGCCTTCAGAGCTCAGGGCCATGATTGTAGGGAACAGCAATTATAATTGGGAAGAGCTGGAAGAGGTAAGGAAATAATAATAATAATAAAAGCCTGGAACTGTTCTGAGCCTAGCCTTTTCAATAATATGCCCCAATTTATTAGAATTTCTCTAAATTTTGGTGGGATCCTTAACCATTTATTTTTTTCAGTCTTTTTCCCCTAAACAGTTTGCTCCCTGTCCAATCCCTTGGTTTTCCTGCATCTGCCCTTGCCCCCTCCTTCTTCCACAGGTGTTTCCCCAATACCAGGGCCATCTTCCCTCTGTTTTCTCTTGATGGTGTTCCCACAGGAGAAATGAGCAATTGTATGAATTTTCCGAAGTTAGTTTGTAACAGTTGTGTTGTATGTTAGTATGTTTAGTGTCTGGAGAACAAGACCCCGAGGGCTGATACTATTTCTGTAAGTTCTTTGAACTTTTTCTTGAACAGAGCACTGTCTATAAAGGTGACTACTCAGCTGCACATCCCACAGTGAAAATGTTTTGGGAAACTTTTCATGAATTTCCATTGGAAAAGAAGAAGAAATTTCTTTGTAAGTATTAATGAGAAGCATATCTCATTTCAGTAATTAAATAAGCATGTATTAAGTGCCTTTTCTGTGCCAGGGATTCAAATATTGAACTGCTATGCCCTTAAGGAACTTACATTCTGCTAGGGTGAAAACATCATTTACCCAGATGATTAAATGCAAAATATATAAATACAAAAAAAAAAAGAAATTGGTGATGGATGGTGTGTGTGTTTGTGTGTGTGTGTGTGTGTATGTGAGAGAGAAAGAGTGTGTGTGTGTGTGTGTGTGTGTGTGTGTGTGTGTGAGAGAGAGAGAGAGAGAGAGAGAGAGAGAGAGAGAGAGAGAGAGAGAGAGACTGACTAACAATTTAGGGAGAATAGAAAGGCTTCCTTTAAGAGGTAAAGCTTGAGCTAAGATTCTTAGAGGTGTTGGTGAAGAGAGAGGCATTCCCAGTAGGTAGTTCGGGTTGGACAAAAGCACAGAAAAAAGGAGACAGTGTTTTGTAAGGAGATCTCCAAGTAAGTCAATTTGTCTAAAACATAAAGGAAGTGGTGAGAGTAACATGAGACTGCTATTGGCCTAGATTGTGAAGGACTTTAACAAAGGCATTTCTGTCTTATCCTAGACTCTGTAGGGAGCCTCTCAAACTTCTTAAGCAGGGTGGCAACATGATTGGACATGTGTTTAAAAAAATAATCAATTTGTCACCTGTGTGGAAGATGCACTGGGGAGGAAGAAAATAGAAGCAAGAAAAAGAATTAGGAAGCTTGATTTATGGGAATAATGGGAATAATTCTAAGGACTGAAAAGGTATTGGGCTCCCCCAACCATTCTCCAGCATTTGGCAGCAAATGCTGTCTAGCTGAAATTATGTGAGAAATATTAACTCATTCCCTGCCTCCCATGACCATAAGAAGAAAGCAAAACTCCAAATATACCTTACATATATTTCAATAGTGTATATCAAAGGGTATCAGTTATTACAAGAAATTAATTACAGCTGGCTAGAGTTTGGGCAAAGAGTGAATGCAAAAGCTGCCAAGGACGTCTTATACTAACAAGTGAAGGGCACACTCAGTTGGGTCTATAGAACTTCCTCTTGTCCTCCAGCAGCCTTTACTGGAAGAATTTGGCAACAGTATAATTTGAGGCTGGACTTCTCCTGCTTCTACATTTACCTTGGGGCTTTGGAGTTGAGGGGAGACAAAACCTTCTGCTGAATTTACAAGAAAAGAAAACTCAACCTTTGACAAGCAAATTTATCTAAAGAAGTAAAAAACATGTGGAAATAGGTCCATGTCACACTGCCTCTTCCAGTTGTCCTGAAGATGAAATTATATCAGCAATTATTAAATAAAAAAGGAATGATAGTGACCTATCCTTACTATTTCCCTCTGACCCACAACAAAAATGTTAACAATGAATTAAGAGATAATAATAGTAAAAATATTAATAACAATAAAGTGAACTTTTGCTGGCTTAATCCAGATCTGCAATAGCACTTCAAATGCTGAATTAGAACATGGCAGTGAAAACAAGGCACTAGCTAATGAAAAAAGGGACCAGGCTATCGTGATCATTCTTTGGTGGTTGCCATGTAGGGGAATAAAAGGGAAAGATGCAGGAGATAGTGTGGAAATGGCATGGACAAAAATATAGCAGCTTTTGGAATAAGGAGCCCACATTTTTTTTTTTTTTTGCTTTTTGGAGGGCAATCGGGGTTAAGTAACTTGCCCAAGGTCATACGGCTGGGTTTGTGTTTGTGTGTGCATTAAGTGTCTGAGGCCGGATCCAAACTCAGATCCTTCTGACTCCAGGGCCCACGCTCTACTCACTGTGCCACCTAGCCACCCCGATTCTTTTTTAAAAATATTTTATTTTCCCCCCAGTTACATGTTAAAATCATTTTTTAAAACTTTCACATTTTTTAAAAAAGGACCTCCCATTTTAATGGAGGAGATAGTAGGAGGGGTTAGCTGCAAATCAGATGGGAAGGCACTGGGACCTTTAGAGTATAGAAACAAAGCAACACATATTTTTTAATATCATTTCCATTAATAAAACGATATTGGTTTCTCATGAACCATTTGACAGTGCCGGGGCTTCAGTTGCAAAAAGTTTCTTTTTTAAGTCTTTATGACAATGGAGGGTTGGAAAGACCTGAGTCTGAAGCCCACCTCAGACACTCACTACTTTTGTAGCCCTGAGCAAGCCTCAGATTCCTCACTAATAAAAGGAGATAAGAATGACACTGAGTGTTCACTAGGTTGTTTTGAGGGTTAAGTGAGATACCATGCAAAGTGCTTTGTATACCTTCAAGTCCTATAAGATGCTAGCTGTTATTGCTAAGAAGGTAAGGAGTTTCTAGGTAACATCTCCCCAAGGGCTGTTTCCTTGGATTATGACTTCAGAGGCCATAGTTATAAATGCTGGAAATACAGATATAAACTGTATTAATTTCCTCCTCCTCCTCTACATCTGTGTTGCTGTTCCTGGGGTTTTGGTGCTCACTTGATCATTGATTGATTGGTGAGCAGTGTTGTTCCTTTCCTTAGGTGAGTTGTTCCCCCTCAGTGATGGCTACCAGAGCCGAGTTGCAAGGTCCTTTGGCCTGGGGGTGTTTGGGAGGGTGGAGAATTGGAACTACTGTACTCAGGGTTATTGGACTTAACGTACTAGGCTGTCTCCACCAGGGTCTGAGGGGAGGTAGGGGCAGCTTCAGAAAGCCTTAGTGCTTCAATTAGGTGGTCTTGCCTCCTCTGTCTGTAGCACTTGGTTGATGGTAGTAATGGTGTGATGGTGGACCCCTTCTCACAGGGGCTGCTCCAAGTTCTGGGCTGGAAGGAGGGCTGTGATCAGGAGAGCACTCCTATTCTCAGGGATCCTGTGTTTAACCTGACCATCAGCAATTGGTCATCTAATGGGGGAGGTAATGCATGTAAGAGAAGCATGGCCAGGAAAAGTTGACAGGGGATGGTGAGTTCAATCACAGGCCTATAAAATTATGGTTTTTCCTGAAGCAATGGTAGAATTAATTTGATTACTGTTCCCATAGAAAGAAAGAGAAAGCTAGAGTGGGAGGTAGAGGGAATGTGCAGGGCAGTGTGGCAGAAATATGGTGTGTTTGGGTGACCAGGGCTGTCCAGACATTATGAGCTCTCGCTAATCAGCATGGTCTTAGTAGAGCAGAAGGTAAAGGTCTGCTTGGAAAGACTTGCACATCAAGAATCAGGAAGATGGTGATGGGGCTACATATGTAGATTTGGCAGTTATTTATAGAGAAATAAATGAACCTTGAACTCATGGCAGTTGATGAGAACAGTGAGAAAGTATAGAATTGGGAAAAGACCCTGGGTAAAACTGTCACGTCATCCAAATATAAATGGTTATTCTGCAGAAGAGACAGAAAAGGCTCAGTCAGACAGCTAGGAAGAGAACCAGGAGAACAGTGTCAATGAAAATCTAGAAATGTGAGAATGTTTGGGAGGCGATGGGTGACAATGTCAGATGCTACATGGAGAACAAGATCTGAGGACTGAAGGGTGAGAAGTGCTCAGGGAATGTTGGAATCTAGTCCAAAGGAGTAGGACTGGTGGGAAATTAAGAGATGGCAGGTCTTGGGGCCATGGATGCTTTGGGAGTTCTTCTCTCCACCCTCCAGCCTCCAATCAGAAGAGGCTTCCTAGAACCACAGTACAGTACTATCCACACAAGTGCAGTCTTTGACCTACATTGGTAGGAGTTTTCTCAATGAGAATACCCTACACCAGTGAAATCAAAGGTGTGGACCATAAAATCATGATGATTACCTTGTATAGGGCTACTGAGTCACTCAGTCAACAAACTCAGCAAGACACCGTGTGAAGCATTGGGAAGCAATGAAAGGCAAAAGATAGTCCCTGCTCTTAAAAGGTTACTATTTGTTGGTTGGACTTGATGGCTATGGATGTCACCTTCTCCCTCTGTAGTTCTGTTATCTCTAATGGATTCTGGAGTACATAAAAGGGGGAGGAAAGAAAAAAAAAGAGAAAAAAAAGTTTACACAGAAACTTTATAATTTTTAAAAGGAATAGCAAATTGTATATAATAGATTTTAATTTCATGTGCAATCATATTTTTATTATACTATGTAATGGAAATGCTTCTTTTATTCCATAATTTAAGAAAGAGAAGACACGAAATAATGGCCTATTTAGCACAAACCACAATGTGGTGTGTTTTCAGCTTTAGTAGAAGTGAATCAGGATTGAATGCAAACACCAGTGGGGATTGTCACTCTTTGCTTGGCTGTGCTTTTAATACCTTTTTCCATTATTCCCAGTATTTTTGACAGGCAGTGACCGGATTCCTATCTATGGCATGTCAAGCCTTCGAATCATCATCCAGTCCACAACCAGTGGAGAGGAATATTTGCCAGTGGCTCATACGTGCTACAACCTTCTAGATCTACCCAAATACAGCAGCAAGGAGATCCTGAACACACGCCTGACTCAGGCTATTGACCACTATGAGGGGTTTAGTTTAGCCTGAGGCACCTCAAGTTCACCTGCCCTACCCCAGTGCCCACACTGGGCCTTGTGCAGAAGAACTCATGGAGTGATTTTTATTTTGGATTTGTGCAATCTAATTGGGTTAAAATATCTGAAGACTGCATCTCAGTGATATGTTTTTAGGGATTCAAAGCAGTGAAACTCTTAACGAATCAGCATTTGGGTTGGGGGTGGAGTGGGTTCGGGAATGGGGAATTGACTCTCATTTGGAGATTTTATAAAAACTACCTTCTCAAATTCAGCCTCTTCCATTCCAGCTGTCCCTTGCACTTCTCAATGTGGTTGGTGATCTGCTGAGTAAAACAGTAGTCACTTCCTAGCTGTCAGTTTCTAAATGCCTTCCCCCCTTTACAGTTATTCCTCATCCAATATCCCATTCTTTTATTCTTCTAAAAGCTCCTTTCTTGTTGACCATTTCTTCCTTACCTAAGAATGTTGATTCATTCACTCTCTTGGAAGCCTTTGAAATTTTACTGGTGCATTTGGCTGGCTTTGACTCAAAGCCCCAACCATTGCTCTGACTCTCGGGAGGAAATGACTGTTTCACAGTTTTAAACCATTGAGTCTCAGTCTATGGCTTTGGTCTAGCTTTGAGAACTTATAATGAACCTTTGTATACCTTTTTTTTTTAAAGAGCTTCAAAGAAAAACAAAATAAAACTCCTTTTTTATGAATATGGCCCCCTTCCTTTTCCTTCTGAAGGATTTGCAGAGTAGTTTGGCATTTCAGTGGAAAATAGTAATATTTCTGCCTCTTTTAGGCATGTCCCTCTAAAAAAAAAAAAGGTGTTTTTTATTTGCATTATCCTGCTTTCCTGGCAAGTTTTGTTTTTAGAGTCTCTCTTGTGCCAGGAGAAAGTAGCAATAAACCATATGTAACAGTGTGAAATTTCTAGTCAGTTTTTCCCTAACTCACTTCTCCTCATTTTTAAATTTTTCTTCTTTCCCAGCCTCCTCCTATTCTCCCCCTTTTCCTGTAGAACTCTTCTTCTCCCCATTTCTGTTTTTCTCTAGCTTTATTTCACTTTTCCTTTCCTCTTCCCCTTCAGAGGATGCATGCGATTTATTCTTTTGAAATTTACATTAAAAATGCAAAGTTTTTATCCAACAGATTTTTCTTCCCTCTTCACTAAATGCTGGCAAATTAAGGACATTCTTTATTTCAGAACTTATGTTTTGCAAATTTGAAATGCTTGATTACAATGGGAAATTATGTTTGAATCACATAGATGTTTCTCAAAGGAATGGAATTCTACTACCTTCCACATCATGGAAAAATGTCCTTTGTGATCAAAGAATTCACATGAATCTAATTTTAAAGACCTTCTAAACTAGAGAAAACTTATTTATATAATATGCAGTATTTATGAACCACATGATATTACAAGATATTAAACTTTACACATCTCAACAAAAAGGATATAGGGTTTTGCTTTTGCTTTTTGTTTTCTAAACTTCTCTGATTGCTACATTGGTAGTTTTTCAGTCTCTTTATAATACAAGGATATGAAATGTTTATTTTCTATGTGTGTGCATACTGTTCGGTATTATGCAATAAATCTGATGTTTTAAATTAGACTATTTCTCATTGTAACTACAAAATGGATAACATAGGGTCAGATTTAGGAATGTGTTGAATTCTCTTCTAAATGAGTATATTGTCCCTTCCAGAATACCCCCTTGAGCTTCCCAATCCATGGCTTATCAATAGCTATGGGATAATCAGTCAACGAGTATATTTTCAGTAATTACTAGTGCTAAACACTGTGTTGGGTGCTACTGTCATTAAAGCGTATTAATAAAGCAAGACAGGGATTCGGTGTAAAAGATAGTGCATAGAGGAACTCAACCGCCAAGGCCATGACCGGGGAAAGTGAGGCAAAACTGGGAGACTTGGAATATAGCACAGAGGAGTGAAGCAGAGGTAGAGACAGGAAGATACTGCAGAAAGAGCAGTGGATTTGGAGTCAAACTCTGGGCTCAAATTCCTTCCCCCTCCCAATTCTGTCTCTCTCCATATACATATATATATGTGCACACACATGCAGACACAGAACCCTGAGTAAGGTAAATTTTCTCTTTGCCTTGGTTCCCTGTACTCTGAAATGATAGAGTTATACTAGGAGGGTCCTTAAGGTCCATTATAGCTCCAAATCTATAATTCAGTGATCCTGTAGAGGAATTCCAGAGTTGAGAATCATGCAGGTAAAATGTTATGTGTGATGGTGATATAAAGGTATGATCACTCCCATTTGTTGATGGAAAATTAAGAAAGTTGATGAACCAAGAGGCCAGAGTTCGAGGTGAGACATCAAGATACATATTAAAATTCTCAAGTGTGAAGGCAAGGATTGGGGTGGAGGTTGGAACTTTGAGAATGGAGAATGACCTAGACATGGGTAGATAACGTCGATGGAAAGATTGTTGTGTGGTGGTGGCAAAGGGATGGCTTGAGAGTGGGGTGAAGAATGAGTAGGCCTACTTCTCTTGGAGACAGCTAGGTTCCACAAGACACAAACAAAAACAAAGAAGATTATAGACTTGAAGGGTAAGATTGTGGGTGGGATGGGGGCACAAGCAAAAAGTAGAAGGAGCAAGGATTTTGCCTCAGCAGAGGGGACCGGAAGCTGAGACTCTTCTCCCAATCTCATGGGGAATGACTTGATTGGCTTCCCTCCCTTCACCCCTGCCTTCAGGGTCTGGCAGTGACTTAAGAATGGGGTCACGGGATTTAATCTGGCTTCTCGAGGCTCAAGATATCTTATCCTCAGATAACCAGGAAGACTGAAGAGGACAAAGACAAAGAAACCTGGTGACCCAGGAAATGTGTGTGGGAATACATTTCCCAGAATTATAGGTTTTCTGGTTCTTTTGGCCTTGGCGGAACTTCTGTCTGAGATGTTTCTCAGTCTATAAGACAGAGTAATAATAAGAAAGAATCTAGCCTGGGCTCTGGAATTTTGTCTTGGGTTTGAAGGAGGCTGCAGCCACAAGAGGGGAATGCAAAGCCAAGCATTCTTGGCCGAGGGTGTCAGGAGCAAGATGAGCTGCTTCATGGTGGTTGTGGAGCCCTCCAGCAGGGAGAAGCGAGTTCAGGATTGTAGATGAGATCAAGGCTTGGTAGACTATACTACCTATGGTGAGAGCCAAGTGTTTTCTTTTCTCTCTGCTTACTGAGTACATTAAAAAAGTTCCCCCAAGTGATTTAAATTTCAATCTCTTTCTTCCATTTCCCCCATGTTAACTGGAGGAACAGTAGGAAGGAAAGGGAAAATTCAATCCTGAATGGCAAAATATTTTAAAATGCCATTTTAATTACCGTTCACTTTTTTCTGATTCTGATATTAATGATAAATCATGTGACCATTAATAGTGAGTTGTTGAATCCTGTGAATTTGAGGTTGTTACTTAGGGAGGAAGACAGCCTATGAGCTAACTGAAAGTAGGGATTGTTTTATTCTTCATATTTATTTGTATTCCAGGGCATAGCACAGTGCTTGGCACATAGTAGGTGCTGAAAAAAAATACATACTTGTTGATTGATTGGGCCTTTATATTTTGGTAATTTTTTGAGTATATTCCAGTCTTATGGACTAACATTGAATTGGGAAATGGGATGGGGAGGGCCAGTGTTTAGACTACTTTGGAGTAACTGGAACACCATCAGCAGCCAAACAAAAAAGGTCTTTCCTCTCAACTGACAAAGTGATGGGTAGATCACTTGGCTGCCTGCTTTCTTGTTGGAAGAGCAGAGCAAGGAAGCAAGGCAAAGGACATTTGTGGCAGTCACTAAGTACAACTGTTTGGATGGCATAGTGCACCAACAGCGCGCGCACACACGCACGCGCGCGCACACACACACACACACACACACACACGATTTCAATTCTAAGACCCTGCTGGTAGAAGAATATAGTTAGTAGGATCCTACTCATCCTCCCTCCTGGACTAGGGCCTCTTCCCAAGATGGGAGGAGATGAGTTGCTTGTCTGTTTCTTCAGCTTATCCATGAAACTAAAGAAAACATTTAAATATGAAAAATAGGCACATGGGGGAGGTTTGGGGTCCAGGGGAAAAAAGGAAGAGGTTTTGAAGGTTAGATGGAGTAGGATGTTCTCATATTGGGATCCCTGTAGATCTGCCATGAAGTATGGACAGGTCCTGCTGTGTGAAGCTGATCAGATTGACAGCCATAGAAGAGGTGATAAATGTCACCTTTACACAGATAATGGAGCTCTGTAGGTTTGCAACATTGCGTGCATTGTCAGATATGTTGGAGTTTCTGAACTGTTTTTTCTCTTTGGTAAAAGGAATGGCTTATTTGGGAAGAGATGAAAGAGAGGTTAACCTGATAAAAAACCAAAATACATAAGTAAACACATTTTGGCAGGGTTTTTTTCACCTTTTTTCCTATGCCTAACCAGTTTGGCAAGTTCTGAATAGAAAACATTTGAAAGCCTTTTTGATAATTTCACACTGTACTAATAAGCTGCAGAGATACACTTTTGAGTAGCATTGGCAAATGCTTGCTAAGTAATTTGGACTCAGTAATTTCTCTTGGCCTGGGCTCATAGTTGAAACAACAAATGTTCCATCAAATTCCTTCCTCACAACCTCCTCCATCCTTTTCCATTTAGAAAGTTAATGGGATTTGAAGAAAGTAAAAGGAAACATTAACATTAGAATACCTTGGGCTGCAAGGTGGGCACCATAGTGCACAGGGCTCTGGATCTGGAGTCCAGAAGACTCGTCTTCCTGAGTTCAAATCTGGCCTCAGACACTTATTAGCTGTGTGACCCTGGGAAAATCACTTAACCCTGTGTGCCTCAGTTTCCTCATCTGTAAAATGAGTGGGAGAAGGAAATGGTAAACCACTCCAGTATCTTTGCCAAGAAAATTCAAAATTAAGACATTTCCTCTGAATGGTTTAGGCTGAAAAGATAGGTTGGAGCCAGATTATGAAAGGGTTTAAAAGCAAAACAAAGCTGATATCTGATCTTAGAAGTGAGATCAATCACTTGTAATGTTTTCAGGGGTGCTAAAAATTTTGAGGTTCATGATCAGTAGTGTAATTGACCAAGAAATTGAAGCAGATGGGGCGGCTAGGTGGCGCAGTGAGTAGAGCGTCGGCCCTGGAGTCAGAAGGACCTGAGTTAGGATCCGGCCTCAGACACTTAACGCACATACAAACAAAAACCTAGCCGTGTGACTTTGGGCAAGTTACTTAAGCCCAATTGCCCTCCAAAAAGCAAAAAAAAAAAAAATTGGAGCAGAAGCAATTGCTGCTCCCAATATTTCTTTTCAGACCTTGGTCTCACAGCTGTGGATAGCAGGTGCATTCAAAGCTTGGAGCAAGTATATCCTTTTGTCACAAGTGCATTGGATGTTTGGCCATTCTAAGGGATCAAAAATGCCTAGAAACAAGCCTGCAGTGGGATAAAGGGATGAACTTCATCATCTGCTACCTCAGAGATTTCCAGAGTCCATAAATGGATACTTTTAGTTGATCATGAATCAAGAGGCTTATGGACATCCTAAGAAATGTTCTTTTAAAGATAAGGTCAGAGCCTGGACATATGACTTTGTTATAGGGATCTATCAAGAGAGAAAATGTCCTCTTCCAGTTCAGGCCATCCTTTTCTCTTAGTCTTTGAGATGTTCCAAGAGCACTAGCCCTGGCCATGACCAGGGTCACAGAGTCAGCATATGTCAGAGATGTGATTTGATCCCCCCACCCTTACTCTTTTTTTTTTTTAAAGCAATTGGGGTTAAGTAACTTGCCCAAGGTTACAGGGCTAGGTTTTTGTTTGTGTGGATTAAGTGTCTGAGGCCGGCTCCGAACTCAGGTCCTTCTGACTCCAGGGCCAGCGCTCTATTCACTGTGCCACCTAGCTGCCCCCACCCTTACTCTTGAGATGAAGACTCTAGCCACTACTTGATGCAAAAAGCACCTTTCCATACACATGAAGCTGGCAGCATCTAGAGGACTGCTCTAGAATTCTACTGCACAAGTTTCAACCTTGTCCCCCTGGGACCTTAAAAGAAGGCCTTGGTGGTGGGCAGAGGGGTTAGTGGTGAGAAGTGCTGGGGAAAGTTTGAATTTGACTACTTGTTTTATTGGAGGTATAAGGCTGAGAGGGTTTTAATAGGGAGATTCTGTTTTAGGAATTTTTTTATTTGGAATTATCACCTATGTCAAATCTACCTCTTATATGTCTACACAAATACATTTGGGACTCTGATGACACCATCTTGATAGGGTCTGAACAAGTAGTCTTGTCCTGGATGATTACTAGCCTGTTGGCAGCACATTGAGGATGCCTGATTGAAACTGGAATAGAACTGAGCCTCCATCTTGGATTTGACCTTTAAAAGGAAATAATCGACTATGGGATAGAGTGAGACCAGACCACACAGAGAGAATGGACTTGGGTCCCCCAAAATGTGGGGAAAGCTGCTTATGCACACAGTCTCTTCCTCTTTGCCCTCAGGAGTCCCTGAGCCCCAGAGATGGCAATTTTAGAGAAGTAATGGCAGATCAGCAAAAGAGTTCCTGGAGAGAAGAGGATTACTTCATGGACAATGGTAGGTTCCTGAACTAAGCAAGAGTTGGAGTTTAGAAGTAGTAAGAAATGGAGTAAAACTTAACACTGTCCTCCACTAATAGCAAGATATAAATGGGGATTGATTTTTTACTCTGATGGTCTATAATTGTTGTCATTGTATTGATCAAAATTCCTAATTCTCTCAAAAATTTTATTTATAAGACAGAGGACATTTTTTCTAATTCCCATGATCTCTCAAACATCTCTTAAACAGAAATTATGCTACAAGGATAAAGCAACTTCAATTCTCTTCATGGTCTAAGACACCCAGAATCCTAAAATGGGTTAAAAAAACAAACCCAGGAACTGACATTCCATCACTCTGAGTTCACTTGGCACCCCTCCTCCATTTCCTATGCTACTAGCAGTGAGGCTATCCTAGAAGACCCAAGGACTTGACACATGGGTTTGGCCTTGAAAAAAAGAAACTACCACACCCCCTATCCCTCCCTATTTCCAGTTCTGTTACAGCATGAGTTCTGGGTCATGGAAGTTTGCCTGGGCCATAACAGTCAGTGCTACTAAAGCAAATCAAGAGCAAAAGCCTCCTGGGAGCTACAACCCCATAACACCATCATTGTGTATCTCTGCACCACCAATGCCAGGGTGGACCACCCTGTAGTATTAGTGCAGCAGTCTACTGCTGCCAGGCCAGAGAAATAAGGGAGTAGGACAGGATGCCAGGGTGGGATATGATGTGGAAGGGGTGGGGATAGGGAGTATGAAGCACCCACTGAACCTGAGAAAAAGAGTATAGCATTGAGTTAGGGCCATTTTTGATTCCTCAAAAGTCAGTTGGGGCAAAGACCGAGGTTGTTTAACTTTGAATTGCCCAGTGTGAGAGGAGGCTGAGACACTTTGAGATCCAGCCCCCAAGGAAACCACATTAAGAGGGGAGGGAGTCAGAGAGTGAATAGGGGAAAATAAGGGAAAAATTACTGAAATTAACAAAGACCTCAGAAAGAAGAACACTCAAAGACTTTGAATATAAACAGATAAACCAATAGGGAAAACATCAGCAAAAGGAGGAAATTTAGTCTCCACATCTAGTAAATAAATGAGTTCAGGCATTTATATCTATGAATAAATACTGCAAAATCCAGGAAAATGATCCAACATTCACCAAGACAGAGTACCTTATGGAATGTGAGTGGTTCAAAAGAGAAAGGAGAATTAAGAAAACAGAATTTGTTGCCTGCAGAGCCAAAATAATGAGAAGAATGGAAAAAGTGGCATCTGTGATATCGAGTTTCACCAAAGAAAGAAAAGAGAGAATGATAGATTCTGAATGCAAAGACACAGACACGGACATTCTACAGAAGCAGAACCCAATAACTTTAAAAGAAATACGCTCACTATGCAAGCAAAACCTACTGATCTCAAAGGCAGGATGTATGGAGGAAGCCCAAAGATCAAAGGTCTCCTATGAACAGGACAAAAAAAATCCCTAATACTAAAATTCAGGAAGTAATTCTGAACTGCTCAGAACTTCTGAACATAGAAAATGAAATACAGCTGAAAGAATACACAGATCACCTCCAGGAAAACAAACAAGCAAGACTGCAGACTCTGAGATGCATGGTGGTTAAATTGAATGATTCTGAAAAAAAATTCATGATCAAGTTCTATAAGGGATCAGAAGAAAGAAATTCAAATAAGATAAGACTATTCTGCACCCACCAGAAAATGTAGGAGGGAATAGAGTAAGGAATGTGTCCTGAAGAGCAATGGAACTCAGTCTGTAGTCCAGGGTGACCTGTTTTGCAATCTGAGCTTAGTCATTGAATCATAAGGAGGTATTTAAACATTTTTAGAGGAAAAATCAGAACTGAAAAGATGATTTGCTTCTGGAACACCCCAAACAACAGAAATGCAGGAATGAGTAAGTACAATTGCTAAAGACAGCAGCAGCAACAGTGACAGCCAAGAGACCAGTAAAAGAATTCCTTCTAAATATACACAAGGAGAACGAGATGAAGACAGAAATCTGGTGGAGGTAACAGGACATTATGAACAGAATATGTTGACATCTTGTCTACATGTTCTTGCTTCATCTCATGCAGGATTCTGGTTGGATTTGTGCACAAGCTATATTTTCTTTATCTGTTTTTCTTCCTTCTTTCCTTCTTTCCTTCGTTCTTTCCTTCGTTCTTTCCTCCCTTTCTCCCTTCCTCCCTTTCTCCCTTCCTTCCTTCCTTCCTTCCTTCCTTCCTTCCTTCCTTCCTTCCTTCCTTCCTTCCTTCCTTCCTTCCTTCCTTCTTTCCTTCCTTCCTTCCTCCCTTCCTCCCTTTCTCCCTTCCTTCCTTCCTTTTTTCCTTCATTTCCTTTCAAATGCTGAAGTTCCAAATTCTCTCTTTTCCTCCCATTCCTCCCCTATCTACCAAAGAGGCAAGCAAAATGATATCACTTATACATGTGAAATTATGCAAAGCACACTTCTATATTAGCCATGTTACCAAAAAGTGAGAAAATATACTTCAATTTGCACTCAAGAGTTCACCGCTTCTCTCTCTGGTGCTGTATAGCAATTTTTCATGATGAGTCCTTGGAATTGTCTTGGATCACTGTATTGATCAGAATAGCAAAATCTTTCCCAGTTGATCACCATTATGACTTTGTTATCAATGATCTCCTGTGATCTCACTTTGCTTAGCATCAGTTCATATAGGTATTCCTTTATTTTTTTTTAAACAACCCCCCTTGTAATTTTTTTAATAGCACAATAGTACTCCATCCCAAACATATGCCACAACTTGTTCAGGCATTCCTCAAATGATGAGTATTCCCCCAATTTTCAGTTCTTTATCACCACAAAAAGAGCTGCTATAAATATTTTTCTTTGACCTCTTTGGCTTAGTAGTGGATCAAAGTAGTTGGATCAAAGGGTATGCCCTTTGGGAATAGTTCCAAATTATTCTCCAGGATGAATGGACTAATTCATAACTCCACCAACAGTTTATTACAGTAGCTATTTTTCCTCATCCCCTCCAGCATTTGTCATTTCTGATAGGTGTGAGGTAGTACCATAGAGTTGTTTTAATTTGCATTTCTCTAAACAATAATGACTCAGAGCATTTTTTCATATCATTATAGCTAGCTTTGATGTGTTCTTCTGAAAGCTTTCTGTTCATAGCCTTTGACCACTTATCAATTGGGAAATGGCTCTTACTGTTATAAATTTGACAGTTCCATGTAGATTTGAGAAATGAGGCCTTTATCAAAGAAAATTGCTGTAAATTTTTTTTTAATATTACTTCATTGTCTGTGGTATAATTTAAAAAAATGTAGTTTCCCTGGTTATCTTTTAATTAGATCTATTTTCCTTTTGCTTTAAGATCATAATTACTACCCCTGCCTTCTTTTTTTACTTCAACTGAAGCGTAATAGATTCTGCTCCAGCCTTTTATTTTTAACCCTGTGTGTGTCTTTCTATTTAAAGTACGTCTCATGTAAACAACATGTTGTTGGATTCTAGTTTCTAATTTATTCTGCTTGATTTTATGTGAGCTCTTCTATTTTATATGAGCTCATCCCACTCACATGCACAGTTATGATGACTAACTGTGTATTTCCCTCCATCCTATTTTATTTTTATCCTTCTCTATCTCTTTTTATCTTGTCCCTTCTCAAAAATCTGTTTTGCTTCTGACAATTGACTCCCTTAACCTGCCCTCCCTTTTATCATTCCTCCTCCCAATTTCTCTTATCCTTCTCCCCTCTTGTTTTCCTATTGAGTCAAATACATCTCTATACTGAACTGTGTGTTATAACATCCTTCCTTCTTTGAATCAATTCTGATTAAAGTGAGGTTCAAACATTGCCCCCACCCCTTCCTCTCTATTATAAAGGTTCTTCCTTAAAGGCCTCTTTTATATGAGAAAAGTTTAATTATTTTATCTCTCCCTTCTCCCAGTGCATCCATCTTTCTCTTACATTTTTTTGAGATCATTCTAACATAATTGACTCACACTCATGACCTTTGTCTATGCAGACTCCTTTTTAACTGACCTAATAATGATATTCTTTGAAGTTACAAGTATCATCTTCCCATATAGGAATGTAATCAGTTTAACTTTTTTGAGTCTTTTACATTTTACACTCTTTCATGTTTACCTTTTTGTGCTTCTCTTGAGTCTTGTATTTCAATGTCAAATTTTTTATTTAGCTCTGATATTTTCTTGATGCTTGAACTTCTTCTATTTCATTAAATATCCATCTCCTCCTCTGACCAAAGGTTATACTCAGTTTTGCTGGGTAGGTGATTCTCAACTGTAATCCTTGCTCCTTTGCCCCCCGCCCCTGCCAGAATATCATATTCCAAGCCCTCTGAGCCAAGCTGCTTTATTTTGTGTTAACCTGACTATGTCTCCATGATATATGAATGATTTCTCTCTTATTTTCTCCTTGACCTGGGAGCTTGGGAATTTGGCTAAAATCTTCCTGGGAGTTTTCATCTTTTAGGAGATGATCAGTGGATTCTTTCCATTTCTATTTTACCCCCTGAATGTAAAACATTGGAGCAGTTTTCTTTGATAATTTCTTGAAAGATGACGTCTAGGCTCTTTTTTAAAACCATGACTTTCAGCTAGTCCAATTGTTCTTAAATGATCTCTCCTCAATCTATTTCCCAGGTAAGTTGTTTTTTCTAATTAAATATTTTCTATTTTTAAGCATTCTTTTGATTTTGTTTTATTGTTTTTTGATGAGTCATTAGCTTTCACTTGCCCAATTCTAATTTTTAAGAAATTATTTTCTTCAGTGAGCTTTTGCATCTCTTTTTACATTTGGGCTATTCTGATTTTTTAAAGAGTTCCTTTCTTCAGTGAATTTTTTGTCTCTTTTTACCATTGGGTCAATTCTATTTCTTAAGGTG
This sequence comes from Gymnobelideus leadbeateri, assembly GCA_011680675.1. NCBI lineage: Eukaryota > Metazoa > Chordata > Mammalia > Diprotodontia > Petauridae > Gymnobelideus > Gymnobelideus leadbeateri. Next base: position 27,765 of record WOXC01003649.1, on the reverse strand, counting down.
TTATTTTCTTCAGATTTTTTTTGTCTCTTTTTACCAAGCTGTTAATTCTCTTTTCCTAATTTTCTTGCATCATTCATTTCTTTTCCCATTTTTTTTCTCTACCACTCATCTCTTCCTTCAACTCTTCCAGGAATATTTGTTGGGCTTGGGTCCAATTAACTTTGCTTGTAGTAGGTTTAATGTTGTTGCCTTCTCTGAGTTTATGTCTTGGTCTTCCCTTCCCAGTAGTTTTTTTAATGGTCAAGTTCTCTTTTTTCTGTTTGCTAATTTTCCAGCCTATTTCTTGATTCTGAACTTTATGTTAAAGTTGGGTTCTGCCCACCTTGCAATATAGAGGTACTGTCCCAAGCTTCAGACTTTTTCATGCTACTGTTACCAAAGCTGAAGGTCTGGAAGTTTTGGTGCTTCCAAGGTTGTGGAATGCAGGGAGAAGTGTGGTCATTGCTCTCCTGTGCTCTGGTCTTTATCCAGAAAGAGCTCCTGCTCCCCTGCAGCCACAAATACTCCTCTTGGCCCTGGAACTGTGACCACAGATGTTACTCCTTTTTCTTGCCTTGGAATTAGGACCCCTGCTCCCTTGTGACTGATCATAAGTGCTACTCTCTGCCCTGGAACTGCTATCCAGAAATGATTTTGGGCTATAGAGTTACCAATCACTGCCAGCCGCACCCAGGGCCAGCAAAGAATTGCTTGTAATTTCTTTCTAAACTAAGTTTTCTGAACCCCTTACCATCTCTGAACTGAGAGCTCCCAAAACTGCTGTTGCTGCTACATGCTTATGCTCTGGACAGGCCTCCACACCCATGTCGCAGACCTTTCCTACCAATGTCCTAAGTTGTCTTAGGCTGGAAAAATATCTCATGCTTACCTTTTATTAGCTCTACCACTCGAGAAGCTGATTTGAGGCTTTATTTTAAAGTTGTTTGGAGGGGAATGTTGGGAGAGTTTGATTGTATAGCATCATGTTCTTTGCCATCTTGATTCCACCCTTACCCCACTTATGTTTTCCTTTGAAGCATTTCTTAGAGATATTTTGAATCATTTTCTTCTTCTGAGTTTGTGTCTTGAGTTTCCCTGGTACCATCATAGCTCTTTATGGAGGGATTATTTTTTTCTTTTCTCCCTCCTTCTCTCTCTCTCCTTCTCTCTCTCTCTCTCTCTCTCTCTCTCTCTCTCTCTCTTTCTCTCTCTCTCCCCTCTTTTTTCCTTTATTTCTATACTTTTTTTTTATTTAAAGCAATTGGGGTTAACTTGCTCAAGGTTACATGGCTAGTCATTATTTATGTGTGGGTGCTCATTTTCTGAGGCCGGTTTCGATCCCGGGTCATCCCAACTCCGAGGCTGGCACTCTTACTCACTGCACCACCTAGCCGCCTCTATTTCTATACTTCTTGACTTTGGATTCTGTCCACCTCTGGAGAGAAGTTCTAGTTTGAGTTTTTTTCTTTTCTGACTGAGTTTTTTGTACTTTAGCTGCTTCCTTGGGAATATTGAATATTATATTATTCTCAGGATTTCAGAAATAGCTCAAAGCTAAGAATTTATAAGCCTTTAGTGCCCTTCCCGTGGTATGATCTAGGACAAAGTTTCTCATGGTTGACCCCAGGTCTAAGATCTATAATTTTCTGACCTGGATTTGGGTCTGCACTCCTGTTGGATTGCCCTCTGGCTTGAAGTTACAGTAGATTAATGCTGGATTGAGGCCTTCTCAAACAACTGAAAAGCCTTACAGATTAAGAGGAACTGAACTGTAAATTCCCTTTCTGTCTGAGTTCCCTGCCTTGGTTATGCTGCTGCAAACTTCAGAACTGGTCTTAAGACAGGAACTGAGACCCTGCTTCATTCCTGTAGTTAAAGACACGCAGCTTCTGCTTGCTTCTAAACTTGCTTCTTGCTCAGTAAACTGCCTAGGACCCATGACCACTCCTCCCCATGGAATAGAACCTCTAGGTGCAGGCTCCCTCCTCAGTCTGCCTCAGATTTCTGACCTAGAATTGGGTAGTGAATGATATAGAATCCCAAATGTCACCTGCTTATAAATATTGCACAAGGTTAGTGCCCCACTTTATGGTACTGGAAACTTTTCTTTCTGTTGTTCACAGTCTCATGTCAGTTCCTAACTATTGGAATGCTCTCTGGGGGTGAAAGAATAGGATGGAGGGAAATAGTAATCATAATTGCAATGTGAATGGGATGAACTCATCCACAAAATGGAAGAAGATAGCAGAATGGATTAGAAACCAATATCCAGCAATATTTTTTTTTTTACAAGAAACACGCTTGAAACAGGAACACAAAGAGTTAAAATAAGAGTTTGGAACAGAATCTATTATGTTTCAACTGAAGTAAAAAAGGGATGGGTAGCAATCATAATTTCAAACAAAAGCAAAAATGAACCTAATTAAAAGAGATAATTAGGGAAACTACATTTTGCTAAAAGTATTGTAGACACAAATATCAATGTTGAACATATATGCACCAAATGGCACAGTATCCAAAAATTTTTTTCTTTTTGAAGAGGGGAGGGAGGGCAACTGGTGTTAGTGATTTGGTCAAGGTCACAGGGCTAGTAAGTGTCTGAGGCCCAATTTGAACTCAGGTCCTCCTGACTCCAGGGCCGGCACTCTATTCACTTTGCCACCTAGCCGCCCCCTACAGTATCCAATTTCTTAAAGAAAAAGTTAAATTAATTACAAGAGGAAATAGCCTGTAAAACTATAATAGTGGGGGACCTCAATTACTCCTACCAGACCTAGATAAATCTAACCATAAAATAAGAAGTTAAGGAGATGAATAGAATTTTAGAAAAGTTAGATATGATAGATCATGGAAATAGAAGCACATGTTTTCTTAGCTCTATACACATGACACCTTCACAGGGCATAAATACCTCAGAAACAAATACAGAAGTCCATACTTTTCAGACTGTAATGCAACAACAATTATATTCAGAAAAGAACCTTTGAATCATAGATTAAAAATTAACTGGATAGTCAATAATCTAATCCTAAAGAATGAGTAGGTCAAGGAAAAAATAATAGAAACAATTATTTCATTAAAGATAATGACAATGCATGGAGGAATTCTACAAATTCATTATGTGGCCTCCATAGAATAAAAATTTTCCAAAAGCTCTGTATTTTCAAATGAGAGAGAGAGAGAGAGAGAGAGAGAGAGAGAGAGAGAGAGAGAGAGAGAGAGAGAGAATTTTGATCTGGGACTAATAGTATTTGGGGTGACTCAGATTCACCAGAACCATGACATTAGCAAGGGCATGAGTTAAAGGAAGGAAATTTCCCCCTTGCATAATTAAAATGTTTTCCCCCATCACACAATCTAACTTCCGAAAATTTGGAGATTAATAGTCCTATTTCCCCCCTTCTTGTCATCTACTCCTAAAAGGAGGTGGGGGGGAGCATTCTACAAGAGAAGGGAAACCTGGAATACAAACACTGGCCTCTAATAGTACTGCTCTTCAATGTATCACTAAAAACCAAGTATAAGAATGTCCATTTTCATTAGACTCTTCAGAGAGCTATGACACTAAGCAGGAGCATTTAATACCTGCTCTATGTGAGGCATTCTTTGAGTCCCTGGGAATATAGATACAGCATAAAAAATAGTTCTTGCTTTCAATGTGCTTACATTCTATTCAAAGGAATATGTAAACATTTACATAGACCTCAGGTCTAAGCCACAATTTGTGGTTCCTAAGTATGAGGAAATAACATCACTTCCTCAAATATCCTTGATACCATCCAATTTCCAGATGCTCACAGAGGTAAAAATATTCTCTTTAATTTTGTACAAAATACAATCATGTACAAAAATGTACATATCTTTCATTCAGTTTACATTTTAAAAGTATACATAATGATTTCAAATTTTACATGTCACATAAATAGTTCTGGGTCCATATTTCCTAAAATTTTATCCTTTGTTCAGGTCATTATTTGCATGATAACATAGTTTGTTTTCAGATATGGAATGAAGTCTGTCAAACTAATATTATCTCTGTGCATCTAAGAGTAATTGACCTCTGAATTCTGGGGAGAAACATGAATTTCTATATATGCCACCAGCATCTCTATAAAAGAAAATGGACATATATATGTATATATATATATATATATGTATATGTATATATACATATAATCAGACACACATAACACACACATATATGTTTTTGTATTTTACAATCAGGCTCATATAAATAGATTAGCTTGATCTGATCTGTATCAGTTCCCAGAGACCATCCTTATAAAGCATGTCCTCTGAGTACATGCAGATGAACACAGAAGTGCAATGAGCACTCTGGAAGTGAGGAAGCCTGGAGGACTTTCAAAACTCAGGGTCATGGATCCTGAGCCACACATGTTGTATGGCTTTTATGACATTCTATTAGTCCCTTAAAAAGCTACCATTAAGAAGAAACTTGGCAAGCTTTTCGCCCAAAACTTAGTTCTTAAAAACACATAGTTTGAGTTTGAGAAAAAATAGGACTTTAAAAAACAAACTGGGGGAAGGATGTTTCGACAAATTCAAGGTTTTATACAAGACCATTTTGCAACAAGGTACAGTTATTTGTCTATTTGTCCCTTTTCCTCTGAGCTTGATGGCTGGATACTGTGGCATTAGGGAGCCTGGTTTTTTTTCCCTTTCTTTTAAAACATCTAGAAAATACTCCTCTTTAGGCCAAATGAAAAAACCAAGATGCAGTATACAAGGAAAAGGAAACTTTACTGTCATTAAAGAAAAATATGATTTTGACTGTAAAACAGATTTTCAGATGAACATTTCACTCAAATAAACATTCTGAGGTACTTTTCAAAATAGTTCTAAAATAGTTAACTCAAGTTGATGATATATTAAATACTCTAAACCTAGTTAGCTTCCAAGTCAGCAAGTCAATACAATAAATGATTTTTATGTAAGAAAAATGGCATCTCCAATATTAAAGGCATTCCATCCAATTGCACTGTATCCCAGACTTAGCAATGATGACAACATTCTCATTCTTTCCTCACATTCTTATATATTTGTAATAACCTATGGATACTTTTATTTATAAAATAGGCATTGGATACGCAATCATACAGAAATCCCCTGAGACATGAATTTAAATTTTCTTTTTGTAACACAATTTAACAAGGCACATCGAAAGAACAGCAAATTTATCCTCGTTAGAAAACTAAATCCCTCAGAAGTCCAAATATTGTACCCCACATAAAATGATGAGATGCCTAAACAAAATGCCCAACTTGTACCAACCACACATGGGCCCTCCTAAGTGAGCACATACTTAGTATCTGGACAATTTTCCAAACCCTATCAATCAATTCCATTCTTCAAATGGAGATTACAGATCAGGCCATGTCCATCTAACCTGTGAGTAACTACAATGGCCTTTCCCCCTTGTCAATTAAAGCGACCATCCAGAAGTAAACTACAATCTCACATAATCTCTTCATGACATGATATTTCAAAGGCAAACATCTTTTCATTTTGTTTTTCAAGTTTGGCCTGAGTTGGTGTTCTTCTGTACAAACCTTCTTTGAAGTTGACAAATATGTAGAAAGATGGCAGGCTTTCCCCTTATAGACAGAAGAATATTTTCTTATTTCTTGATGTATTTTGAAACAGCCCTTACTGAATTCTTGCATATATTTGCTTCTTGTGAAAATTATAAGCCTTCTCCATCTTGAATTTTCATAATAAATCATTATTTTTATTTTGTTATTTAATTATTATTAATCTTGAAGATTTTTATTATGCTGGCATTTGGTAATAAACATGCATATTTCCAAAAGGCAAAAAAAGTAACAGCCCCCCATTTCTCTTGTCCATGCAAAGTCAAATAAAATAACTCGTGTCATGATACAGCTCTTTGCAAACTGTGTTGTAATAGAAACAAGTTTGTCTCATAACTATTTTATTTACATACCAGGATAGCATGTAACATGTCTACAAGTAAGTTTTGAGCTATTTTAAAAACAATTTTTTAAAGTTGGGTTCTATAAGCTTAAGTATTTGAATGACTACAAATTAAAGTGGAAATCAGAATTGAAGAGGAGGATTTATTTTACTAATTTTTTGGCCTACTTAGTAACCAAATAAAAATCTGTTACTTTATAATGTGGTTAATTTAGATATGTCAGTAATATTAGTTTCCTTACCATTTGGTGTTTTGAGTTTTATAATTTAGTTACATAAGGTTTTTTTTCTATAGGTTTTCTTCAAAGATATTCTCAGGCATAATAAGTTAAATAGTAATATACTCTAACTGATACTCCCTCATATTTAAAGTTTTTTTTTTCTAGAGGCAAAATTGTTTTCTTTAAAAATACAATTTTTGATTATGTAGAATTCATTATTAATCACATTCAATTGCAAAAATAGAAACGATCATTAAAATACATTATATAAGCTGTAACTCTTTGGAGTAATAACAATATGTCATATAAACAGTGAATCAAAGCATCCAGAATCATTATCTATGTGTAGTTGCATTTTTTAAATTTAAAAATCCACAATTAAACTTTTGGCTATGCACTGTCATCATATACAAGTTAAAATGGGGAAATTATTAGCACAGAGCTCATGCTTACATTCATTTAAAAAAAAAAGGGATCCTTCCCTCTCTTAACACCCCTCTCCATCTTTTAGTAATTCTTTGACTAATTGACAGAAATGGAGAAAAGCCACTTTGAGGTTATAGTGCCATTAATTGAAAGTAGTTTTGCAAAGTTAACATTAGAAATCCACCTTGGACACTTCGAAGCAATTAGCTTTAAGAATTGTCATGTGAATTCAAAGGTCAGCCCTCCAAATGAGACAGGCATATTCATCCATCAAGTGACTTCTTGAGAAGAAAAAACCTTAAGAAATCAGTTCATGCATCAGAAATCTACTCTAGTTCTTCCAAAACACACCTCCTAAATTTGGAAGAAGTATGAACCACAAAGTGATCTTTGTTGATATGGAGGATAAGAATAAAAGCTGATAAATCACAGGGTGAATTGTCCCACTTAAAATTTTTCAACTTTTGAAATGGATGATTTGAAATCTTCAAATTGCCTGGTCCTAACAAGTCAGACAATGAAGATGGCTTTATCGAACATTCTCCAACAGAGATAATAACCAGCAATGAAAGTGAATGTAAATGAATCAGCAACATATTTTCACTGAAAATGATGTGAATAATATTCTGCCTTGGAGATCACCTTTGAAGAAATAATTTATTTTTCAGTTCCCAGCTTCCTGTCATAAGCCCACGTTTGCCTTTAGCTCGGGAAAACAAGAACAGAGGCCTACCTCTTGTGTCATACCCAGTCACTGAAAATAAGAATCCAGCATGCTTGTCTATCTTGTTTTTTAATCAAAAGAAAATAGCAGACATAAACTATAGTTCTATAGGCATGTGGGTGGCCTGAGTCAATGTAAATGAGAACTTTTCAATTTTTTTTTTTTTTGCCTTTTTAAAGGGGGGAAGACAGGGCAATTGGGGTTAAGTGACTTGCCCAAGGTCACATGACTAGTTTTGCATTAAGTGTTTGAGGCTGGATTTGAACTCAGGTCCTCCTGACTCCAGGGCCAGTTCTCTATTTACCGTGCCACTTAGCCACCCCACCTTTTCACTTCTTTAACCCATCACAGAAAGAGAAATCACTTTTCAGGTAACACTCCAGTTACCTGAAGCCAGTATAATCACCATCACTGCCTCTGCTGTCTTCCCATCATCAGATCTGGGCTGCTGGATACAGCCCAGTCACAGCCAAGGTATGAAATCTATTGCTCAGTTGAAGAAACATGAAAGTAAAATACTAATCAAGGGAGGAGTCATCATTCTGGTCTGAGCTGCCATCTACCTGAGCTGAAGTAAAAGCCAAGCCATGAACAAAGATGGCGGATGGCATAGTACTATTTAAAACATCACAACGAAAGGCAAGGCAGCATCCTGGGCTAACTTCACAGAAACATTTAACTGAATGGGATCCAAAGAGAACAGAAGACCCCATAGCATGCAGACTCTAAGTGAATCAAAGTCCTGAGCTTATTTTTCTAGCAGTGAAATGGAACAGTTCTTTGTTTCTCAGAACGTTGAGTAACTGTGGGTCATGTGTAGTATTAGTGTATCTAAACTTAATGATGGAATAGCTAATATTAGTAAGGTTTGCACCACAGTGAAATGCATGTGTATGTACATAAATGTTGACTTGAATACAATATCATTCCCAAAGGTTTCTTTCTCAGTAGACGATACGAATCATGAGTGAATGACTGTAGCACAGACCAAATAGTCTGTATGACTGGAGCTATCCTTTGTACTCCACACTGTTGGATTTCTTAGTTTCATAAAGAGTTGCTGATTGTCTTATGTCTTATGAAGGATCCTTCAATAACTCAAGTCACTGAGCATTTTCTGAAGAGATTTTTTTCTGAAGAGATTTTTTTACATGATCTTTAAATCAATGTCTCTCTTGCTGATAAGCACTTCCAAAAGCCTTATTTTTGCCTTCACATGTTTGTACTCAATGTACTCTTCAGCCATTGGAGTTCGGTCTTCCTTCTGGACATTTCTGGTGGAAATAAAAGGAGGAGATGATATTAAGTTTCTTTCCTTTCCTCCCCACACGAAATTCTTTACTACAGAGGGACTGTATTTTATTTTACATGTCTTTCCAATAATTGATGCAAATCAGGGCCATTTGACATTATGCAAAGTCATCAAGATTTTGGTTAGCTTAAAAAGAGAACATTTTGTTTACATTTGTACTTAGATACTTGTTTTACATTTTACTAAGATAAATTCTTCCCTTGAACATCATGCTATCTGCAGAATAGGAACTCTAAAAATGTATATTTAAAAAATATAATATGGCATAGAATATGAACCTTAAATTTGTATGTTTTATAAACATAATATGGTTTTTAAATTAAAAGTGAAAATGAGTATACTTGTTCTAAGACCAATTTCAATTATTTTAATTAAACATCCATTTTAGTATCCTAATTTCCATTTTCTGTTATTCACTTAACTTCTTTAGACCTCAGGTCTCTCATCTGTAAAAATGAGGGCATTCCAAGGTCTCATTTATCTCTAAGATTCTATGGGTATATTTTCAAAAATGTCTCCCCAAACATTTTGTTACTTATAACAGGCGGGTTTGGAAATCTCTGAATTTGAGGTAATTATGATGTTTAGCCTGGTGAATGAATAATCTATTTTAGTGGCTGAAACTTAACTGGAAAGAAAAAAGATCCAGATACCTTACTCAGTTTTGCCTTTGACTCATTATGCGACAGATATGAATGCCAAATGAAATCTACTTTTAAAATGTGTCATAGAAATTGCATAAGGATGAAGTGGAATAATCCCTGTCAACAAAAGAGAACAAAGTTCTCTTTCTTCTCATTGTAGATAAGTTCTTCATTTGAACTATTAGCTGCATGAACTGGGCCTCACATGTGGACTCTAAAAATGCACGTGTCGTTACTATGTGGGCAGTCAGAGACAACACAGTAGGGTGGAAAGAGTGTTAGCTCTGGGTCAGAGGCTCCAATCCCATCTGATAATTTCTACCTGGGTGAACTTGGGAAAAACCTCCCTGGGCTTTGGTTTCCCCATCCATAAAAGGAATGGCTGTGTTTATGTGACCTCTGAGGTACCTTCTAGCGCTAGGTCTGTGACACTATGACCTCCTGATCATTTTTGCCCTAAAACCAACTCTGATTATTTTAAATCGATTAAACATTTTTGTGGTGCTACTTTCTATCCTTCACTGTCCTTCACCTTCCCGACCTCAGTCTCAGTTTCCTAAAAATTATTTCCAAACAAGTTACTCTGCTACCTAAAAAGGAACATGTGATATTTTACTTCTTTCTTGGACCTTAATTTTCAGGAGATCATTTAGTGAAATAGAAAAAGACAGGACTACTGAGAATGGGGGGGGGAAGGGGTCCTGGAAGATAAGACTAAAGGAAAGTACCATGGCGAAGTTGCAGATGAGTATAAGATGCATTAGAAAGAAAAGGAGGGGGGGTGTAGTACCTTGAGTTTTGTCTGAAAAAATTATCCTCAAAGTCACGAAGTTTTTTTCTAATTCTTTTCTTCTCTTCTCTCACTTCTTGAAGTTGTTCTAAGAGCTCATGTCTAAGAAGGTTAAAAAATTAAAGAAAATCAAAATTAAACAGCCCTCCCCCCCACGGTAATGCAGTAAAGAGGAAAACCAATGGGGATAGTTTTAGAGTAGTTATGAAAATAAAACTTTGGGGTCAGCAGAAGCAGATGTCATGGCAGACTATTGCTATTTTAAGCATCCTGAGGGCTTATGAATCCCGTGGTGACCTTTGCCATATTTCCTTGACAAAATAGAGGGGATTTGTACTTGAGATGTATCAAATTGTGAAGGGCAGATTCATATAGAGCCATTTATAAATATCTTTTTCTTGTTGAAGTAGCAACTAATAAGAGATGTCAGGAAACTCTCCAAACTAATGAAATAAAAAAAAACAAAGCACTTCACTCTTAACTCTGCACCAGTCAGAGGACCATACATGGAGAGCTGTAAGGCCCCTCCAATGCCATCTAGTCTAACTCCCCCATTGAAAAACTCCCTGGGAAGTCACACAATTAATAATCATCAAGGATGATATTTGTACCTAGGTCTTTGACTGGAGTGCCACTATTCCAGGTGGATATTTCCTGAACAAGTTATATCTTTTTGGTCTATATGTTTTTCTTAATAAAGAAAAGTTGAAAAAAAGTAGAATTTATGAAAGTAAAAAGCTATAAGAAGTGTGACATACATAGATGCAGCATGAAGGTTGGAGAGTCTCATATCCTGACTGCCTTTTGGAGGGAACTTATCATCCAAAGGGGAAACAAAATGTTCGGCATTATCTTCCAGTTGGTCCAGAAAGCAGAAGTCAGTTTCTATGGGGATCGTGAAGTCTGGCTTTGTGTTACTGTCGTCTTCTGAGCCATCATCCTCTTCCTCCTGGAGAAACACATATTGGCCCTTTTCTTAATCTGGTTACTCTCATCAACACAAACCTATTGAGATACTACCATGGGAAATTTCAGTTATCAAGACATTGTTTAGAAGTCTAATTCTATTCAAGTCAGTCAAAGCAAAGTCAATGACCCTGAACTGGGGAATGATAAAACAAACATAATATGATACTAATGAACTCTAAGAAATGCTGAATATGAAAAACTCCAAGAAACTTGGAAAGACTATGCGTGCTAACATCGAATGATGTAGGAGCAAGAACAGAAGAAGCTGTACAGTGACAACAACATAAAAGAAAAGAACAAAAATAAAACTGGATGCTAGTTGACTGGAATGACTCAGCTCTGGGGAGAAAACCGAGAAAATTGGCTCTTTGCAGAGGTAGGAGGCTATGGATATGGAATCTTGCATGTACGAGGTTGATATATTGATTAGTTTTGCTGAGCTTTTTTATCTCTTCCTTTGAAAAACTTACTTAAAAATTACTTGGGATGATTTATTGGATAACAGACATTAGAGAATATTTAGAAATAAAGGCAGTGTGAAAACAAAAGAAATAAGTAAAAATAAAATTAAACATTAAAAAATAAAAGCAGAGAACCAAAGTGATTTGGTTTTGGGACTGTCATCTCTCAGAATATGGAGGAGGCATATGATGATGATGATGATAGCTAGGATTTATATAGTACTTTACAATTTGCAAAATGCTTGACAAATTAATTTTATTTTGTTCTCATGACAACCATTGGAATTAAGCACTATCATTATCACCATGTTACAGATTAGGAAATTTAGGAAGACAGAAATTAAGTGACTTGTTCAGGGTCATACAGCTAATAAGTGTCTGAGGTGAGATTTAAGCTCAGGTGAGACTGGCTCCAGGCTCAGGGTTTATCCACTGAGCCATCTTGCCATTAATTGCACTTTATTTTGAAGAACAAACAAGAAGTGGTTGACCATGTGGAAGTGCTGGGAACATTGACAGAGAATGATGATATTTTGGGAGATTTCACAATAACCAAGTAGGAGAACATTGGGCATAGTCATACGTGTATCTTAGACTTTAAGATAAGCAGATTTGAAGAAGTTTATAACAAAAACAAGCATGACCTCCATGGGTAGAAAAAAAAGATACGGTTTCAAGAGGTCACAGAACTCTGACGGTACAATTGTTGGGGAAAAAAAGGGAGAGCATTTGAAGACATCAAAAAATGCCAGGGGTGGGGGCGGCTAGGTGGTGCAGTGAGTAAGAGCGCCAACCTCAGAGTTGGGACGACCCGGGATCGAATCCGGCCTCAGAAAATGAGCACCCACACATAAATAATGGCCAGCCGTGTAACCTTGAGCAAGTTACTTAACCCCAATTGCTTTAAAAAAATGTAAAAAAGAATGCCAGGGGTAAATCTCTGATGAACTCGCATTTATAAGAGACATGCAAAAAGAGAGACCTCAGAAGCAATGTCTTTCACATGGCCAAGGATGACAGATTTAGAAATAGTGCCAAGAAAATGAAAGTGAAGGACAAGCTCCAATTAGCAAACAATTACCAAGGAAAGAAAACAAAAATAGCCCCTTCCAATTGGATGATGAATGAGCATGTGAAAGGGGACCAAGCTCTCACCATACAAGGCAGATTATATAATATTAACAGGTAAGAAAGAGAAATCAGACTTTGTAAAAGCTTCTCTGTCATGAATTATCAACCCTTTCCACTTTGAAGAATGTTTTTAAAATGCAAAGGGAAACTCAAGAGAGAGAAGATATAATAACACAGTACCACCTAGTCTTTACAAATGATGTCAAGTCTTCAGATTACGTCCCAAAGTATTAAAAGAACTTGTCATGATGACTAAGCACCATGATGACCAACCAAACAAAAATTAACAAAAGACTGGAGACAGGAAGCACCCCAATTTCCCAAAAGGAAGGTACTGGAAACCATAGACAGAATTCAGGAGCTGATTGTTAAATGTCTCAGGACCACTTTTATCATTCTGTACTCAATGCCAGTCTGGGTTTTTTAACAGCAAGTTTTGCTAAACTAATTTCACTTGCCTTTTTTGATATTGTTAATAGACCAGGAGAATCTGTATTTCATCCTGGGATTTAGCAATGTCTCTTGAGATATCCTTGTGATAAGAGTGATAGTTTTCAAATCAATAACACCTCACTTCTGATAGTATTCAACATTTTTATCAATAATTCAGCTCAGGGATGTCAACTCAAATAGGAAGAGATCCCTGCTGGCTGCAAATTGACTTAGAAAACCACCAATTAACATTATCTATGTTACACTGTATTTTTATTTATTTTGTCAAACATTTCCCAATTACATTTTAATCTGGTTCCAGATACAGTGGGTCCATTACTCTGTCATTTGATTTAGAAGAAAGCATCTTTCTCAAACCTATGGACCTATGAATCTTGGCTGATAAAACATTTAATGTGATCCAAGGTAATATTTATATAAATATATGGAATGAATTCCCTTACTGGAATTCACTGACTGGAAGAGAGTAAGAAGATGATTTCAACTGTAGGGTAAGAACTTTTAAAGGTTTTTAAATTCTAATGACAAATTGGAAGTATGTCCACAGTTCATGTGGTAGGGCAAGTACTATCAGATTCTGAATCTTATCAAAAGCAAATTTTCTTATGTAATAACAGCTCTATCCCATGCGGATACCAGAATAGTGCTTTAAGTTTCATACACAAGTGTCCAAATTCACAGGAAAAATTATGATATTTGAATTAGCCAACAAATAACCTGATCAGAGTTAAGATACAACTACATCCAGCTTCAGATTATTATCTCTGCAAAAGACAAATGAAAATGTCTGAATCTGAAACCTCACTAGTGCCATGGTCAGCCACATGCCTTTTTCAAGAGTTGCTAACAAAGATCAAGAGTGATTAAGTTTGAGTTTCATTTTGGAATGTGATATCAACAAAATCAGGGTTAGTGGAACTGATCTCTTTATGGATCAGTTATAAGTAACTGAAAAAATAAACAAAACTTTGATTAACTTAGACCAGGGGTGGAGGACCTGTGGCCTCAAAGCCACATGTGTCCTTCTAGGTCCTTGGGTGCCGCCTTTTGACTGAGTCCAAGTTTTACAGAACAAATTCTTTTATTAAGGGGATTTGTTCTGTGAAGTTTGGGTTCAGTCATAGGGCTGCACTTGAGGACCTAGAGGGCCCCATGTGACCTTGAAGCTTCAGGTTCCTTATCCCTGACCTAGACTGAACACCTGTACTCAGTCATGCAAATGGAGGAAGACGGGACTGGGACTGGCTGCAGAAAGTAGATAAGTTTCTTGTAGCTCTATCACTGCAACTAGATAAAAAACACAAATCAAATGTTGTACTAAGGATAGAACAGAATTATCATCTTCATGTATGAAAAATATTGCAAGTAATAGTGTGTTTTTTTAGATATCTAGCTAGGAAGACAAATGGCAGGAGAAAAATCCCAGCACAGGCAGAAAAGTATGATCTCAGCAGCTAAATGGGCTGTCACTATGTAGAAGTTGGAGGGATTTAGAAGGAAGAAAATTCATTCCAGAAGCTTTTGTTAACTATGAAATCAAATACTAAGGTATACCAACAGTTCTTTGTGGCAAATTTTTTTTTTTTTTTGCTTTTTTGGAAGGCAATTGGGGTTAAGTAACTTGCCTAAGGTCACACGGCTGGGTTTTTGTTTGTGTGTGTTAAGTATCTGGGGCCAGATCTGAACTCAGGTCCTTCTGACTCCAGAGCCGGCGCTCTACTCACTGCACCACCTAGCTGCCCTGGCAATTTTTTTTTAATGGAAATGAAGCAAAGGAAAGAAGCTAATCTTTGATCAAAAGAAAAGAATTGTTTAAAGTTGACTATATTCATGCAATTAATGATTTTCTGGAGACATTACAGAGAAGTAATACTGGAGATCAAATATCAATATAGTTTTCATTAATGTGAGGCGTAGGAACTTGTCAGGACTAGCTATTAGCAGTTTTGGTTCTTCACCTTTATGTCCTTGAAGAAGAAAGCTGTTTCACCCTCGATAATTGGTTGTAGTAAAGGACTTCTCCTCTTGTTGGAAGGGGAACCCTGTGGCAAACATTAACAAGTATATTACGTTGTGAATCACTTTCTCCTCCTCCTTTCTCCCCATCCCTCGCCTTTCTTTTATTTATTTATAAATAAAAATTTATATATTTTTCATATACAATTTGCATAGTTTATATTAATATATTTTCTTTAGAGGAAAGTAAGAATCATGTAGTATAACCCAATAATTTATTTGTTCATTTAACTTAATTTTATAATATCTAGCTAGGGAAGAATCTTGTTGAAATGTATCTAAGGTGGCAGGTTAGATCTGATGTCTCCCTGGCAATTCTATTCTAATGAACAATTAGTCTATTAAAAGAAGTCCCAAAAATGTAATCACAAGAATAGCAAAAGAATTTCAGGGTCAGAATAAAACAAGTTCAATGACAACATAAAGTGACAAGATGTGTCATCGAGAGATGTTTTCAAGGCCTGTCATGAACATATTAGTCAAATAAAGATGCCTGACAATAATAGCACTGGAATAGAACTGGCATTAGGAATTCCTTGGCCGACAAGGAAGGAGATATCTGAGACATACAGAAAAGGGCAGCAAGTAGCTGTATTAATGTATGTGTTTAAGTATGTACATATGTACATATGTATGATCTTCTTCTCAAGACCAAGGTACCACCTGTGTATACAGAATTGGATAGTACCTTCCAAAACATTACCATCAAAAAGTTGATAGTATGATATGAAGCTGGCCAACATATTGAAGTCATTCCCCATCATTATGGGGAATTCCTTAACATAAAACAGCCAGAATACCCAGGCCAAAGGACTGGGGAGCTTACAAAAAACAGTCAAGTGTTGTGGACAACAGGATCATTTCACAATCCTTTTATAATTACCTTCTTCACTTTCCTCTCCATACTCCCTTTCAATCCCCTAAGAAGGCCATCTCTCTTGCTACAAGTGGGAGACTGTCTCCCTGAAGCCAGAATCCCAAGAAGGACAGATTCTTTCCTTAGGTAAAAGTTTTAGAGAGGCTGTGATAGTATTATAAACTCCCTTCCTAGGGAGGGGAAGCCTGGGGTTGTTATTAGTTCAGCTTTGACTTTGGTTTTGAGGGAGCGCTGAGTGCCACTGGTGTTCCTGTCCAAGTCTGCACAGATACAAAATTTAGAGTGGGGACCTGAGGGATGTTAATAGAATTATATGTGTGGGCAAAATACATTACTCAGAGAGGCAGGAAAGACCATAATCTAGAAGACAAAATTGAATAATTAAAGGTAACAATTAACATTGGATTTTTACAATTAAATTTAAAAATAAGATTTAAAGGGGGAATCTGGTAGGCTTTATTTGATCAGTTTTGTCCATTTGTGGCAAATGTAGCCATAGATATTTTAATGAATTCTTCATTCTTCCAATTAGTTGGCTAGAAATTTCTTAGGCAGACATATAAAGAGAGATGCTATCTGCATCCAGAGAAAGAATTGATAAATAGATGTATAGAATAATTATACATGTAAATATATATGTATACATATACATATATACATACACACATATGCATATATACGCACACACATATATACAGGTGCACACATATGTGTTGGTGTATATATATGTGCTTGTGTCATATATATGTGTATATGTATATGATATATATGTTTGTGTGTGTGTATACACACATTTGTATCTGACAGGAGTCATCTCAGGGGTGGGGAGGGAATTTTAAAAAGAGGAAAAAATTTAAAAAATAAAATTTACATGATAATTCTGTGATATATTTGGAGGGAATAGCAATCTGTACATGGCAGATTTGCAGTTTCATGTGCAATCATCTTTTTTAATTGTACTCTGTTATGGAAATGCTTGTCTTGCTCCCTGAATTGAAAATAAAAGAAATAAAAAAAAAAGAAATTTCTTAGGCTGTTAAAAGAGAGTAATGAGGATCCAGAAAGACACTTGTATACCAAAAGCTAGGAAAGTATTTTTACTCACAATGCTGGGAATGGTGTTGGCCCGTGACAGGATTTGTTTGACCAAACGATATCTGTCATATAATGGCTTCATAACCTGACGTTCGTGCTTTGTTACCTGAAAAACAAAAAAGGACAATTAGTTCACCTTTCTCCCAGGTTTGTGATCTTGTAATCTTGTGATCTTAGTAAGCTAATTCCTTGGCTGCTGGGTTAAAAGGATCACTGTTAAGAAGGAAAAATATTCAATCCCAGTCATAAATCTTCTCCCTAATAACTACTTATGTAAATAATACCAATAAATCTTATCAACATTTAAGATAATATTAGTAATTTATCAGGCTTTTAATAGCATAATTTTCAAGTATAGGTTAACAAAGACACACGTGATACTCATGTATAAACACACGTGACCCTTAATTACTCAACTAACCTTGTAGATCCCAACAGAAAAACAGACTTAGCATTCCTGGCTGGGTTTGTCTGTACATGTCATTTTTTTATTTTATTCAGCAAAAAGGCTGTGGGAAAGGGTAAAGATTCCTATCTGTAGCAACCTGCCTCATGAGACTTTCCAACACTTCTTTAATGTTCCTAAGTAGAATACATTAGACTCCTCACTGCTGCCCAATCGAGTTGCAGGGCCATGGAATAATGGGAAAAACCTGAAGGAAATTGTGGCTAAACATAGAACTATCATTCAATCGAATAAGCATTTATTGAGGACCTACTATGTGCAGCCACTAGGGAAAGAGTATAGTGACTGGATCTATAATTTCATTGGTTTGAGGAACTCCCAGGTGAGGAAACTCCCTCTACCATTGCAGATTAGCATGTATGTAAGTATAGCTGTCTAAGAGGTGAGGTCTGACCCCAGGCTTTCCTGACTTTGAGGCCATCCCTCTGTTTATTACTCCGTGCTGCCTCTCTGGGCACAAAGGCAAAAATGAAACAGTCTCTGACTTCAGGAGGTTTACATTCTGTTGAGAAAGACACTTAAGATCTAGCTCCTATGCCTAGTTCCCTTAATAAAAGATACTTCAGGTAGCAGGGGGATCCAGGAAGTAGCACTGGGCTGAGCTTTGGAGGAAGCAAAAGTGCGAAGGGAGAGGATGACATGTACGGAGGACAGGCAGCCTGGAGAGAAAATGTTGTATATAGGCAACAGCAAGAAAGCCAGTCTAACTGGACCAAAAATTGCATCCAAGGGATTGATGTTGGAATGGAATGGAATCAGAGTGTATCCCAGTTTTTAATCTAAGTATCAGAGATTGCATCATGGACTGAATGCATTTCTCACAGTACAATTCAAAGCTGCCTCCGTGGCTTTGAAAGTATCGACCATTTTCTATTCTTCATGTCTCTTCCGTTATAATGGGTGCTGATAATTGCTTGGCTCCCTGGTGCCAAGATGTTTTTTTCCCCTAATTTGGATTTGTAGGTTGATCATTGATACAGCCAAATCACCCTGAGATGTAACAATGAGGTGTTTATTTAGGACTGGGAGAAGCTGTGGTGGGCGAGTTTTGGTTCCCCCTAGATTAACCTCAGGATTATTTCCTGGGTAATGATTAGACCTCAAAGTGGATACGTTTGGTGATCCTGAAAGTTACTAGTTTAAAGTACCTAATTCAGATGTTTGACAGCCTTTAAAGTCCTTTACAAACTGGATCCAACTGATCCTGCTAGCTGCTCTTGTTTCCCCTCCCACACTGGCTCTTCTGGTCACTGGGACCTCCCACCACTCCAGTTGCTGCCTTTGGGTCACCTCTATTCCTTCAAACTCTCTCCTCACATTCTCTTCTGGGAGCCCATAGCTCTGTTCAAAGATCAGTTCAAATGCCACTACTGACACAAGGGCTTCCTTAATATTCACTTGTAGTTAATGCTCTCTCTCCCCAAAATGATTCTGGAGTATACACTGCTTATTTCAGGAGTATGTAAAATTCCTACGCCCAGCATAGTGCCTAGTGTGCAGTAAAGTTACAGATAGGGACCAGACCTGTGATTTCATTAGTATTGGGAAATCCCAAGTGAAGAAATTCTCTCCACCACTGTAGGTTGGCACCTTTTTAGTAATTTACAGTCTGAGAGAGCTCCTTGGCACATTGAGAGATTAATTTGACTTGGTAAAAGTCACATAGCCAATATAATTGGAAATGACACTTGAACCCAAGCTCTGAAGTCAGTTCTCTATCCATTAAATGTTTGTGGCACCTAAGTACTTGTATTGCTTGATTTCTTAGGCTAGGCAGCAAGCTAGAGCACACTTTTGCTTTAGAATCAATGAAGTACAGAAATAAAAACTTGGCATTGCCATCTTACCAGCCCAGAAATCAAACTAAAGACTTTTGCTGATTTTCTATTCTGACCTTATTTTCCTTCCATGTACCCATTAGATAAACATCACAAAATCTGGAAAGGATGTCCTAATCAATTGTCCACTATTTATTAACAGGAGAAGAAACATCACAAAGGCTGGATTTGAAAGCTGTTTATCTTTTGTGATTGATTTATCTTTACCAAAAGTGCTACACTCCCCCTAAACCCTGAAACAATACTTATTCTCTAGAGGATTTTGTTGTTTTTGTTCAGTCTTATCCAACTCTTTGTGACCCCATTTGAGGTGTTCTTGGCAAAGTACTAGAATGGTTTGCCCTCATCACTTAGCATAGGGCCTAGAATATAGTAAGCACTTAAATGCTTTTTTGCTCATTTATTCATTTGGAGAGATCTATTTCTTTCTCTAGCTCATTTTTATAGAAAACTGAGACAAATTGGGTTAAGTGACATGCCCAGGGTCACATAGTAAATGTGGCTTCCTGACTCCAGACCTGACTTTCTATCTACTGCACCATCCAGCTGCCCAATACTTATTAAGGGATTAGTTTAAAATTTATTTTTATAAAAGAAATAAAGAACTGATTTTTTTTGTGTGCTTATAAGAGGACATATCTTCCATGCTGTGAAATTGCCAAGTACCTCATAATAAAGGCCTTACTTGTTACATGGACTTGCTAAACATTTACACTTGTGATAAAAGCCCTCAATCAGTCTTAGAGAAGGAAAGGAAAGTTGCCTATTTATTAATCTGTGTCCAACTTTTGCCAAAATGCTGTCATGATAGGCCACATCACCTGGTAGAGAATTAGAAAAATGACACAGAAATCAGTATTTCCAATGCTAGGGATTTTCTGAAGCAAAGTAGAAATGATCCACTAGCAATCTCTTTCAATGACTCATCATGGCATGGAAGTGACTTTGGACAGTCTTACTTATTGATGAAAAGTATAATAATAAAGGTCCCTGGTGGCCAAGAGGGATAAGCAGGGTAGATGAATAAATAGGCTCTATCTCAATTGGGACACATATATGAACACTATATTTCACACTAGTACTGAACTTTATATAAGCAAGGTTGATGTAATAATAGTAAGAATGGTTTTCATGTCATGCTTTAAGGTTGGCAAAGTGATTTCTATGTTATCTCATTTAATGCTCACAAAAACCTTGTGAGGGAAGTGCTTATATACCCCCACTTCACACACGTAGGCAGGAATAGGGTTGAATCTGTCTATTCTTGTGATCGCTGGTTCTGACTGGTGAGTTTTCACCTTATTTGAGTGGCGACAAGCCCACCACACCCAAAGCAGCCAATTCTGCTGGGTGTAGATTTTCTCCCAATCTCTTCCAACTCTATTTCTGAAAACAGTAATCAAACCAACATTTCTATTGCCCTTTTTCTGACTCCAATCACCATTTTCTTTGTCTTCTCCTTCCTCGCCACCATTCTCCTGAATATTTTGTCTTTCTTGGGCAGGATAAAGTCTCCTAAAGGCTGGGACTGTGTTGCTTGTGGTATTTGTACCCTCATCACTTAGCATAGGGCCTAGAATATAGTAAGCACTTAATAAATGCTTTTTTGTTCATTTATTCATTTGGAGAATCTATTAAATATGAATTAAGCATACTGATAAACAAATGACAAGAAAACCGAGCAAGGAGTTGGGTGGAAGGATTCAAAAGATGAAAAGCAGAGTCCAGAAAAAGCAACATGTGTCAATATAAAGCAATTTCATTTGCCACTCAAGAGTTCTGAATTCTGAAGTCTCCTGGAAGGCATAGCTCACCCTGAAAAATATCACCTGTCAAAACATTTTAATTTTTCTCTGGTTCAAATATTTAATCCCTTTAGAAGAAGCTCTTTCTTAGCAATGAAAATCTGTGAATGTTCTATAACTTACAGGTTTTTTAAAGAGAAGTTTAACCTTTATTTTTAAAATTTATTTTATTCTGAATTTAAGAAATAAAACAAGCATTTCCATAACATATTAGAATAGGAAAAAAGATGGCTGTGCATGAAACTGCAAATCTATTATGTACAGCTTTCTATTCTTTTTAAATATGTAACTTACAGTCTTAAAGAGTCACCTGAGGGTACTGAGGAGGTTAAGAGATTTGTCCAAAGTCAAAGAACTGGTATGTACCAGAAGCAGGGCTAGAACTCAGGTCTTCCTGACTCCAAAGGTCTACTTTCTATTCATTCCACCATGCTGTCTTTCAACAAAATTAATTGCAGAGGAAAAGAACTATTATTTAAATGCAGGATTATCTACTGTCAAAGAGTTGAAAACAGAAGTCTTTCTCTTAAAACCATTTAATATTCTCAAACCCTGATTCACATTCTGACCTTTATCCATTCTTAACCGAACTTACACACACACACACACACACACACACACACACACACACATACACACTATTGCTTTTTGGAGGGCAATTGGGGTTAATTAGTGATTTGTCCAAAGTTACACCTCTTGTAATTGTGTCAAGTGTCTGAGGCTGGATTTCAACTCGGGTTCTCCTAACTCCAGGGCTGGTGCTCTATTCATTGTGCCACCTAGCTGCCCTGAACTTATATATATATATATATATTTTTTTTTTTTTTTGCTTTTTGGAGGGCAATTGGGGTTAAGTAACTTGCCCAAGGTCACACGGCTAGGTTTTTGTTTGTGTGTGTGTTAAGTGTCTAAGGCCGGATCTGAACTCAGGTCCTTCTGACTCCAGGGCCTACACTCTACTCACTGTGCCACCTAGCCACCCCTGAACTCATATTTTTAAAAGGATATTTATAACAAATTCTATGTTCAAAACAAGACCTGGAAAAAGACTGCCTTCTGGTTACATGAAATTCAGTTATAAAACTCATTGTCCTATGATAAAGTTAGCCTTGGGAATTCTAGACTGTTCTCTTTGTAACACTATGGATTATGGGAGCCTGAAACTGGGAAGAGAGAAACCATGATCACAGGCAACGAAGTAAAAGCATTTTTCTGTATGCCTCAGAGTACCTGAGGAAGTGCTGGGCACAGAGTCAACAAGTCAATAAATGAAACAACTCAGATTTATTGCCTTGGTGGAAAAAAAGTGTTTCCTATTATAAAAAAAAGAAAAAGGAAATCCCTGCACAAAGTTTTTCAGACATTCATGAACTAAACTTCAGTTAAGCGTTTTTAAGTTCATACTATGTAATTGAACAATGTGTTTGGCAACAGAGAAAAGAA
This sequence comes from Gymnobelideus leadbeateri, assembly GCA_011680675.1. Taxonomy (NCBI): domain Eukaryota; kingdom Metazoa; phylum Chordata; class Mammalia; order Diprotodontia; family Petauridae; genus Gymnobelideus; species Gymnobelideus leadbeateri. Next base: position 5,160 of record WOXC01003649.1, on the reverse strand, counting down.
CATGTTGATAAGGCCTGGCTCTTGCCCCGACACACCTGATAATAACATAGCAGGAGAAAATGATTCATACAGAGTAACTCTAGTAAAAACAAAAAGATGATATCTCAGTGCTTCCCAGAATAAAAGGCTCAAGTGGGGGAAAGACCATTCCTCCCTAGAAGGCTCAGGGAAATATCCCTAGAGGATATAGCACTTGAGCTGAGCTTTAAAGGATGGCTCTAAAGGAATAATCCGGGCAAAGACCCAGAAGAGAGAAAGTAAAAGATGTATATGAGCCATTTTCAGTTCTCTAAATTCAGTCAAAGTCCAGCTTCAGGATCCACATGGGGATGGGGTAGACATGGTAGTAGAAGACAGGAAAGGTAGAAAGAATGATGTCAGATTGGAGAAGATTTTGAATGCCAAGAGTCTGTATTTTATTCACAGGCAAGAAGGAGTCCGGAAAGGCTCTGAGTAGAGAATAACATGATCACAGGTAAGGAAGCTCAACCCAATGCTGGCATGAAGAATGGATGATTATCTCAAAAAGGCAATTATTGCAACTGTATCAACTTGAAGCTTCATCTTCTCATTGGATCTTCTCGATCTTCTCATTGGAAGGGACCATCAAAATCATCTAGCCTTATCCCTTTATTTGACAAATGATAATAAAGAACATGAGAGAGTTCGGTTGACCAAGCTGGATACAGATTGCCAGTCCAGACCTTCCCAGTCAACCCCACTGCTATCTGATTTTCATTAAGGCAGACAGAATCTTTGCATTACTAAATTTTACTTGAAAACTTATTTTTCTCCCAAACAGAAAAGATGGGATAGTGTACATACCGGTCTTCCATGGATGCTCTCATAATACAACAAAGATTTTTGCAGGGCCACTTTCTCAATGGCAATCTGGTCTCTGGTCATGTCCTGTATGGTAGAGTAAGGAAAGAAAACATAATACTTATTAATATTTTGGTATTTTTATTTAAATTAGTTCCCCAAATAAAAACCTGAAATACTCAGTATTCCATTGGTTCCCTTGTCTTGTAGCTTATTCTGAAATTGGCTATTGGTGGCCCTATGAGCAAGATACTGTCAGAATACAATAGCATCACAGTGTCACCATCAGTAATGAACTAAGCTCTGAGGGTATCCAGGTGGTGCACTGGGCTTGGAAGAAGGAAGAATGGAGTCATGAAGAGGAGGACATGATTGAAATGACTCAGAAACAACAACAAATTGATGACTGAAAATATCTCCATGTTGTAGTGAAGAGCCAGGCACCTGTAACAGCCATTTCTAGGAACAATAATTCTGCTTAGGTCTAAGAGTTTTGGTTGTATTTATTTTATCACAGAGAATCAACAGTTAAGCTGTGACACAAATACAAACAGAATAACTGATCTAGACTCAAAAGAGAGCTAATCCAGTCTTTCTCATTTTACAGATGAAGAAATGAGGTTCAGGAAGGTTATGTGACTTGCCCAAATCCAGACAGCTAGTGTTAGAGGTAGGATTCAAACCCAAGTCTTCTTGGCTTCAGAACCAGAGGTCTTTCCACTATATCATGCTGTTTCACTTAACCCAATGAATTCCTTTGCACAAAATCTAGAACAGCACTTTTTAAACTGAGTCGAGAAAAATGTGGCAAAAATGTGGTAAAAGGTTTTTGAGCATGCTGCGACCAAAAATTAATTAAAAATCAAATGTGTAATGAATACAAGGTGTTTCTAGCAGCACTTGCCTTCACTGCAGCCTTGATTCTGAACACAAAACATGTGCACTTTGAATTGCACACCAACACCAACAAACCTCTCTTTGGATCAAGAGTGGAAAAAGTTTAAGAAGCCCTGATCTATGACATAATTAAAATCAGCTAAAGTTACACATTAGTCAAGTTAAGAAGCATTTATTAAAGTGTCAGGTACAGTGTTAAGTGCTAGGGATACAAAGAAAGACAAAAAAAAAAACTATGATTCCTTGCTCCCAAGGAATCATCGTCTAAGGAGGGACAACTAGGTTACATAGTAGCTTGTATAGAGTATTACAGAATACCACCGGTAAGACTGTCGGGACTCAATGCACAGTTTTTGAATAAAAGCATGATTTTTTTCCCCTCACTCCCATACCTTAATGTCCTCAGGATAGTTGGTCTCCATTCGCTTCTCTTGTAGCTTCTTCTGAATAGATTCCAGGGTAGATTCAACACTAGGCTTCATTGCTTTATCTACCAGCTCTCGCCTCTTGTCATCCTTCTCTAACTGAGAGCCAAAACTCTTGGGGAGCGTGTTGCTTCGTTGGCGCATCTGGGGAACTAATTCTTCTTCTGATATCTTTAGCTTTGACTCTAGTTACCCAAAAAACAGTGAGAGGCAGAATTGAGATGGCAAATTAATGTGAAGAAGTAAAGCCCAGTTTCTCACCTAGTTTCTCACCTTTTCCCTAAACCTCTAGAAAAATCATGACCTATGTCATCTATAAACCAAAAATAATTCTCATTGGGAAATTAAAAAAAATCACAGTAAGTCATTTTTTTCCCATGAAGGTCGGCACAGGGAGACTGACACAGAGATTTGTAGACATTGGAGATGGCATCTGATCAGGAAAACACAGCATCCCAGCACCCAGGGACTTAAAGAGGACCAAGTTGTGGAAGAAATTGCAGAGGGTCCTTGAGCTAGTGTAAGTTGTAGGAATGGGTGTTACCTTGATGTTCTGCCACTTACTACCCATTTCTGGGAAACAGATCCATGGTAGACTGAGTTAGGGGAATTATATCCAGGCATGGCAGAATGGTCATGGGCCCTAGCTATGTACTGAATGAGGAATAAGTTAAGCAAACAATAGCTTTGTGATTCTGACCCCAGAAGCAAAGCAAAGACTGAGTTCCAATATCCAGCCTAATCTAAATTTTACAGTGAAATATACAAGGCAGAGATACCAGACCAAAGGGAAATCTGTAGTTCTGCTACTCTGAACCTGTTGAACTTCCAAGAGAGCTGGGCTGAATACAACAGTGACCTACTATTACCTCCAACTAGGGGACAAACCAATAGTTGTCCTGTTGAGACCCAAAACTGGGTTAGGAACCTGTGAAGCTTAGACCAGGAGGCTAGTGAGAAGCCTGCCCTAGACCATATCACTCTGGAAACACTAAAACTTTTCAGGTCCGCAGATTGAATTGTCCCTGAGATCTTGAAATAACACATTTTTTTTTTGCTTTTTTTTGGAGGTCAATTGGGGTTAAGTAACTTGCCCAAGGTCACACGGCTAGGTTTTTGTTTGGGTGGGTTAAGTGCCTGAGGCTGGATCTGAACTCAGGTCCTTCTGACTCCAGGGCCAGCGCTCTACTCACTGAGCCACCTAGCCACCCCGATAACACAATTTTCAATATCCTAAGAAAGCAGCAGGAGGACTGAAGAGGGCAAAAGTTCAGCCCAGATATTCCTCTCAGAAATTTGCAGAGCCCAGCCCTAAGAAAATAGCCCAAAGTAAAGAATTAGGCTATAAGAATGAGCAAACAAATAAAAACAATCCCACCATGAAGAGCTACTATTGTGACAAGGAAGCTTGCCCAACCTAGAAGAAGACAATGACTTCAAAACATTTCCAAGCAAAGTCTCAAAAACAAAGCTTGGACACAAATTCAATGGGAATTACTAAAGAGATAAAGCAAGATTTTATTTAAAAAGCTAAAAATGAGTTTAAAATCAAATGAAAGTGGTAGAAGAAAAATGGGAAAAAATAAGAGCTACAGAAGAAAAAACAGAGAGTTTGTTTGCATGTTGTCTTCCCCATTAGACCGTAAGTTCCTTGAGGGAAAGGACTATCATTTGCCTCTTTTTGTATCCTGAGGTCTAGGTATAAAGTTTGGCACACAGTAGGCACTTCGTAAATGTTTATTTAAAAAATAGCTTGGAACATAAAACTCTACCCAAGAAAATAACTCAGTGAGAATCAGAATGGACCAAATAGAAACTCCATGAGACATCAAGAAGTACCAAAAGACAGTAAAAAGACTAGAAAAAATAGAAGAAAATGTATTGTATCTCATAACAGAAACAACTAACCTGGAAAACAAATTGAAGAGAAATAATTTAAGAATCCTTAGACTACCTGAAAACCATGATCAAAAAAGAGAAACCAGACATCATATTTTAAGAAATCATATCAGAAAACTCTACTGATCTCTTAGTACCAGAGGGTAAATAGAAAGAATCCAGCGTTGGTCTCTTAAAGGAACTCCCAAAATAAAAACTCCCAGGAACACTATATCCAAATTTCAGAGCTCCGGAGTAGAAGAAAAAATTCTGTCAGCTGCCATAAATAAAGAATTCAAGTACTCAAGCAACCATTAGGACCAAGATTTAGCAGTCACCACAATCAAAGGAGCAAAGAGCTTAGAATGTGATATTCCAAAAGGCAAAAGATCTAAGCTTGCAGGCAAGAATAATTTACCCAGAAAAAAATGAATACAATCCTGCAGGTGAAAAAAAATGGATCTTTAATGAGACTTCTGAGCTTTCCTGATGAAAAGAACAGAGCTGAATAAAAAAATCTGAAGTACAAACACAGGGCTCGAGAAAAGAATAAAAAGCTAAACATGACTGAGCAATCATAAAGGACTAAACAAAGATAAGCTGTTTCAATTTTTATATGGGGAGATAACACATGTATACTCGAAGAACTCTGTCATCATCAGGGACTACAGATGCAGGCTAACTAGACCGGAAGGCCTGGGAGTGGTTGTATTATGTTTTGATGATCTTAAAAGAAGAATGGAAAGGGAAGGAAAGAGGAATGCACTGGGAAGATGGAAGTGACAGAAAGAATGGTGGGGAGGGGGAATTATCTCACATAGTTGGGGCACAGAAGTAGAAGAGTACACAGCAAAGAGTATGGCGTGGCGTGAGGGGGAGCAGGAGATACCTGAACTTCATTCATCTGAATCGACTAAGGGAGGGAAGAGTTCACAAACACACCCATATACGCACACAGAGTTAAGTACAGAAATACATTTCACCAAACAGAAAAAGAATAAGGAAAGGGAAAAATAAGAATAAGGACAGATTAAGGGAGGGAGTAGTCAGAAGTAAAATAAACTTTTAAAGGGGGAAGGTCACAGAAACAAAGAAAATATAAGAGAATAAGACAAGAGGGAAATATACAATTAACAGT
>WOXC01003648.1:0-14619 GCA_011680675.1 Gymnobelideus leadbeateri | reverse complement strand
AGCCTACAAATCGTGGGGAGATCCAGCGATCAGTCTTGGGGGGTAATCGCTCTTGCTTTAACCTCCCTGGATCTGGATTGTGATCTAGGGTGGAAGTTGTGGGTGGGTTTACAGCTTGCCAGAAACGGAACTTGCCCCCCACACGTTCGGGACGAAAATTCCTCTATCTGGCCTTAAAGCCATAGTGTGGCAACAAGCCCAAAAGTCAAGCAATTAAGTGGCAACATGCCAAGGCAAAGGACACAGAAAAATGCAACCCTAGACTCCTATTTTGGGGGCATAGAGCGGGAAAAGGACTGTGAGGTCAGAAGTCCTGCTCCAAAAGCCCCAGGGGAAAACATGAGCGGGGTGCAGGCCATAGAGGACCTTAAGACGGACTTTAAAAATCAAATAAGAGAAGTGGAGGAAAGATTAGAGGGAGAAGTGAGAAGGATGCAGGAAAAGTATGAAATGAGGGTCAACAGCCTGACTGAGGAAAACAACACCTTAAAAAATAGACTAGCTCAAATGGCAAAGGAGGCCCAAAAGGGCATTGAGGAGAAGAATGCCTTAAAAAGTCGAATTTGCCAGATGGAAAAAGAATCTCAAAAGTTCACTGAGGAGATTCATTTCTTCAGAGCTAGACTGGAGCAAATGGAAGCTAGTGACTTTATGAGAAATCAAGATGCTGTTAAGCAGATCCAAACAAACGAAAGATTAGAAGGCAATGTGAAATATCTCATGGGAAAAACCACTGACCTGGAGAATAGATCCAGGAGAGACAATTTAAAAATTATTGGACTACCTGAAAGCCATGATCAAGGAAAGAACCTAGAAATCACCCTTCAAGAAATTCTCAAGGAAAACTGCCCTGATGTTTTAGATCCAGAGGGCAAAATAGAGGTTGAAAGAATCCACCGATCACCTCCTGAAAAAGATCCCAAAAAGAAAACTCCCAGGAATATTATAGCCAGGTTCCAGAATCCCCAGATCAAGGAGAAAATACTACAAGCAGCCAGGAAGAAACAATTTCAATATTGTGGAAACACAATCAGAATAGCCCAGGACCTGGCAGCTTCTACACTGAGGGATCGAAGGGCATGGAATATGATATTCCAGAGGGCAAAAGAACTGACAATGAACCCAAGGGTCACCTACCCAGCAAAACTGAGTATTTTGTTTCAGGGGAAAATATGGTCATTCAGTGGAATAGAGGACTTTCAAGCATTCTTGAGGAAAAAACCAGAGTTGAATAGAAAATCTGACATCCAGACGCAAGAAGTAAGAGATGCCTGAGAAGGTAATCAGGGAAAAGAAATCAAAAGGAACTTATCAAAGTTGAACTATTTACATTCCTATATGGAAAAGCAATAACTGTGACTGATGATATCTTTCTCACTATGAAAATAATGGAAGAAGGGGGTGTGGTCATATGAATACATATGTGAATGTGTGTGTATATGGTTACAGTTATATATGGATAGAGGGCATAGGTTGAATTTGTTGGGAAGGGAGAATACTCAAGGGATGAAATTATGAGGTGAGAGAGGAAAGTGGCAAGAGGAGATGGGGAGAGACAGGGTAGGGTAAACTATCTCATGTAAGGGGAAGTGGTTGCAAAGGAGGGGGAGAATAAGGAAGGCTAAAAAGGCAAAACCACATTCACATTGAATTTGGTTCAGGGAGAAAATGACATACATACTAAATGGGATATCTCAACCTGCAGCAGGATAGGGGGAAGAGGGATGAGAGGAGGGATGATGGAAGGGAGGGCATCCTTGGGGTGAGGGGAGGTTGGAAGTACCCACTATAGAAGAGGGACAGGATCATGTAGGGAATGGACCAGGTCGGGGGTGGGATGAGTGGGAGGGAATTATAAGCAGCCTTGTACAATATATCTACCATGATAATGTTTTGCATAGCTAGACATGTACAACATATACTGAATTACTTATCTCCCAAGAAGGAATGGGTGACAAGGGAGGAAGGAAATGGATCTGAAATTCGAGGTCTTAACATTAAATGTTTCAAATATATATATAATTACTATTATTAATACTCTTTTGCCTATACTTGGGAGACAAGATGTGCAGGCATTGGGACACAAAGATTCATCTTCCTCTAATGGAAAAGTCGATGGGGGTATGGGAGAGAGCAGATTGGAGGAAGCAATATCTTGTAGGACTGCTATTCAGGGAGGTTGGGTAGGGGAATAATGGGGGGAAAATGATTGTAACTCAAAATCTGGCGGAAATGAATGATGTAAAACAGAAGTTAATAAAGCATTTGTTTTAAATATTAAAAAAAAAGTAGCCTTCCATTTATCACCACATGTTCTTGTTCCTGCCTGTGTCATGGGAACTTTTGCCTCCAAAATGCTTCTGAAAGGGCTGTTCCAAGATCACTCCTGACTTCCTAAGAGCCAAATTCACCAGGCTGTTGTTTTTTCAATCATAGGATAAATGAAAGAATGAAAAACAAAAATTAAGTGGTCTGGTCTCTGGAGTTGCTGACACAGGAAAAGGCATTTTTAAAGCAAAGGAAATCCATCTGTTTGATTAATTCAGACTTTTCATAAATTTGATATTTAATGATTATCATGATGGAGACAGAAAATCAAGGCTGTCCACTGCTCACAAAATTCACATGTCATTGGGGAAGATTACATTTATGGGAATAAATTTAGTTCTAGGCAGATAGCAGAACCCACAGGTTCTTAGGGCTTAGCAGCAGGGCAGATTGCAAGGCTTGATGATCCACCATCTTACTAGAATCACTTTACTTAGTGACTCCCTCCTTATTTGTGCTCCATGAGTGGCCATCTCATCCCAGTGGTATACCATTCACACAGCAAAACCTTCTATTATCTTTGTTACTTCTTCATCACTTCTCATTTCGATTCATTTACTAAGTCTTAGAAATTTTATTTATTTTATTCATTTACTAAGTCTTAGTAATTTTACCTCAGATTATCTTTGGCATGTATTCTTTCTTCTGGTATAGGACCTCATCATTACCTCCTATGGACTATCACATTAACTTCAATTTTTTAAATTAATTTATTAGTTTAGTTTCAGTTAACAAGATTCAATTCTATAGTCCCTTGATTTTCAAATTTCCTTTACCTCTCTCCCCCCTCCCCCCATGAGAGTATATAGTGCAGTATAGGATCTGCAAATACATTCATGTTAGACATTAGTCAAGTTACAAAGGCGTATTGGACTAGGTGGGATGGAAATGGTAGAGAAGAAATAAAATCAGACAATGAAAAGAAAAAGATCAATTAGTTTGCTTTCATCAGGATTCAAGCTCAGTTCTTTCTAGTTATATCTCTGGATGTCGCATTTCTCTCCTTCATAAGTCTTTCGGGATTGACTTATATCACTGCATTGCTGAAAATGTCATAACTGGTCGTCACACATATGTTGTGTCTGTGATTGTATACAAATTTCTTCTGATTCTACTCTTCTCTCTCAGCATCAGTTTGTATAAGCCTCTACAGGTAAATATGGAAACAGTCTCCTCCTTGTTTCTTATAGCACAATAATATTCCATTACATTCATATACCACAGCTTGTTTAGCCATTCCCCAATTGATGGGCACCTCTTTAATTTCCAATTCTTTGCAACCACAAAAAGAGTTGCTATAAATATTTTTGTACATTTGGGTTATTCCTCCCTTTTCTATGATCTCTTTGGGATATAACCCTAGAAGTGGTATTGCTCGGTCAAAGGGTATGAAATTATTTATAGCCCTTCGGGCATAATTCCAGATGGCTCTCCAGAATGGTTGGATAAGTTCACAACACCACCACCAATGCATTAGTGTTTCAATTTGCCCACATCCTCTCCAGCATTTGTCATTTTCTTGCTTTGTCATCTTAGGCAATCTGACTGGAGAGATGTGGTATCTCAGAGTTGTTTTGCTTTGCATTTCTCTAATCAATAGTGATTTAGAACATTTCTTCATATGCTTATAGATATCTTTAATTTCTTTCTTTGAAAACTGTCTGTTTGACCATTTTGACCATTTATCCTTTGACCATTTATCAATTGGGGAATGACTTGCATTCTTATAGATTTCACTTAATTCTCTGTATATTTTAGAAATTAGTCCTTTGTCAGATACATAGGTTGTCAAAATTCTTTCCCAATTTCCCACCTCCCTCTTGATCCTGGTTACATTCTTATTCCAAAACCTGGGATCTTTGTGTTTGTCAAACAATAGATTACTATATTCATTAACTGCTGGGTCTCCTGCGCCCAGTCTATTCCATTGATCCACTACTCTACTCCTCTGCCAATACCAAGCAGTTTTGATGACTACTGTATAATACAGATTAAAATCTGCCATAGCTAGTCTACCTTCCCTAGCATTTCTTTTCATTAATTCCCTTGATATTCTGGACCATTTGTTTTTCCAAATAAATTTTGTTATAATTTTGTCTAACTCTAAAAAGTATTTTTTTGGTAAACTGATTGGTATGGCACTAAATATATAATTTAATTTGGGTAAAATTGTCATTTTTATTATATTAGCTCGACCCAGACAGGAGCAATTGATATTTTTCCAATTAGTTAGATCTGATTTTATTTGTGTGAGAAGTGTTTTGTAGTTATGATCATATAGGTTCTGGGAGGAGAATATTTTCAGCGATCTGCAAAAGCGGAATTGGGAGGATGAGAACCTCAAGCCAGATCAGCACTTTGCAGTGGACAGCTCCATGCAGCTGAGTTCTTGTGACCCAGAACAAATTTACTGGCAGGGGAACATTTGTGGAGCCATTGGAAGGAACAGGAAGATTTCTTCCACATCTCCAGTCCTATGCAGGAACTGCTAGGGTAAGCGGTTGCTTCCAGGGAGGGGCAGTGAAGCTGGACTGAGGAAGTTCCTCAAGGCTGGGATGTCAATGACTACCTTGAGGGGATGGCCTGGTGCTGTGCATAGGAGAGTCCTGGATTGCAGTGAGAGACAACCCAGGTGCCTGTTTGGCAAGAGAGTATAGAACAAGAGAGGTAGGTGAATGTGGCAGAGTAGGAACCTTGGGAATCAGAGCAATATATTTGGGACCATGATTGAGTGGAGAGGGTGGCTTGAGAGGCATAGTAGAGAAAAAGAGAGACTCTGTTGGGTATTAGATCTGTGACCTAAAGATTATTAGGTGTCTCTCTACCACCCAGGTATGCCCCCAAATATTGTAGCCAAGTTCTATAGCCAGTTATAATATTATCCCTGCCAAGCACAAACATCATCAGAGGGAGACAGTCATGTCTGTGATGTTATCTGATGAATCTTCAGTAATCTCTGCTGCTCGTTAATATCAAAGAACTAAGCAACAGGCATTTATTAAGCACCTACGATCTACCAGACACTGTGCCAGGCACTAGGGATGCTGAAACACCAACCAATCTCTTCCTTTGAGGAGCATATATTCTATCATGGAAGACAAAATATACATACATACATATATACATACGTATGCATGTGTCCATGTGTATAGTGTTTTGATAGAGTCTGGTTCTGTTTCTCTATCTTTGTGTCTGTATGTGTACCAAATACATTAATTTCGTATATATGAATTATATAGCAAATAAAAACAAAGTAATTTCAGGGAAAAGGCACTAGCGATTGGAAAGGGACAGCAAAGTCCTCGTATAGAATATGGATGGCCTATTACCTCCTTTTTCTTAGAAGTCCAGCTTACAAGATTCCATTTGTGGGTTTTGTTGTGATATCACACTTTTGTCTCACATTGAGCTTAACATTAAGCATAAAAGGGCCAATGACAAACCTTTCGGGCTCTCCACTAGAGACCCCCATCCCAGGTGACATGGAACCCTTATGCTCCAGTCATTTAGCCAATTGCAGGTCTAAGTTCACTATCACCTGGGCCACATCTCCACACCATTTCTAGGGAGCATGAAAACATTTATCAAATATTTTGCAGAAAACTAGGTAAAGTAGCACTACCAGGTTCTCCTGGTTGACCATTTTGGCAGCTCTGTCAAAATGGAAATGAGTTAGTTTAGCTTGGCCTATTTTCGATGAAATCAGACTGATTTTTTTTCTCTTTCTCTTCCCCTTCCCTTTCCTATATATTCACTGGCCATCTCTTTAATACTATGGAACACCTGTGGCACCTTTTCTCCCATTTAGAGTCCCCAGAATACCCACATTTAAGATGTTCTGTGTGTTCACAGACACCAAATGAGATCTCAGGAGCCTCCATTTTTCTCTAGTCAATCAAATGGCAAAAATTGCTGAAAGCAAAGGCATTAAATGGAATAGATCATTCCCCCATAATATGTACAGAGCATAGTCTCCCACACATAGGTCCCCATTGGTGGGGTAGGGGTGGTCAATGAGAATCCATAGTAATCACCCTAGAAGAACCCACATAAGGGGACAGTTCTGGAGGGGCAATTCAGACCTCCACTGATGCTCCTGGTGTTGGTGCCAACCTAGACCAGACAGTTGGCAGATTGCTCCAGTGGACTCGAAAAATGGTTTCTTTTGTGAGTGGCACTCTCCCTCTTTGTTCCGATCTTGTCTATATCCATTTCATCACAATCTGCCAATCCATCTAAGCCATTTAGGCCTAGGGTTTGGTGGCTAGAACTTTTCCATGCTAAGGGAAGGCTGACAGTCAAGTCACAGCCACTACATCTCCCCTTCCCAGAAGAAATGTAGGCAGAGTGTCCCCAGGAAGCATTAGGTATCTCCATATCTACCCTATTGTTTGGATTCCAGATAAAGGTTTTTTATACTTAATTGTCTAATTTAGAGTTCAGACAGCCTGACACAATTGAAAGATTCTGGATTAGATGATAATGAATTTGAGCTATAACACATCTGAGTAGGCAAGGTCAGTGTTCTCCCTCCACCTCACCCCCAATGCTGTCCTTATACATATCTCTCAGCAGCAAAGCTGCTTTGGTGCTAGATTTTGGCCACTGAAAACCTGTCTCCCTACAAATACATTCTAGAATAATTCCCAAAAATTAAGCCTGAAGTTCATTGATCTATAATTTGCAGATTCCATCCCCTTCCCCTTTTTGAAAATGGGGACATTTTCTATTCTCCAACCCCCTCATGGTTCTTTCCTGAAGAAGCAAGTCCCTCTGAGGGAGAGCCAGGAGGCTGGTAGTACAAGCAAGTCCCACTATCACCATCTCAACTACCACTACCCCTGAGACCATGTTGGAAACAGCTCAGCACCTGGAGCTCAAGAGCCCATACATGGGCCTCTCGCAAAACACTGTCCCTGCTTCAGTCTCAGAACCCACAGGCATGGCTGGGGGAAGGACTTCTTGTAACAAGGGGCTAGTCAACCATGCCCACCACCTGTTCCCCTTGGGGCAGGAAAGCCAGCCTAGCTAAAGCAGTGAAGCACCCCAAGGGAAAGATTAGAGGTGGCAGGTAGTCTGCCTCCTCTTGCTGCTATCCCTGAACTAAGGGATTGCTGCATTAGCCTAAAGTCTGCCAGTGCTACACAAATATCATCAGATGTGTCCAGGAAGAGCTCATCTTAGCTCTAAGGTTTGCTCCAGCCCCAGTAAAGAGCTTTTCAAAACCCTATGTTGTCCTCAGATTTCCTTGTCAGTTTTGGTTCACACAATTTGCATAAAACTTGACAGTTAGAGGGACCACAGCAGCCATCTCGTCCAATCTCTACATTAAGGGCATCCCCAAGTAACATGCCAGAGAAACAATCATCTAGCCTTTCTGTGAATACTTCCACGTTTGGGGAACCCACAACTTCTTCCAGGCAGCCCACTGGACTTTGGGAGAATTCTCATTTTTTCTGAAGATTTTCTGATATCATGCCTAAATTGGTCTCTATAACTTCCAATTATTGCTCATGATTCTGACTTCTAATCCTTTATTAACATGACAGACTTTTATGATTGGTACTTGTTTTTCTGGGTTTCTCTGTCTTCATTTAGGCATTTCTCATGTTGCAATAATAGTCCATTACATTATATTTACATAATGTAATTTGTTTAGGCATTCTGCCAACTTAAGGGCTCCCCATAAGTCCCCAATTTAAAACAACTACTACTACTACTACTACTACTACTACTACTACTACTACTACTACTACTACTACTACTACAAAGCTGTCATAATATTTTTATATGCATGAATATTTCCCTCTTTTTCATTTTATTGGGGTATATGGCCAGTATAGCTGGGTCAAAAAGTTTGCTCAGTTTAGTGCTTTTGGAACATACTTTAAAGTGATTTTCAGGGGCAGCTAGGTGGTGCAGTTAATAGAGCTCCTGTCCTGGAGTCAGGCAGACTTGAGTTCAAATCCGGGCTCAGACATTTAACACTTACTATCCATGTGACCTTGGGCAAATCATTTAACCACAATTGCCCTGCCTTCCCCCCAGCAAAAAAAAAAAGTGATTTTCAGAACTGCTTGCCCAACTCATACTTATACCAACACTATATTATTGGGCCTGTTTTCCCACTGTCTCTTCAACAACTGTCAGTTTTCTTTTCTATTGTCTTCTTTACTAATCCATTCATAAAGTACAATTAGTTGTTTTCTTCACTATCTTCTTATCTTCAGTAGCAGTGCTCTATGGCTCATGGCTGTAAAGTAGAACCTCAGAGTGACTTTAACTTTCACTTTCCTAATTATTAGTAATTCTGATCATCGTTCTATATTTGTGCATTGCTTAGATTTCTTTCTCAGAAAACTGCCTTTCCTCTAACCATTTATCATTTTGAAAATTCCTCTTATGATTATGAATAAAAATTGGTTCTCTATATACCTTACATATAAGAGAAACGTTCTGCAATTTTTTCCCATTTCCCTACTTTTGAAGACTAATTTTAGCTTCAATAGTTTTCTTTTTCAAAAAACGTTTAAATTTGATGTAATACAAATGATCAGTTTTACCTCCTGGGATCTTCTTTCTCTCTTCTTTGCTCCCGAATTCTTCCTTTATCTATAGAATTCAGGAATTTGTTTATAAAGTCATTTTTTTGTCTAATCAGTGTATTCATTTGAAACTTCTTTGTTTATGTTGTGAGATTCTGATCTATGCCTAATTTCTATGATACTGCTTTCCAAGGTTCTCAGAAGCTTTTGTCACAAAGTAAGTCCTTACCCCAGGGTCTTTAGATTGAAAGAACACTAAATTACTAGATTCACTGGCTTGTCAGACTATGCCCAGAATTCCTCTCCTTTTTCACAATCTCTAGAACTAAGTGGTCACTTTCTCCCAGCACTCCTATCATTTCCATTCCAAGAACCAGTTCCTTTCCATTAGTGAGAATCAGATCTAGAATAGTCATTCAATGTAAATCTACTAAGCACCCACTATATTCGAGGAAATGAGCTAAGGAAATGCTGGGACTACAAAGAAAGGCAAAAGGCATTCTCTGTGCTGAAGGAGTTCAATGTGAGAGGGAAGATAACATGCAAACAACTATGGAGAACCATGCTATGGACAGGATGTAATGGAAGTAATAAGCAATGGAAGAAATAAGAACTGGGGAGGGGGAAATGAAGGAAGGCTTCCAGAAGAATATAAGATTTTATCTGGTAGGTAAAGGATATCAGGGAAGTCAAGACAGAAATGGAAATATCAGTATTAAATCAGGGGAGCAAGGAAAATGTACCTTTCAGATCTATGGATAAGGGAAGACTTTATACCCAAACAAGAGATAGAGAACTGGAAATCGAGGGTATGAACATCAAAAGTAGAAAGACTGAACAACTTGGGGCATATAATTGTGATGGAATGATGAACAGCATAATTCCAGAAAATCCTGAGAAAACACAGAAATGATGCAAACTGAATTGAGCAGCCCCAGGAGAAAAATGTACACAGCAATAGTAATTGTAATGATGATGCACTGTCACAGAATGAGCTACTCTGATCAAAGTGATGATCGAAGATAATTCTGAAGGACCCTGGTAAAAAAAACATTATTCATCTCCAGGGAGAGAACTGATGAACTCTGAGTATAAGCTGAAGCATAATATAAAAAAAAAACCTTTCTTTATTTTTCTTGTATTTTTATATGTGTTTTCTTTTTCAACTTGACAAAAAGGAGAAAAAATTAAAAGTGAAAGCTGTGCAGAGTGTGGGAACATAGGCCCACAGATACACTGTCGGTGGAGCTGCGAAATGGCAAATCATTTTGGAAAATTATTTGGAATTATGCAAAGAAAATAACAAAAATGTCCATAGCCTTGAAAACAAAGACTCTATTACTGGACTTATACATCAAGGAAGAAAAATGTCCCCATATACTCCAATATATTTACGACAGTACTTTCTGTGACACCTATGAATTGGCAACAAAGTAGATGCCCATCAGCGGGGGAATTATTGGTAAGTAAGGTATGGAACATGAATAATGCAATAGTACTATGATCCTTTTAGAAATGGTGGGAACACTGAGCACAGGAAAGTATGGAAAATTCTGTGAACTGATACAAAGTTAAGTAGGCAGAAGAAATAAAAGAGTATATATTCATATATATATATATATACAGTAACTTCAAAAATTTAAATGGAAAGAATGACACGCAAAAATAGTAAAATTACGTGGAACATTTTGTTCCACAAGTGGGACTGAAAAGAAAAAATGAGAAAACTCCAGCAACCTACCCTGTCCAGCAGGTGAGAGTTCCACAAGTGTTACACATTGCACACCTTTTTTCTATATGTACTGAAGAGTTCTGCTCCCTTTCTTTTCTCCCTAAAGCTAAAAAATTCTATTTGTCACATGGCATGGCTCTGGAGGATGAGGAGAGTAAGAGATACATACGATACCCCGGTGATATGAAAAACAGAAAGCTTCAATCAAAGTTTTGAAAAAGACGTGAAGTATCTCAAGGGTAATGTTGTTGTTTGTCCTTCTTTCTTGAAGAGGACCGTGTTATCAGGGAAGTGATGCCAGGACTTGCAAGAGAATTGGATATAAGTGAGGGAGGGATATGGAAAGTCACCAGCCTCACTTTGTCCTCCAGAGCCATCTGGACCCAGTGGCAAGATCTAAATCAGGATGACTGAAGATGGCCTCAGATGCAGTGAGACAGACCTTGGCTTTTTTAAGCTAAGGGCCTTCCCAGGCCTCAGTTTGACTAACATAACACCCATTCTGTGACTAAGGCTAGGTAAGAGATGAAGGAAATATGTTCAGGGAAATCATGAAGGGGGGATGGAGGAAAGAGTTTGGGGTGGGTTATTATCAGTAGCAGACCTCAAACTAGACTATAAATTAATGATTATGAAAACAATTTTTGTTGTTGCATACTCCTGTCTGACTTTTTTTTTACCTCATTTGGGCTTTCTTGGCAAAGATACTGAAATGGTTTGCCATTTCCTTCGGCAGCTCATTTGCCAGATGAGGAACTGAGGGAAACAGGGTTAAGTGACTTGCCCAGGGTCACACAGTTGAATAAGTGTCTGAGACCAGGTTTGAATTCAAGGAGATGAGTTTTCCCGACTCCAGGGCCCACAGAATACCACAATGTCCAGAAAAGAGTTGCAACATGTTAAATATTGAGAGGCTGATAGATAGAAAAAATTAAGCCAGTCAAATTCAGTGTCTCCCTATCAACCGAGGAGCCAATATTATATCTTCTCTGGCCTTCAAAGACTTTCATAAACTACCCACCATCATATTTCTAGGTTCCTTACACCTTACACACCTCCCCTTGTCCCTATGATATACTTTGCACACATAAGCCTTTCTCATCTTTCTTTGATCTTTTTGGTGTATACACCTAGCAGTGGTATAGCTAGGAAAAAGGTATGCTTAGGTTAAGTGTTTTTGGAAAAGTATGGAACAAACTTTAAAACTGATTTTCAGAATGGTTGGACAAACTCATAGCTACACCAACACTTGATTATTGGGCTTGTTTTCCCACAGTCTCTCCAACAATTGTCATCTTACTTTTTTAAATTGTCATTTTACCAATTAGTTCATAAAGGGCAAGTAATTGTCCTCTTAACTATTTACCAACATTTCTTTGGTATCAGTGCCCTATTGCTCAAGGTTGTGAAGGAGAACATCAGAGTTGCTTTCATTTGCATTTTGCTAATCATTATTAATTTTGAACCTTGTTTCATATGTTTGTAGATAGCTTACATTTCTTCCTAAGAAAACTACTTGTTTATATTCTTTGCCCATTTATTGGTTAGAAAAGTCCTCTTAAGTTTGTAAATACGAATTGCTTCTCTATATACTTTAAATACCAGAGAAACTTTCTGCAAAATACGAATTGCTTCTCTATATACTTTAAATACCAGAGAAACTTTCTGCAAAGACTTTTTCCCACTTAGCAGTTTTTTCAAGTTTTATTCGCATGCATTTCTTTTCCTTTTCACTCTTTTTCTTTTCTTTTTACAAAAACGTTTAAATTAATTCTTACCACCAGTATTTATGGTCTTTAGATTTCTGGAACACTAAAAGACGTTCTTTGGCGTCTTAGACTATGCCCAAATTGCTTCTCCTTTATCACAAACTCTAGGATTAAGGGGTCACTTCCGCCCAGCATTCCTAGCATTTCCATTCTAGCAACCAGTCCCTTCCCATTACTGAGAATCTGATCTAGGATAGTCAGTCAATGAATATACATTAGGCACTATGTGCCAAGCACATTGCTAAGTAAGTGCTGAGAAGATAAACACATGTCATGCGATATTGATAGTCATGGTCTTTATCGTGATTGTGGGCATTTTCAATATTGAATTGGCACTACAGACTTCTGGGTCACAGTTAAAGGGAGAGGGGAGTACTTTCTGGCAAGAGGGAGCAGGGGCCCTGAGAAGCAGCATCATTTGCAATCCCAAAGAAACACGCACATTGAGGGGCAGTATTACTTCAGGTCAAAAGGGAGCAGGGATCCTGTGGGGCAGTTTCAATTGCAGTCCCTAGGGATCAGAGGTTTTTCCTGGGTAAAGACCAGACAACAGGCCAGGAAATGAGTGACCAAACCTCTCCCCAAATTAATTCACTTTGGAACCACCAAAAATTTTCAAACCCCCAGAACTAGCTCTGACAAACCAAAAACTGAAATCGTTCTAATTCAAAAAGGTAAGCAGGGAAACTATATCTTGCTAAAAGGTATCATATGCAATGATACAATGTCAGGGTTCACCAAATATGTACTGAATGGTAGAGCATCAAACTTCTTAAAGAAAAAGTTAAATGATTTACAGAAGGAAATAGACAGTAAAACAATACTAAGGGTGATCCCAAATTTCCTCCCCTAGAATTAGGCAAATCTATGTATAACATTAATTAAAAAGAAGGTAAGGAGAAAAAAAGAATATTAGACAAGTTGGATATGAGAGAACTCTGGAGAAAACTGAATGGAAATGAAAAGAAATATATTTTTTCTCAGTTATATGTGGCACCTTCACAAAAAATGAACAAATATTGGCTCATAAAAACCACATAATCAAATGGATAAAAACACAAATATTAACTACAGCTTTTACAGACCATAATGCAATACAAATTTTCAAGATGTAGAAGTATAGATTAAAAATTAATGGGAAACTAAATAACTTAATCCTAAAGAATGAATGGGTCCAGAACAAACCATAGAATCAACCAATAATTTCATTAAATAGAAGTAAAATGAGTCAACATATCAAAATTTGTGGGATGTAGCCAAAGCAGGATTTAGGGGAAAATTTCAATCTCTAAATGCTTACATTAATAAAACAGAGAAGGAGCATATGAAGGAATTGGGTATGAAACTTTAAAAAGTAGAAAAAGAACATATGAAAAAATCTCCAATTAAGTATCAAAATGGAAGTAATTAAAACAAAGATGAGATTAAGAAAACTTTCAAAAAGTCAAACTAATAAGTAAAAGTAGGTGGTGGGTTTACCAAAATACTGATAAAATAGATAAACGATTATTTAGTTTGACTAATAAAAAGAAAGATGAAAATCAAATTACCTGTCTCAAAAAGGAAAGGGTGAATGAACAACCAACGAAGATAAAATTACAGCAATGCTTAGGAGTTATTTTTGCTCGATCATATGCCAGTAAAACTGACCATCTAAATGAAACAGAAGAATACTTGCAAAAATATAAACTGCCCATGTTAACAGAAGAGCAAATACAAGACTTAAATAATCCTACCTTGAAAGAAGACATTGAACAAGGCATAAAAGAATTCCCTAGGAAACAATCCCCAGGACCACATGGATTTGAAAGGGATTCTACCAAGCATATAAAAAACATTTCATCCCAATACTATAAAAACTATTTGAATCAACAAGTAAAGGAGTGCTTTCAAATTCCTCTCATGGCACAATTGTGGTTTTCATACCTAGACAAGGCTGTGGGAATATACACACACTGATACATTTTTGGTAGAGCTGTGAAATGACACATTCATTTTGGAAAGTAATGAGGAATTAGGCAAAGAAAGTAACAAAAATGTCCAAAGCCTTTAAAACAAGAACTCCATTATATCCCAAGGAAGCCATCAATAAGAAAAAAGGTACCATATACTACAAAATGTTTATAACAGCACTCTTTGTGACAGCTAGGAAGTAGAAACAAAGTAGAGGCTCATCAACTAGGGAATGGTAAAACAAGGCATGGAACAAAAACATCGTGGAATATTGCTACCACCCTTTGAGCAA
>WOXC01003647.1:0-30943 GCA_011680675.1 Gymnobelideus leadbeateri | reverse complement strand
TTTTGGGTCATAGCATTCAGATAGCCCAATGATTCTTGAATTTTTTTTTCTCAATCCATTTTCCAGGTCAGTTGTTTTTGTTATGACTTTCTTCAACATTTTCTTCTATTTTTTCAACCTTTTGACTTTGCTACAATTATTTCTTGTTGCCTCACTCCATGCTTTTTCTTTTTTTTTCTTTTCTTTTTTAAACAAATGCTTTATTAACTTCTGTTTTACATCATTTATTTCCACCAGATTTTGAGTTGCAATCATTTCCCCCCCATTATTCCCCTACCCAACCTCCCAGAATAGCAGTCCCACAAGACATCGCTTCCTCCAATCTGCTCTCTCCCATACCTTCTCCATACCCCCATCGACTTTTCCATTAGAGGAAGGTGAATCTTTGTATCCCAATGCCTGCACATCTTATCTCCCTATTACAAGCAAAAGAGTATTAATATTAGCATTTATATATATATATATATATATATATATATATATATATATATATATATATATTTGAAACATTTAATGTTAAGACCTTGAATTGCAGATCCATTTCCTTCCTCCCTTGTCACCCATTCCCTCTTGGGAGATAAGTAATTCAGTACATGTTGTACATGTCTGGCTATGCAAAACATTATCATAGTAGATATATTGTACAAGGCTGCTTGTAATTCCCTCCCACTCATCCCACCCCCCACCTGGTCCATTCCCTACATGATCTTGTCCCTCTTCTATAGTGGGTACTTCCAACCTCCCCTCACCCCAAGGATGCCCTCCCTTCCATCATCCCTCCTCTCATCCCCCTTCCCCTTATCCTGCTGCAGGTTGAGATATCCCATTTAGTATGTATGTCATTCTCTCCCTGAACAAAATTCAATGTGAATGTGGTTTTGCCTTTTTAGCCTTCCTATTCTCCCCCTCTGTTGCAACCACTTCCCCTTGCTTCTTCTACTTGGGATAGTTTACCCTACCCTGTCTCTCCCCATCTCCTCTTGCCACTTTCCTCTCTCACCTCATAATATCATCCTTTGAGTATTCTCCCTTCCCAACAAATTCGACCTATGCCCTCTATCCATATATAACTGTAACCATATACACACACATTCACATATGTATTCGTATGACCACACCCTCTTCTTCCATTATTTTCATAGTGGGACAGATATCATCAGTCACAGTTATTGCTTTTCCATATAGGAATGTAAATAGTTCAACTTTGATAAGTTCCTTTTGATTTCTTTTCCCTGATTACCTTCTCAGGCATCTCTTCCTTCTTGTGTCTGGGTGTCAAATTTTCTATTCGATTCTGGTTTTTTCCTCAAGAATGCTTGAAAGTCCTCTATTCCACTGAATGACCATATTTTCCCCTGAAACAAAATACTCAGTTTTTGCTGGGTAGGTGACCCTTGGGTTCATTCCCAGTTCTTTTGCCCTCTGGAATATCATATTCCATGCCCTTTGATCCCTCAGTGTAGAAGCTGCCAGGTCTTGTGCTATTCTGATTGTGTTTCCACAGTATTGAAATTGTTTATTCCTGGCTGCTTGTAGTATTTTCTCCTTGATCTGGGGGTTCTGGAGCCTGGCTAAATATTCCTGGGAGTTTTCTTTTTGGGATCTTTTTCAGGAGGTGATCTGTGGATTCTTTCAACCTCTATTTTGCCCTCTGGGTCTAAAACATCAGGGCAGTTTTCCTTGAGAATTTCTTGAAGGGTGATTTCTAGGTTCTTTCTTTGATAGTGGCTTTCAGGTAGTCCAATAATTTTTAAATTGTCTCTCCTGGATCTATTTTCCAGGTCAGTGGTTTTCCCATGAGATATTTCACATTGCCTTCTATTCTTTCATTTGTTTGGATCTGCTTAACAGCATCTTGATTTCTCATAAAGTCATTAGCTTCCATTTGCTCCAGTCTAACTCTGAAGGAATGAATCTCCTCAGTGAACTTTTGAGATTCTTTTTCCATCTGGCAAATTCGACTTTTTAAGGCATTCTTCTCCTCATTGCCCTTTTGGGCCTCCTTTGCCATTTGAGCTAGTCTATTTTTTAAGGTGTTGTTTTCCTCAGTCAGGCTGTTGACCCTCATTTCATACTTTTCCTGCATCCTTCTCATTTCTCTTCCAATTTTTCCTCCACTTCTCTTATTTGATTTTTAAAGTCCTTCTTGGTCCTTTATGGCCTGCAACCCGCTCATGTTTTCCCCTGGGGCTTTTGGAGCAGGACTTCTGACCTCACAGTCCTTTTCCCACTCTATGCCCCCAAAATAGGAGTCTAGGGTTGCATTTTTCTGTTTCCTTTGCCTTGGCATGTTGCCACTTAAATTGCTTGACTTTTGGGCTTGTTGCCACACTATGGCTTTAAGGCCAGATAGAGGAATTTTCGTCCCGAACGTGTGGGGGGCAACTTCCATTTCTGGCAAGCTGTAAACCCACCCACAACTTCCACCCTAGATCACAATCCAGATCTAGGGAGGTTAAAGCAAGAGCGATTACCCCCCAAGACTGATCGCTGGATCTCCATACAGTTAGCATGCCGGCCGGGAGCTGGAGCTGCCTCTGAAAACTACAAAATGGGGTGTCTCCTCAGTGGCTTCTAGCACCCAGGGGAGGAAGCTGACGCATTCCCCAAATACAGGTCCCAAAGTCCATAGGACACTAACCTCTTACTTTGTCCTAGGCATGTCTATGTTGATAATTCTGGAGTCACCACAGCTCCTGGTGTTTTGGGGTTCCTCCAGCCGGCTGCTGGCCCTGCTGCCCTTGGGCTAAAACCTCGGCTCACGCGGACCTGGGCTCGGCTCGGCTCCTGCGCTCTGCAAGCTGCATGCTGCCAGGTCCCAGACCGCTGCGCTGGTCATTCCTGCAGGGCTGCTGGGCTGTTCTCAGCGGGAGGTTAGCTTCTCTGTGTTGTTCTGTGGGTGCTGGGGCTCCAGAAGTTGTTCAGAGTCCCCTTTTACATAGTTTAGGGGGAATGTGGGGGCAGAGTGGCTTGGACGCGCTGTTTCTACTCCCACTTCCATGCTTTTTCACTAGCTGTTTTTCTTGCTTTTTTCCTCTGCCTACTTGGCTTCCCTGACTTTCTTCAAGATTCACCTTAAATCTCACCTTGTGTAAGAGATCTTTCCTCTCTTTCCTTCCACCAGCTGGTAGTGCTTTCCCCACTGAAATTACCTTCCACTCACTCTGTTTATATCTTGGACGCATTTACTATGTGCCTAGTAGTGTTCCAGGTACTAGAATTGCAAAGACAAAAGTGCAATTGTCTCTGTACTTGAGAAACTTACAGTCTATCAGGGGAGACAATGCATGAGCATCATATTCCACTACATAATCATCACAGATTTCACACATTTTACAAAAGTGGGGTGTGACCATTATGTGAAGCTTTGGAAAAACTATGCTGGTATTACTTAAAAAATCATTTATTACTAAACTGTCTTTGGCATAAGATTAAGATGTATGGAATACATGTGAATATATGTTAAAACTGAATACTGATAGAGTGCTGGCCCTAGAGTCAGAAGGACCTGAGTTCAGATCTGGCCTCAGACACTTAACACACACAAACAAAAACCTAGCCATGTGACCTTGGGCAAGTTACTTAATCCCAATTGCCCTCCAAAAAGCAAAAAAAAAAAAAAAGACTTTTAAAAAGGGGCGGCTAGGTGGCGCAGTGAGTAAGAGTGCCGGTCTCGGAGTTGGGATGACCCGAGATCGAATCCGGCCTCAGAAAATGAGCACCCACACACAAATAATGACTAGCCGTGTAACCTTGAGCAAGTTACTTAACCCCAATTGCTCTAAAAATAACAACAACAACAACAACAAAAACCTGAATACTGACAATGTGCATGCATTGAGAATTCTAGGTTCATGGCTCACAATGTGCCAGAGATAAATGTGTATCCATATGCCACCAGTGAATACATTGGTGCTCAGTTTACCTTTTAAGTGGTATGCAAATAGAATTATACCATGCAATGATTACATGATGAAAGGTTACAAACCAATATTTGGACTGAAAAAACAGGGTTCGACAATTATGTGGTTAAATGTCATATACATACATACATACATACATACATGCAGATATATGCACATATATATGATGTGAAATATATGTAATTATATTCTGGAGTATATAATTTGGGGTGATGGAAGTTATTAGCATCTGGGGGGATCAGGAAAAAGCCTCATATAGAAAGTGGCACTTTCACTGAGTCTGAAAGGAAGCTAGAGATTATAAGAGGCAGAGATGAGGAGGGAGTACATTCTAAGAAAGGGGGACAGGCAATGCAAAAGCACAAAGAGGGGAGGTAAGAGGAATGATAACAAGGCCAGTTTGGCTGTAGAGTATGTGATGGAGCATGTGATGAAAGTAATATGGAGTAATGCTGGAAAGGTGACTTGGGGTCAGGTTGTAAAGGACTTTAAAAGCCAAACATATAAACTTGCATTTTATCTTAAAGGTAACAGGAAACCACTGAACTTATTGAGTAGGGGGATAATATGATGCAACTCATGCTTTAGGAAAATCATTTTGGTAGTTGAGTGGAGGATGGACTATAGTGGGGAGAGACTTGTGGCAGGCAGACTTACCAGCATGCTATTGCAGTAGTCCAGATGTGAGAAGATGAGGGTCTATACTAGGGTGGTGTCTGTGTCAGAGGAGAGAAGGTGATGATGCAAGAGATATTATAGCCCTGAGAACAGATTGACTGTGGGGGATGAAAGAGAGGGAAGAATCAAGGAGTACGACTGTGTTTTAAGTCTGGGAGGATTGTGTTGTCCTCGAAAATAATAGGGAAATTTAGAAGCAAGGAGTCACATTTCTCTCATTTATGAATTAAGCTTAGAGAAGAAATTTGTGAGAGGAAAGACTTAAGGTAGGAGACCAATAAAAAGAAAGAGTGTTCAGAGTCAAGGGTTGTTTTCAGGACTTGAGTCTAAATTGAATAGAATGGGACGAAAATAGCACTGAACTAAGAGACAGAAGACCTAGGTGTATATAATCAAGCTTAGAGAAATCACAGACCACTCTGTCCCTCAGGTTTTTAATCTGTCAAATGGGGCTAGTGGTAGCATCCCAACTTATCTCAGCAGACTTTTGAGACGATAAAATGAATTTTTTTATTCAGACATTCAGAAGTATAACCTGCTTTTGGCAGGGGTGGCGGGGGGGGGTATAACTATAAAATTACCAAAATTCCAAATGAAGGAAATCCAAGATGAAGAAGGTTTTTTTTCTCCCAATAAGGAGCTCTGATCAGCTTTTGTTCATGCCCTGCTTCTTTGTTTTCAAAAGTGGTACAATCACCCCAAGAGCTAAAACCTTTGCTTATGTCACTTTGTGAATAACTCATCTTTCTGCAGCTTAGCTGTTCTTTTTCTAAAGTGGCTTGTTCTCAGATGGGAAATGCCCTGATTGGATAAGTACCAAGCAGCCTAGCATAGTCTAATGCAACTTAATATGATGGCTTGTCCTCACTGAAAGTCCTATAAATGTTTATGGAAGTTGACAATAAAATTTATTACTAGGTTTTCACAGCTAAGGCTGAAGGCAGGGTTTGGTAAACTCTTTGAATAATTCAGGGTTTCAATTATTCAAGTAATTTCTGAAATACTGGTCAAGAACCTTCAACTCCCCTATCAAGAACATTTAATAGTCCACAAATCAACCAACAAGCATCTGTTAATTTTGCTTGGTGAGCTCATCCACTCCCATTGATTCAATTATCATTTCTATGCAGATGATTCTCAGATATGTTTTATCCATAGTTTACCTCTCACCTGACTGTGACTATTACATTTCCAACTGCCTACTGGACATCTTGAACTGGGTGTCCTATAGATATCCTAAATTCAGCATGTCCAAAATGGGATTCATAATCTTTCCCCTGAAACCCTTCCCTTATCCTAACTTTCCTGTAATTGTCAAAGACATCACCATCATCCCAGTCACCCACACTACCACTCCTCCATGTCCAATCTATTTCCAAGTCCTATTGATTCTACCTTTTCACCATTTCTTGCACAACACTCCCTCCTCCCTTTCTCTGCTCTCACACTTTCCCCACTCTGGTGCAGGTTCTCACCACTTCAGTCCTGGACTATACCATTGTTCTTCTTGCCTTAATTCTCCCCACTCTAGTCCATCCTTAACTCAGCTATCTTTCTTAAGCACAGGTCTGACCATATCACTCCCCCACCCCCATTCAATAAACTCCAATGACTCCCTATTACCTTGAGGATCAAATATATAACACTCAGTCTGGCTTTTAAAGTCATTGCCAGCCTGGTCCCTTTATACCTTTCCAGTCTTCTTAATTCTACTTGCCTTCATGTACTCTGCAAACCAATGATACCAATCTTTTTGACGCTCCTCAAACATAAAACCATCTCTTGCTGACTATGGGCCTTTTCACTGTCAGCCTCCCATACATGGAATACTCTTTCCTCACTTCTACCTCTGGGTTTCCTTGAAGTCTCAGTTAAAATTTCACCTTCTGTAAAAAAATCTTTCCCAGTCCTCCTCAGGGCTGGTGTCTTCCTCCTGAGGTTATCTCTAGTTGACTCTATCTATCTATCTATCTATCTATCTATCTATCTATCTATCTATCCATCTATCTTGTTTGTACATAGTTGTTTGGGAATTGTCTTCCCCATTAGACTGTGAACTCCTTGAGGGCAGGGATTGGTTTTTTTTTTTTTTTTGCCATTTTTTTTTGTTTCTTCAGTGCTTTGCATAGCGCCTGGTACATAGTGCTTAAAAATGCTTTTTGACTTGGCTTGAATTGACAAAGCATATACTTTTTGCCACTAACCTAATAAATTCCAGGGAATCAAAGACAAGGATTATATAGTCTCTTCTCTTTAGGAGTTCATGTTCTAGAATGTAGTAGTTGGCCTTGAAGGCAGAAAAGATTTGGATTAGAATTCTGTCTCTGAAACTTATTATCTGTGGGACTTTGGGAAAATAGCCTAATAAATCTTAGGTTCCTCATCTATAAAATTTAGAAAAATAATATTTGTACCACCCCCAGTGGGGCTGTTACAAAGATCAAATGAGATAAACACTTAGCAAATCTTAAAAATTTATATAAATGTCAGTTATTACTATTATTGGCATCATTGTTATTGTTATTGCTGATCAGTGATAAACCTCTCTACCCAGCCCTTCAAGTCACATTTTCAAATGCTTGCCAACTGCCTACCAGGAGGCAGTGTGTCACAGAGGGAAAAAACCCAACCCATTGGCTATAGAGTTAGAGGATGCAGGTTAATTTCCCCATATTGATATTTACTACCTCTGTGATAATGCACAAGTCATTTAAATTTCCTGGGTCTTGGTTTCCTCATCTGTAAAATGAGAAGATTAGATAGATAGCCCTTGAGATTCTGTCCAGGCTTTAATTGGCTTCCATGAATCTATGAAAACTAAAGTCACTATTCTCTTCCACTGACTTCCTCATTTCATTTAGCTCATGGCATAATATTCTTCCAGGAATATAGTCTTGAAACATTGAGTGACCTTTGACTACTCTTCCTCAACCCCACATACAATCAATTAACTTTCCTTCCACAATCTCTCAATTGTCCTCTCTTTCCCATTGGCATGGGCATCAAGGGCCTTTTGATTGGACCACTTTAATGACTTCCTAATGGTTTACTCTGTCTCTAGTCTTTCCTCTTATCAACCCATCCTCCCCACTGTTGCTAACATAATCTTCCTAATGTATAGGTCCAACTCCATAATTTCCCTACTTAAAGGCTTTCAGTGACCCACTACTGACTTTAAGACCAAATATAAACTTTGGCATCTAAAGGCCTCCACAATGTCACTACAACCTACCTTTATCATCTTATTTAATGGCATACCATTTTGTGTCTTAGCTAAACTGGGCTAACTATTAGTTAATACCTTGGCTTATCCTGTCCTTAATTTCTCTATACATTTGTGTGTATATACACATACAGAGATACAGAAATATATATGGATATATACATATATTTATATCTGTGTGTATATGTATGTGTGTGTGAGTGTCTCTGTGTGTATATTTTTTCTTCTCTGTATCGGTGTGGTGCAATGAAAAGAGTGTTGGATTAGGAGTCAGGGGACCTGGGTTTGAATCATGGCTGTGCTACTTTCTACATGTATGACCTTGACTTAGGACTTCTATTGCCTCACGTGTAAAATGAAGATGTTGCTCAGCTGAACTCTAGGCTCCTCTGAAGCTCTGAACCTGTGAGCTTGGAATATACAATGATGATAACAACACTAATACCTGGAATTTGTAGAACATTTTAAGGTTTGCAAAGCATTTTGCATATGTTAACTCATTTGATACACACCTTCCACATCTCTAGCTATTGATATCCTCTCCCATTGAGGCTCAACATCGATCTCTATTCTCCAAGAAGACTTCTCTGCTTCCCTCATCTCCAAGTAGAAATGATCCCTCTTTCAATTTCTCAACCTTCACTTACACACTTACAATGTTCTAACTTGTATTTCCATTATTTACATATGTGTCTTATTCCTTGACTAGACTATAAGGTCCTTGAGGACAAGGACTGAGCTTCCCTTCTGTTGTATCACTCACAATGCTTTTCATGGTTTGCATGCACAAAAGAAATGTTCAGTACTTGTAGAATGACTGATTGCCCGACTAATCCTTAATAGGCCCTGACTTTGTTTGAGAGGTAATTGAAATAAAAAGCTGCTCTACTCCTGGGCCCAACAAGCTCTTTAGTGCCTCTCTGCCAACCAGAGAAGCCAAAATTATTCATTTCAGCCATACTCTTTACTAATTAAGTATTAAAAATGCTCATCAAGGAGCTGCCAAAATGATTTTCTTTTGTTATTTGAAAATTGTTTTCTTATTGTGAACCTACCAACCATCAACAAATATTTTAAGATACAAAGAATGAGAAAAAATCAATCATGTAACAAACTGAGTATCTATGTAAGTACAATAGTGTTATCAAATTGTTTTTATTTGTATCTCCATATGAAATTCTCTAAGATTTTTATGCATTAAAATGTTTTATTGATAAACTTTTTTGCATGTCTATCCTTATCCAATAACTTATCCCCTTATCTCCTCTCCTCCCCCCCCCCTTTTTAAAGCAACTGGGGTTAAGTAACTTGCTCAAGGCTACACGTCCAGTCATTATTTATGTGTGGGTGCTCATTTTCTGAGGCCGGATCCGATCTCGGGTCATCCCAACTCCGAGGCCAGCGCTCTTACTCACTGCGACACCTAGCCGCCCCACTCCTCTCCCTTTTTAACAACTATGTACTCAAACAAAACAAATGAACACATTATCCATGTCTGAGAATGCATGTCTCACTCAATAATTCTAGCTCTAAAGCATGAATTTCACCATGTCACTTGCTTGTTATATAAACTCTAGCAGTTTTCGATTATTCATAGGAACAACTACAAACTCATCTCCAACCTACCTTCCCAGCCTTATTATACATGACTCCCATTCATAAACCCTATGATCTAACCAAAATGGCCTTCCTCATGTAACATGCCCTTTTCTCCTATCTCTTTATCCTTGTGAAAGTTGTCTACTCTGCCTAGGGGCACACCAACCTCAACTCTGATTCTCAGAATTCTCAGTTTCTTTCAAAACTCAGCTCAAGCACCAATCATGAATAAGAACTTTCTTGATCTCCTAAGATTCTGGAGCCTTCTCTCCTAAAGTTAGCTTATACTTGTTTTACATATATCTTATTTAAACTTGTATGTGTACAAGTTGTTTTGTCCGATAGAATGTGAGCTCCCTGAGGGTAGGAAGTGTTCCATTTTAATCTTTGAGCCCTCCCATAGTGCCTAGCACCTAGTAGGTATTTTGATAGATATTTGTTGACTGATTGAAGCAGTCTATTGTTTGAAAAGAAGGTCTTTTACACTCTTGTTGAATATGTAGTTTTCAAAATTGTGCAATCTGCAAGAAAGACCATTGAGGTAGAACTCTGAGCCAATGACACTTTTTTTTTTTATTAAAGAGTCCATGTTCCCCTCCAATGACGTTTACTTCATGATATGATTTGCCCCCTTCCTGTAGAGACTTAGTTTTATGGTACTTCATACCAAATCAATAAAGGTGTAGCAGACCAAAACATGGAATCTCATTGGTTGATAGACCTTGCCCTTTACTGTCCTGGAGGGTCTACTCAAAATACAGAATCCCATTGTTTGACAAATGGACTAATGAGCAGACCTTGATAGACCCATCTTGACCTTTCAGGTGGTCTCACCAAACCTATGAGCACACCCATGGGCTGGTAGAAAGGTAGGACACAGATCAGCAACCAAGGTCATTCACTGGCTATGTGCTCATGCATGGTCATCTCCCCATGTTGGGCAATAGAAGAATGACAAGGGACAGAGGGGCAACAAAAATAGCTGGAAACTTTCCATGTAATTGAGTCACCTCTGCCTCAATGGACTTGGTCACCATAAGTAGGAAAAACAAAGGTGGAGGTCCTTTGGTTAGCTTTCTATGATTGAGCAAGTGAACTTGCAGTCTGCAGTTCACAACTCTGAGGCCCACAATCAGAACATATAATCACCATCTCTATGGAATCATATTAAACTGATTAATCCTGATTGGAATAAAATAGGGGTCCAAATAATCATCTATCATGTGAAAGTGGTTTCATTAGGCATGGTGGCACATGTCTGTAATCACAGTTCTGAGGATGGGCAGAATGGTAACAGAGGCTGGCATATATATTTTTTAAAGCAATTGGGGTTAAGTAACTTGCTCAAGGTTACATGGTCAGTCATTATTTATGTGTGGGTGCTCATTTTCTGAGGTCGGGACCGATCCCGTGTCATCCCAATGCCGGGGCCGGTGCTCTTACTCACTGCACCACCTAGCTGCCCCAAGGCTGGCATATTC
This sequence comes from Gymnobelideus leadbeateri, assembly GCA_011680675.1. Lineage (NCBI taxonomy): Eukaryota > Metazoa > Chordata > Mammalia > Diprotodontia > Petauridae > Gymnobelideus > Gymnobelideus leadbeateri. The sequence goes on along the minus strand of WOXC01003647.1, from coordinate 20,039 downwards.
TTGAGCATGGTATAGGGTTGTTCCAAGGTGAGAAGACAGTCAAGTCATAGTGAGAAATGTGTAGAATCAGAAGCACAACCCAGAGTAGAATGAAGTTCTGAGCTGTTGTGGGCTATGCTGATTGAATGTCTCCTTTAGGTCCAGTATCAATATGATGAGGCCCACTAGGTTGTCTAAGGTGGGGGAAGGCAAACCCACCGAGGTAAAAATAGAGCAGGTTAGATCTCTTGTATAGATTAGTATTGTACTTCCAGCCTAGGCAAGATGGAGGGACCCAGTCTAAAAAAATGCCTCATCTCTTCTGAGCTGGTCCTGTTAGTATTGAAATGGGGGCATTTGTTGTTCAAAAGTAGGGGAGTTTTGGGCAGTTTGGTAGGTGAACCAGGATTCATTTCCAATCCCAGTTTGTTCCTGCCTTTCCTTGAAGATTACAATCCCTGTGGTCCATTACAATGGCTTACTGGGTTCATTCATCTTCTTGCCTTAGCAAATGAGCCATAGATTCCTAACCAATATGGCATGACTGGGGCTTTGTCCTAGGAACCAGATTTAGAAAATACTGATAGCATTTTTAGTACTTACACAGTATAGAAGTATAGAACTTAGCATCTCATTAGCAAGAATAATTAGCTAAAACAGAAAGATGCCAGACATCAGGCTGGGGTAAACTTTTTCCTTGTCTTGACCTGTCCTACTACTTTTCTCCACCCCCACCCCGTGCCACCGAACACAGTGACCTCACTCAGTGTCTCAGGGTTTTAGAGTCTCTGTTCCATCCTTTCCCTGCCCCCCACATAGGGTATCGTCCCTGGACATCCTCCATTTCATCTGAGGTTTCATTTCATGTTGCTTGCTTATATGTCCTGTTGACAGTTCTATAGGGCCACCTGGGATCTACCAAGTATGGGGGATTCTGACTATGGAGAATTGTTAGATTCTAAAATATGAGGGTTTCTCTGTCTGTGCAATGGAGAAGTCTCTCTCCAGTGGCACTGGCATTTCTGCCAATAACAACCTCCCTCCCTCCATGCTTAGTAGAGATGTTTTCTACATCCAGCTTCCATCTCTTTCACGGTCCAGTACATTGCCACTCATCTATTGATTGCAACTACTGACCTTTCTTACCAAATACTCTTCAAAAAAGGCTATGAACATGGATGTTTGGGGTTAGTTGTGTGTGTGTGTGTGTGTGTGTGTGTGTGTGTGTGTGTGTGTGTGTGTGTGTGAAAGAGATAAAGATAGAGGTGGGGAATAGAGATAGGGCAGAGATAGAACTTTCCAGGCAATGAGTGTCATACTGAATAGCTTTTTGCATCTGAGAACCACCGTATATGAGCTGCATTTTTCTGGGATGTTCTCTGACTATTAGAAATCAGGGTAGTGGTGAATGAAAGGATGAAAAAGTGTGTATTAAGTGATTACTCTGTGCCAATCACTGTTTTAGGTACTGGGGATGAAAACACAAGGAAAGAGATGAGTCTCAAGGAAATTATACTTTAATAGAAGGACACAATACATTAAGGAGTGATGATCAAAGAAGAATTTTGGTCCGGATGATTACAGGAATGGTAAGTTGATATATGAGGCAGTTGATTCTTTCTTGAAGCCATGATAGTATTGATTTGATTGTCATTACCATTACTTACTCTATGCCAAGAGTGAGAGGTGGCAAGTTTGGGGAGACAGAAGAAAGATAAGCGTTTATCAAGTGCTTACTATATTCCAGGCACTGTGACAAATGTTATGGATAGGAATATAAACAAAAAGAAAGTAGTCTTTGGCCTCAATGAGATTATATTTTAACAGGGAAAGACAATACATAAAAATGGAGCTGAAAACCGGTAGATATGTGTGTGAAGGTACCCACCCATGAAGGCAAGTCCATAAAAACCAGAAGCACAGCCAGGAAGGAAATGAAGCACAACTGGCCTGGACCTGTTCCTTAAATGGTGACCCTGGAGGGAACTCACCAATGAAGGAAGGGGTTAGCATGGTATAGGGTTATTCCAAGGGGATAAGACAACTGAGAAACATGTAGTGTCAGAAGCACAGCCCAGAGTGGAATGAAGTTTGGCAGGGGTATGGAAAGTAGTAGCAAGTGACAAGGTGAACCAGGTAGAAGTATAAATTCGCTGTGAAACATGGTCTGGTCTAGGACTGGCCAGATTTAATGGACTTTGGTGAATAAGTCTGATAATCACCCACTTACCAATCAGTATAGCTTATCCTCAGCTCAGGAATCCCCAAATTGAATGGATTAATTTCCGAAGGGTGTGTGGGCATGGTTTCAGGAGGTCTAGTCATGAGTGTGTTATTCAGGAAGAAGAAGTAAAGCAGTGGTGGGACAAATGGTGAGATGTCTGCATAGAATGGTTGAATGTTATTTAAAGATCAAATGAAAATATTTGTAAAGCACTTAGGACAGTGCCTGGTACATAGTAGACACTTAATAAACACTTGTTTCCTTCTTGAATGGATGATGGACTGTGAAGTAGAATGATGAACTAAACTGAAGTGTTTCACATTGTAACTAAGGGAATTCTTTCATTTCATAACCCAACAGCCTTCTTGGACTTCTGAGTTTTATCAACTCTTTCAACTCAACCTGGGTCAGTAATGAGTAACTGGCATGTTATGGAGGAAGAACCATGGTAATATCTGATCTGATGGATCAACTGTATAAGAAAATGACTAATATAAAAGGAGCCCACCCTGGCACTCCCACTAAAATAGGGAAGAGGAGAGCCTGTGATTTCATATTTAGCCCAAGCTCATGAATTCACTCATGTATCTAGGGAAATGGAATGGGAAGAAATCCTAGAATTCCAATTCCATTTAGAGTTTTTAGTAGCTTCCTGGGAGCACCATCAAGAGGGAGTTCTGGGGTGAACAAATTCCCAAGGCAAGTCTCCAAACCACACCACTCCTTTCTCCATCCCTGATGTCATACTCTGTCATTTGCCCTCTCCACCACTGCTTCATACTGTCTGCAAAGCCAATCATGAGCAGCTCTCTTGAGGATTGGTGCTTTGATTAACTTTAAGGATCTAATCACATAGTATAGTAAACTATTTATTCAGCAATAAACTAAAGCAAAACATTCAAGAAACTAAAGCACAACATTCACAACAATATAACATAACAACTTATTACTAAGGTGGCCACATAGTCTTAAACAAAACTTATCATTCAGTAAGTTACAATTTCCTTAGTCAATACAGAGTGTCTAAGTAAAATCTTTCATCTTGACTAGAGGCTGGCTTCCAATAATCCTTAAGCCAATCATCCTTAAAGGGTAGCAGAAAGTACAAACACCATCCACCCCTAGGTCACAATAAGTCACAATATCATCAGTCAATACAGTGTACCCAAATAAAGTTCTCTTTTAGGACTTCTGTCTAAGAACAACAGACAGGGTGCTTTTGTCTGACAAAACAACGGAGTGCTAGGGAGTGCCCCCACATCACAAGCATTCTCCCTCTCAGTTCTGCTTGGCCCCAGCTCTGCTTGAGCTTTTCTCTGCTCTGTTCCTTCCTCTTCCTCTTTTGGCAAGCTCCTCCCACCATGGGTTCCATGTTGTTAGGCCTATTAAGGGCAAGGAAGGTCTCCTAACTCCTTTGGGCTTATTACAGGCAACATAATGTATACTGTTTCCAACAAAGACCTGATACAATCAAAGGCAAGGCTCAAAGGTACTTGAATAGCTGAAACAAACAGCAAAGTACTACTTTGTTTGTCATTACATTGTCCTATCTAGATTTAGTAGAGATTGCCTGCCTTGGAACTCTCTCTCTCTCTCTGTCTTTTTTTTTTTTGGAGGGCAATTGGGGTTAAGTAACTTGCCCAAGGTCACACGGCTAGGTTTTTGTTTGTGTGTGCGTTAAGTGTCTGAGGCTGGATCCGAACTCAGGTTCTTCTGACTCCAGGGCTGACGCTCTACTCACTGCACCACCTAGCCGCCCCTTGGAACTCTCTCTTGACTATGCTCCCAGGACCTTCTAAAAGGAAGATTGTGGAATAGATAAATTATATTTTATGTTCTCTTTCATTTACTTTGAAGCCCTCTCCAACATTATACTCTTTTCACAGAAAAGGCTTTTAAACCTTGCATTTTCATGAGGAAATTGAGGTTCAAAGAAGTCTAAATGCCATATTCATCATCATGCAGCTGTGATCAAAGATCTAAATGGGACCTAGGGGGCCATATAGTTCAACCCTCTTGTTTTACAGAAGAGGAAAACTGAAATCCAGGGGATGTAAGGTCACAAAGGTGTTAAACATAAGAGATGGGATTCAAACCCAGATCCTCTACCTTCTGGGACAGTATTTTTTTCACTGCTCAGCCTTAGTCAGATAGGAAGTCTGACCTGAAAAATTTTCTCCTCCCAATATATTCGTCAGATTCACAAAACCTATGGAAAAAATCCAGATACCTTTTGGGTCAAAAGATCAGAGACAGATGCTTTTTGAGTATGGACACTGCTTTGTGTCCAGAGGATGGCCATGGCAGCTCTCTACTGCAGGTGAAGTCACATGGAGAATTCTTCAGAGGTACTGATCAGGTCATTATCACTCACACAACTCCTGATAAATGCCACTTGCCCAAGGAAGTGTGCTGTGGTGTTAAAAAAAAAAAACATCCATCTCACAGGGTCATTCTCTGAATTTGGTGTGTGACCTTCATCAAACTCCCTAACTTGTCTTGGCCTCAGTTCAATCAAAGAGGCATGCAGCACAGTGGAAAGAATTTGGATTCAAATTCTATCCTTAAGTTTAACACTTTGTGACCTTGGGCAAGTTAATTAAACCCAGATGGCTTCAGTTTCCTCATCTATAAAATAAGGGGATTGAAACTTATGGTCTCTGGGGTCCCTAACTATGTAATGATGTCATATGATTTAGGTTGGGTTGTGGGGGGAGAGGAGGGAAATGCTATAAATATGAACCATTATTTTGTTGATTGGAACAATTGGGACACTTATTCCTCCCCCCCACCCCCCAAGAGGTAATATGTCATAGTGCATAGAGAGCAGGTCTAGAGTCAGAAACACCTGCTTTCAAATTTTGCCTCTGATATGTAAGGTCTGTATGTCCTTGGACAAGTCACTTAACATCTTAGTGCCTCAGCTAACTCTAGGACCATAAATTGAAGAGCTTATGTTGATCTCTTCAGAGAGTTTGCTCACTGGGAAGTCCCTATACCAATGAAATCACAAATCTCATATCTGGTTCTATCCTCCTCCTCCCCTTCTCCCTCACCCCACCCCAATGTTTGTTGTAGTTTCTGATGAAGAGTTATTGTCAGATTTAAGGAATACTTTAAGGTTGGCTCCTAGATCATATACTAAGAGATCTGCTGAAGTAGGATCCCCAGAATACTCTAGCCACCAGAGGACTAGACCAGTGATGCCAAACTCAAATAGAAAAATGTCCCTACTCACTGTATGTTGATAGACAAAAGCACAAATCAACATTATCTATGTCCTATTGTATTTTTATTTATTGTATTAAATGTTTGTCAATTACAATTTATTCTTGCTGGGAATGTAATTGAAAGTATTTCAGGCTTCTTGGAGTTTGGCACCTCTGGACTAGACAATCTCTAAGGTTTCTTGATTGTATAATACTATACTAGCAGAATATCAAATATATGCTAGCCTGTAGTGTGTATTGTATGTGTGTGTGTGTGTGTATGTGTGTGTGTGTGTGTATGTGTTCATGGGTGTGTGTGTGTGTATGTGTTTAAAGCTCAAAATCAATAATGTAATTGAATGATTTCCTTTATGTGCCCAAGGTTGTTATTTTAAGTGGATGAGACTATTGGGTTTGCTTCCTGCACTGGTAATCAGCTTTGGAATCATTCAAAGTATCGATCTACCCAAAGACCACTCAGTTTTCTCCTTGAAACTTTCACAGAGTTCTTCTTACCATCCATAGCCCTTCCTCCCAAAGCGCAGAAAGGTACTTCTGGCCATTTGCTGACTCCTTAATTTCCCTCTCCAAAGCATTCTTGAGTCTAGAAGCAAAATACAACTGTAGAGTGACTCTTTCCACTTGCATTCTGACTCATATCACACAATCTCAAAAACACATACACACCACACATACGCGCACACACTCACATACACAGAGACTCTCTGTTCAACAATGTGCTTTTTTACACAGTGAAAGGGCCAAACAACAGTTCCACTATGTCCAGAGATATCCTAGGGCAGAGAAACCATTTGGGACCCAGCAAGAGACATTGTCCTCAGTGAGGCACTTTCTCCAGCTTGGGCCTACTGACAATCCAGACCTTTGTGATGACCAAAGAATCATGGCCTGTGAGCTTCCCCTCTGACTCCGCCCTTGTTGGACCCAAAAGGTCACCAAGAGTGATGTCACAGAAAAGCACGAAGTCAGAGTTGTCCCTCAGGAAGAGTCACCAAAAACAGCTAGCTGTGCCTGGCTTCATGATGGTGAAGTGACTGCCCACTCTGACCCTCCCTTCCCCCATTCTCCAGAGAGGTTATATCCAGCTGAAAGAGTTCCACCCTGGCTTGTAGCCTGAGTAGGAGTTTCCACTAAGAAAAAAGTCATATCCTCATCAAATTCTCTGCTTTCTACATGCTGATATCACCTCCCCCACTAAATTGTGAGCTCCTTTGAAGCAGTGACTGTCTTCTGACTCTTGTCTGTATCCCCAGGGTTTAGCACAATGCCTGGCAAGTAATAGATGCTTAATTAATGTTTATTGACTAATTTCCAGTGTGCATGTTGGGTTAAGAGTCATAGGATTATAGAATTTAGAAGTGGAAGATATCATACAGGTCATCCCAGCCCTACTACCTCATTTAAAAAATGGGAAACCCATGCCCAAAGAGCTATGAGTTACTTGTCCAAGGTAATAAAAATAGTGAATTTGAACCTAGAGCACTGGACCAGAGATCTAGAAGAAACATCAGAGACCTAATGGACTCTCTTCATTTTATAGATGAAGAAACTGAGGCCTGTGGAGATTGTGACTTATCCAAGGTCATACAGGTACTAGGCATCAGAGGTGGGATTTGAACTCATCACCTCTGACTCTAAAGCCAAGGAATGCTCTTTCCACTGGTCTGCACCGCCTCCTTTGATTTCAGATCCAGTTGATTTATTGCTAAAGCCTGGGTTTGATAATAAGAGACCATGGTGCCTGTCCTCTAGCCTCTCAATATCCTCACTTTTACTCTGTCCTTCTTGACTGACAGTATCCTGATTACTCTTCTGATGGAAATCAAAATTCCTAAGTTCCTTTGGGTAGCCTCCTCTAATAATGGGAGCTAACATTTACATAGTGTTTTGAGGTTTACAAAAAGTTTAATGTGTATTATCTCACTTGATCCCTGCAACAACTCTAAAGTAGGTATTTATTATTATCCCCATTGTACAGATGAGGAAGCTGAGGTCTAAGACAAGTTACATATCCTGTCCAGAGTCATAGTTTCAGAGATTGAGAACTTGATGGGACACTGGAGGCCTTCTAGTCCAGTCTCCTCATCCTACATATGAGGAAACTGAGGCCAAGAGGAATTAAATCACTTGTCATCTAGGCAGTAAGCGTTGATGATGGGGTGGATAGTATAGATCTGAACCTAGTTCCTTTGACTCCAAATGTAGTGCTCTTTTCCACTTTGGAGCACCTACGTGGTACAGTATATAGAGTATCTGGCCTGAATTAAGGAAGACCCCTCTTCCTATATTTAAATGCAACTTTAGACACTTACTAGCTGGGTGACCCTGGGCAAATCACTTAACTTTGTCTCAGTTTCCTCATCTTTCAAAGAGCTGGAAAAAAATGGCAAACCACTCCAGTATCTCTGCCAAGAAAACCCCAAAAGGGGTCATAAAGAGGTGGACACACTGAAAAGTGACTAAGCAACAGCAAAATAATATTGTGTCTGAAGAGGCACTCAGATCCTGATTTTCCGACCCTGAGTCTGCCATTCAGTTCAGTAAATCACCTTGTCTTTCATACCAAAGCCCTTGTACCAGAGGACATTACATGTTTCTGTGTTCCCTTCCCTTTCCATGCCCTCTTCCCGTCCCCTCCCCACTTCCTCTCATACTTAGCCACAAGCATTCTTTCCAAGGATCTGTTCCTTGAAAGAGGTGCTGCCTGACATCCACTGAGAGATGAGGGCAGTGAGTCCTGGAGTGGTTATTAACCAGTGTCTGCAAATACCCACTGCTTAACAGTGTCCAAGTCCCTCTAGCCTGGAATCAAGCAATCTGGGACTCTGAAGCTTCAGAGAGATTTAGGTACTCCAAAAAATATACTGAACAGAGCAGTGCAAAACAGAAAAAGTTAGAAACAGGTGACCTAGAAAGGATAGATAAATTTATTGCAAGCAGAGGACCATAGACCAAATAGTGGAAGAGACATTAGAGACCTAAGGCAACTAAATGGGATAGTGAATAGAATGCTGGACTTTGGGTGAGGATGATCTGCATTTGAATCTTGCCTCAGATACTAGATTTCTCCCAGTTTCAGTCTCCCTACCAGTAAAATGGGAATAATGTCAGCTCTTATCTGGAAGGGTTATTGTGAAGAGCAAGTGAGATTTTATGTGTAATGCACTTTGAAAACCTTAAAGTGCTATATAAATGTTCTTCTTCTTATTCGGTATTAGCCTTATGGCCATTTTTGAGTGTCAGAAGGTTATGTACCATGGGTTGGCAGTAGGTTAAATAGGGAAAGTAGGTTAAATTGGTCTTGGCTAACTGGGTGCCTTCCTCTCTCCATTGTCTTCCTCTGTCCCAATGTGGAACCTGCCTAGGGTTGCACTCCTTGGGAAGCTCCCCTATATTTTAGACCTTTTCAGGTCTAGGAATTCCTTTGTCTGAATGAATGACTGATGGTAGGAATCCCAGTGATCACCTTGGTAGTCCAGCAAGAAAGAACTTTTAGAGCCTCTGATACTTAGGGGCCTCCCAAAATGCATCTTATTGGTGACTAACTCCCTGGTAAGGGTTCTTAACTTGGGGGCCAGGAACTTTATTTAGAAAAAAGTTAAATAACCATATCAGTATAATTGGTTTCATTCTTTGGATTTAATTTCATATATTTCATATGATTTGGTTTTGTTGTTTGGAATATATATGTATATATATAGTATATCTCAAAAAATATAATTGTGAAAAGGGTTCCATAGGCTTTATCAGACTACCCCAAGGGTCCATGACCCCAAAATTCAAGAACCCCTGAGTTACTGCACGTATTCAAGCCCTGATTATCACCAGCTCCTCCATAACTTCACAGACAATAGAACAAAGGAATATTGATTCAATTTGTTGAATATCTGAGTGTTGGAATTACAGAAATCAAGGACAGACTAAGGAACTTTGTGAAACCCTTTCCCCAGCAGAATGACTATATCTGCATGGGTTGGTTTCAGAAAAGTTCTGCCTAGGCACAGGAGCGTTCCCTACATGACTTTTAGAAGATCCTTTCAACCCTTTAACTGAGTCTGTGATACTCTGGTATACTTAGAAGACAGGAGCTCTAAATATAGAAGGCATTATTATTAGCTGTTAAATTTCTTCCCACCTACGAACTATTCTAAAGCTAAGAAAAAGGAAGCTTGAGTCTGTACTGAAGTGTTAAGCAGGAATGAAGATATATTGGGGGTGGGGGGAGTGGTAAAGAGCAGGGAAGTCCCAGGAGGAAAAGGGAAAAGGGTCAGGTCAGGACGGGGTTGGGGGGTGTAGTTTACGTCTAAAATAACGAGATGTGACCCATAAATGTGCACTGGGACTTTTGGAACATACACGAACTTTTCAAGGGCACATAGACCATCATCAAATACCTGGCCCTTTGATCATGGCTAAGGCCTTCTCTGAATATAGTAGGATCCCTTCAGGGAGCTCTAGCTATGGGTATAAAAGTTAGAAATTAAAAGCTTAGTCTAGCATTTCCTAGGACCAGCCTAGAGCAGACCTCAAATCTGGGAGGCTCTAAAAATGGGAATAAATTGGAAATAGACCCATTAATCCATTAATCAATAAGAGGCAAAGTGCTGGAATGGAACTCAGGAGATCTGAATTTTAGCCCCAATTCTGCCACTAATGAGCTGAATGACCTTGGCCAGGGCATTTTAGGGCACTGTTTTCCTCAAACACAAAACAAAGGGGTTGGATGGAATGATCACCAAGGTCCCTTCTAGCTCTGACATTCTATAATTCTATGAAAGAGCTCCTGGGCACCTACTATGTATCTAGCACTATTCTAGATGCTTAGGGTGGGGTGTGAGCAAAGGCAACTTATCAGGTACAGTCCCTGCCCAAGAAGAACTGGATGCCATAGAGACTGTGAAAGATAATCGTCAGACTAGATCTGTAACTGATTGGATGTATAGGGTTGTGCTGGTAAATGTTTAACAACCAAATCTCTGGGAAAAATGTATGCAATATTTATGTTCATGTGTAGAGGAAGGTAAGAAGATAGTGGGGAGGGACAGGAAGAAGTAGATGATTCAGCAGTTTCAAGCTAGGAAGAATAGACGTGCCAGACTTCTAAGGCATATCTAGATTAGAAGGGGCTCCATGGCCCTGGCCACCCCATCATAGTCAACATAGGGACAACCCTAGATGCTTTTAAACTGTGCCCTGTGGAATTTTCAGTTTAGAGGGTAATGCCAATAACCATCACAATACAATTTTTTTTCAAAGTACCTTACTATTCCAAAGTACCTTACTTACTATTTATATAGAGGACAGATTTATACAGACTTATTTATTTATACATTATATGTGTGTATATATATATATATATATATATATATATATATATACTTATTATTTATACAGATTTATGCAGAGGACAAAATCCTGTTTCTCCATGTTTCTGTTCCTTGAACACACACACGCACGCACACACACACACACACACACACACACACACACACACACATATATATATATATATATATACATATATATATATATATATATGTAACTCTATTGAACATAGAAAACCTGGGAAAAGGCCTTCATGCTAGAGGCTTTTCTCTACTAATTATCTCTAATTTATCTAGCTTGTTTATACATAGTGGTTTGCTTGTTGTCTCCCCCATTAGACTGTGAACTCCTTGAGAACTGAAACTGCCTTTTGCCTTTCTTTGTATTACCAGTATTTAGCAAAATCCCTGGCACATAGTAGGCACTTAATAAATGTTAGTTGACTTACAGAGTGGGGAAGAAAAACATAGCTGAACAAGCCCTGGAACTGAAGTCAGGAGGTCTGGGTTGGAGTTCCAGCTCAGTCATCTGTTAGCTGTATGATATTGGACAAATGTTAACATCTTTGGATCTCAATGCCCTTGTCTGTAAATTGTGACTGATGAGCATTCCTGTACTGTTTATTCCCAGAAGAATTAAACAGGATAATGTATATGAAGCCCCTTGAAAATCTCCAAGTGGAGTAGAAATGTTAGCACTGATGATTACTCTTGTCTATGGATGTCACTATTTTTTTTCCTGCTTTTTGGAGGGCTATTGGGGTTAAGTAACTTGCCCAAGGTCACACGGCTAGGTTATTTTGTTTGTGTGTGTTAAGTGTCTGAGGCTGGATCCGAACTCAGGTCCTTCTGACTTCAGGGCCGGCGCTCTACTCACCGCACCACCTAGCTGCCCTGGATGTCACTATTACTGGAGCTTTCACTTCACTATGGTTTAATGCTATTATGAGGTATTGTTATAAAGTAATTATACTACTCTTTAAACAAACACACCAGAACGTATGCCTCCAAATGAGCTTTATCCTTCAGAGAAGCAGATGCCCAGGGTCTAGAGTTTATTCCCATAATGCTGCCCCTGGTCAAAACAGTTTGGAAATTCCTCTTTTTAGGAACTGCTTTTTTAAGTCAGTTGATGAGACACAAAAGGAAGTCAGCTCTCTATGCTTACTTTTGATGACTGGTACTACCACCACCACCACTATGATAATGAAAATGATGACTACTACCATTTATATAGCATTTTTTTTTTGGAGGGCAACTGGGGTTAAGTGACTTGCCCAAGGCCACACGGCTCGTAAGTGTTAAGTGTCTGAGGTCGGATTTGAACTCAGGTCTTCTTGACTACAGTGCCACCTAGCCGCCCCCCATTTATATAGCATTTTAAGGTTTGCAAAATGCTTTGCAAATATTATCTCATCTTGTCCTTGTAATAATCCTGGGAGGTTGGTGTTATTATTTTTCTCATTTTGTGGAGGAGGAAACAGAGGCAGGTGGAGGACTTGTCCAAGGTCATATATATAGTAAGTGTCTAAGCTCACACTGATAGAGTGGTTTATGGTTTACAAACCACTTTCTTTGCAAAACACCCAGCAAAAGAATGGCAAAGGCTATTATTATTGTTCTTAGCTATGACCATCACCTTTGAGGTAGCTCATTCCATTCTCATACTGAGATGTCATCTACTTCCCTCTAACTCTGACGCACTACTCTTAGTTCTGCCCTTTCACATGCATAGCACAAATTTCTTTTTTCTTCCTCATAACAGTACTTTTAATAATTGAAATGTGCCATTACATTCCCTTCTCTCCTTTGAGCTAAATCTCTAGTAATTCTTGCCAATATTCCTTGGATGACATAATTTCCAAACCTTTTGTCATCCTGACTCTCCTTTGCTGGATGAACTCTCATTTATCAAAAGTCCCCTTAAATAGTGGTTTCTAGAATTCCATAAAATAGCAGAAGTGTTTGTCTGCCCAATGCAATGTATGATGTACCTATTAATTCCTTTTACTTGGCTTTATTAATGTTCCACGAGCTCTTTCAGAAGCCTCATTTTAACTCATATTGACCTGTAGTCAGTTGAAACCATCAAGTGCCTTTCTGTACTAACTGATAATTAAGGCAGGTCTCTACCATCATATATTTGTGTAATTGATTTTTTTTAACTTAAATACAGGACTTTATGTTGATTGTGATTGTGATTTTGTTAAATTTGCTCCACTATTACTCACATCTTAGTATACCTTCTTTGGCAGTTGTCAAAGATAAAATCTACTGTCATGTGAGTAAGAAGACATACTTGGTTTATGGTCTATATAACTCAATTTTCAGAATATGTATACATATTGTGCATAGAATATGGGTGTATTATTTGAGTAACTATAGTCTTCATGACACATTGCATGCTGTTCAAAACATATGAAGTAACTAACACTACTCCATTTTGGGCTAAGAAACACAAGGCTAGTTTCTATCACTAACAAGCTAAGAGATTATGGGTGAGTTATTAAATTACTTTCTTCCCTTGTAAGTATATTGTTGTTTTAGTTTCCTCATCTGGGAGACAAGGGGACTGGTCTAAATGATCTCACAATTTCTCCAATTCCATTCCATAGTCGCACAATGTTAACATACTATGCTGTGCACTCACAAAGACCATGTGTTCATAGCTGGCTTCAGTCTTCACCAACAACAGATTTTTCCTCCTGAGATGGCCAAGGAGCAGCAAGATAGAGAAATCAGAGTTTCCTGTCTTTCTTTCCTCTTCTGGTGGAGTTGCAGGTGCAAAATGTGGGCAGTGGAAGAGAAAAGAAAGACTACAAAGAGGTATGAGATAAACTATAAACTGATTAATTCACTAATTAGCACCCGAATAATTAAGAGTTGATGATACAGGTGCAATTTGCCATACACAATCGTTGTCTTCTTGTGTAAATTGAATTTTTTCCCCAAAGGTAGGAACAATTTTAAAATGTTGTAAGGGAATTCCATATTTAAAATAACTCAGCAGTGAATCCTTTCATAGATTTAACAGTATTTTGGTAACTCATAGTAATAGTCATAGAGTGGGCAGACAGAGCAAAGGCCATCCATTTGAAAGACCTCATTTTAGAAATCAAAGACTCAGAGATTTCAGGCTGGACCTTGGAGGCCACTGAGTTCAACCCCCTTTAAATTAAGTAACTTGCCAAGGTAACATAGCTAGTAAGCGTCTGAGGCAAGATTTGAACTAAGATCTTCCTGACTCCAAGCCCAGAATTCCACCGTCTGTGCAACCCAGAGGAGGAAACAGGCCCAGGAAGGTTGTAATTTGCCCAAGGTCACCCAGACAATGATCAGCAAGAGCAGGAATATCATAATTGCTAGCTAATTTGGGGAGAGTTTTTCACATTTTGGCACACTGCTATATTCCCTCCTTTTCCCTATGGATACATGCTGCTTTGGTTCCAGCAGCACTTAGGCAGCTGGAAAGAGACACTCAGAGACTCTGTTGATCATTCTTGGGCTCTGTCAGACATTTCTTCAGGCTCTTCACTCAATTTCCTCATCTGTAAAATGAAGAAGTTGTACTAGATCTATTTAAATATTTATTTATATATCTACCTACCTATCGTCTATCACCTGTCATACATGTATGTATATACATATTATATATGTAAAATGTATTTTTATTTCTACTAAAATGTATAGGGGTGTGTATATATGTATATCTCCAGACCTATCATTTCATCAGTGTAGAGAATACCTGGTATAGTGATCATTTTATCAACACACATCATTTGTTAAGTATGGTCTTAAAGAATTACCTTAGGCATTAATAGTTGCTCCTGGTCACCAGTATAAATCAGTATCAGGACTTGAACTCAATCTTCCTGACTTCAAGGTTGTTCTTTTATCCATTTAACTATGCTGTCTCTCTGTATATGTGTTTATATAAACACATGTAATTTATGGGCAGCTAAGTGGCACAGTGGATAGAGTTCCATGTCTGGAGTCATGAAGACTCATCTTCTTGAGTTCATATCTGGCCTCAAATATTTACTAACAATGTGACCCTGGGCAAGTCACTTAAGTCTGTGTGCCTCAATTTTCTCATCTGCAAAATGAGCTGGAGAAGGAAATGGCAAACTGCTCTAGGACCTTTGCCAACAAAACTACACATGGGGGTCACCAAGAGTCAGACATGATGGAAACATGTCTGAAAACAGCTGAACAACAACAATATGTGTATATAATATGTATGGATATTTGCATATATATATACATGCAAATAAGAGCATAAGAAAAGAAATGAAGAAAAATGAGCAAGTAAGTGACCAACAAAAACTCAGACTTTGGAAATGATTGGAGAAGTGTCTATTCCTTCCTTTTTTCACAACTGTTAATATCACCCCAGGATCATGCAGCTAATAAGTAGTAAAACCAGGTTTCAAAGCCAGGACCTTTGTATTGCAATCCAGGCTTCTTTCCCCTACATCATGTAGGTATTGTATAGCAGCAATGCTGTCTGTCCACCAGTTCTAAAAAGGACTTTTGAGGTCATAGAATCCATATTTTGATCAACTAAGGAAAGGCTAAACAAATGATGCTATATGAATTTAATGGAATACTTTCCAACTATAAAATATATTTAATGTAATACATATATTATGGCCAGATCAGAAAGATGAATATGAAGAATTCAAGTAAAGGTAGGAAGATTATATGATTACAGAATTTTAGAGTTGGAAGGACTTGAGCAGCCCACATGCCCAAATGAAACCCCATGGAAACAGCCAAGAATAAGGAATCCAGACTCTGCCTGAAGACTTCCAAGGGGGACAGGGTAGGGCAGGGGCAGGGGCAGGGGGGATGATGATGACTTTCCAAGGCAGTCATTCCATTCATTAATGGTTCTAATTGTCAGGAAGCTTTTTCCTGATCTCAAGTCACATCATGACTAAATTATCCTCTTTTTAACTTCCACCCATTGCTTTTGATTCTGCCCTATAGAGCCCAACAAAGTCTAGTTCTTGTTTAAAATAATAGCTCTGCAAGTACCTGAACTCACATTCCTCTACTCCCAAGTCTTCTTCAAGGTTAAAACATTTCCTTTACTTTCAGCTGCTCCTCATATGGCACGGCTTCAAGTCTCTATCATCCTGTTTGCTCCCTTCTGGATGCTCTTCAGCTTATCATTTCCCTTCCAAAAATGTGCTACCTAGAACTGAACCCATGTACTCTGACTAGGGCTGGATCTGCCTTCATGACCTTGAGCAAGTTCACTTTTCCTCTTTGGGTCTTAATTTTCTCATCTATAAAATGAGGTGTTTGGGCTGATTAACCCCTAAGGTCCAGATATCTAGATCTATGATTAATTTGAAATGGGAAGGAAGAAAGCAAAGGTAATACTTGCTGGAGTTATGTCATTAAAGACAAGCATAGCAACAAACTCATGCTATGAACACAATAAACATAGTCAAAGATCTGGAAAACAAAGATCATGTGGGTACCACCACTAAAGTCAGTATATACATCTTTTGGAGGGCAAAATTAACATTGACATTATTGAAGTTTTTTTTATTAGTTTCGTGGAACTACTAATTTCACTTTGTGTCAGTTCTTATGTCTTCCCATGTCTCCTTGTTTTCATATCATCCTTTCTTTGAGTGCAATAATATTCTTTCACACTCATAAATGTGTTTATATTTAACTAAGGGCATCCTGAGACACATATTTTTATCCAAAACAATGTTACTAATGGCTCAATTTCAGGTACTTTGGTGTATTGAAGAAGAAGGAACATCAGTGTTGTAATTAGGTTAGAGGGATATGGTTACCCAACCTCTCACCACTCGTTCAGAAGCAATTGACTTGAGCACCCTAGGTAGCAAAGATAATTAGTCAAAACTACATTTTAATGCCTTGAACCTTCTTCTCCTTCACTCTGACAAGTGACCTCCCTGCCTTCCTTTAAGTACTGACTAAAAATCCCATCTTTTACTGGAAGTCTTCCTAACTCCTCTTAATTCTCTAGGCTCTTCCCTCTGTTAATTATTTACAAGTTATCCTTACTTTGTACATATTTGTTTATATATTGTCTCCCCCCCCTCCAGTAGATTAGAAGCTCCTTGAAGGTAGGGGTGGTCTTTTGCCTCTTTGTGTACTGTCAGTGCTTATTACAGTGCCTGGCACATAGCAGGCGCTTAATGAAGATTGATTGATTGATTAAAACCAGCTACACCTGCAGTAGGCTAATTCTCATTCCCCTCCTAGCTATGCTTCTAACTTTCTGCATATCAACACCATGCCTCACCACGGAAGCTTCATTCTCAACTGTGGCCATATTTCTCTGAAATATTCTTCACTCCTATTGATCCCCTTCTCCCACTGATGAGTTCTTCTGAGAGCCTCCATTTTGGAGGGGGGCCCAGACTGGTCATCCTTCATTTTCTCCCTGGCTGTACTTTGGAGTGCCCCCACTTTTCCTTTTTCTGTGTTGTCTTGCTCCCATTAAAAGATAAGTTTCTTGAGGTCAAAGATTATCTTTCTTTTGTTTCTATTTGTGTTAACAGCTTAGCACAGTGCCTGGCACATCAGATATGTTTAAAAAAATACTTGGTCTATCCCCAAAGATGATTCGGGAAAAAGGAAAAGAACCTCTATGTTCTAAAATGTTTGCAGCAGTTCTCTTTGTGGTGGTAAAAAACTGGAAATTGCAAGGATGCCCATCAATTGGGGAGTAGCTGAACAAGTTGTGATATATGATTGTATGGAATACTACCATGCTATAAGGAATGAGGAGCTTGGTGGTTTTAGAAAAACTTGGAAAGACTTGCACCAAATAATGAAGAGTGAAATGAGCAGAAGCAAGAGACCATTGTAACAGCAATATTGTTTTAAGAATGATTTTGAGCAAATAAATTATTTTGTCTTTATAAATAAATTAACTATATAGGATTTATGAAGAAAGATGCTATCTGAATCCAGAGAAAGAATTGATAAATAGAAGTATATATAGGGGATAATTTTGCATATATATATATATAGTATATTTGTATCTATAGATACATGTATATAGACACATATACATACATATATACACACACATATACATACCTATTTGTGTCTAATAGTAACCATCTCTTGGGGGAGGGGGAGAGAGGGAAGAAAAAAATACATGATAATTTTTTTGCATACTTGAAAGGAATAGTGAGTTGTGCATAGTAGATTTGCAGTTTCATGTTTTTTTTTGTATTGTACTGTGTTATGGAAATGCTTATTTTATTCCATAAATTAAAAATAGAATAAAATACCATACTTATTGCTTCCCTCTTCCTGCCCTGATTGTTCCCACTGCTGTCATCTTTCCAAAAGTAGTAGCCTTGAGGTGTTCTGTTTAGGGCATGTGTTTGTGTCCTTAGCACAGCACCTATAACAGTAAGCACTTAAATACTTACTGACTGACTGAATCCTATGAAGACAGCTGCAACTCTGCCTATAGTCAATGCCAGCTCTGCTCCCAGCTTTTCAATATCATTACTCTCATTGAAACCATTCCTGGCTAACTCTGCACTGTTGGCAGATTGTGTGACCCTGTCAGCTCAGGCCATGGTGGGTCAAGCTGCTTGAAGGGAGCTACTTAGGGCCACATAAGAGGATTCAGTGATCGGCTGATTGAGCTCTTTGGCCTGTTTCCAATGTTAAACTGAAAGTATCTTCTTAAGATAAAAACAGATTTAAAATTTTCTGCCTTTCCCATCATGCCTCTGCCTTTTTAGCAGAGGCACAGTGTCTAAGAATTAGGCATTGTCTCTGGATCTTTGAAGAACTGAAATGTTTCCTTTAGCCTCTGTCCCAGGGGAATTGTCATGTGGGAGAGGGGATAGACTCATGTTGCTGGGCCCCCAAGAGTAGAACAGATAATAATGAGTGGAAATTATAGAGAGACAGATTCCTGCTTATATGAAGCATAAAGAAGCATTTCTGAGCATTAGACCTTTCAATAATTAATTTTCTGATGAAAAGATGAAGGTTACTTCTGGGGACCCAAGGAGGAAGCCTTTTCATCCTTTGCCAAGGGTTTTCTTTAATTGCAGAATGGGATCATAGAACAGAAATGTTGATGTTGTAAAATAAGAGGTCTGTATTATATGACATTCCAAAATCCCCTCAAGTGCTTAGTCTAAGATCCTAAGGATGTATGTGTGTGTGTGTGTGTGTGTGTGTGTGTGTGTGTGTGCGTGTACTCACATGCACACAGGCATTCATTCACCTGGCTAAGTCACCTTTGCCCTACTTTCACAAACAGAATCCAGTAATGGAATTATCGAGTGGTTCTAAAGAGATCATTTTATTAGGATGCTGTTGATGATTATCTCCTACTTTAGTTCAGGTAAGTAGGTTTTTGAAGGCTTGGCCAAAGAATGATCTGAAATAATTTCTTTTGACCCTGGCATCATCAGAGTCACAACTTCATTGTGGGTGAGGAGGATTCCAGTCTGGTCTTTAATGGCTTTGAAGGGAAGTGGCCACAATACAGAGCCAAGATCATTCACAGGATCTGGAGCCAGAGGTCCTGGTACACGTCCTACATCTGCTCTACTACTTCGTTACCTGTTGTTTCATTTCTTAGGGCCTTAGGCTCTTCAGCTGTGAAATGAAGAGGTTGAGTGGAAGTTCCTTGAGATAAAATCTATCTTCCTTTCTTTTTTTTTTGCTTTCTTGGGAGGGCAATTGGGGTTAAGTGACTTGCCCAAGGTCACATGGCTAGGTTTTTTTTTTTTGTGTGTGTGTGTGTGTGTGTGTGTGTGTGTGTGTGTGTTAAGTGTCTGAGGTGGGATTTGAACTAAGGTCCTCCTGACTTCAGGGCTGGTGCTCTATTCATTGTGCCACCTAGCTGCCCCAGTTCTCTTTTATTACTTATCATTTTCTCTTGCTGTATAGTCATTGGAAACATATGTAGCAGCCATAATATCTCTAACAGTATTATAGAATGCCAGAGCAGGAAGGTAATCCAGAAATTGTCTAGATCAACAACCTCATCTTATAGATGAGGAAATTGGGGCCTAAAAGAGTAAAGCAATGTGGCCAAAGATTCACAGCTAGTGAAAGGTAGAGTTGGATTTGGAGCCCAGATTCCAGAATCAGATAATTTAAGAGTTGGAAGGGACCTCAGTTACTATCTTATCCAACTTGTTTCAGAAAATGGATCTCTTTTATAATACACTGACAACCAGGTGGTCATCCAGTCTTTGCCTGAATACCTCCAAAGACAGTGAATCGAGTCCACTTTTTTCAGGT
>WOXC01003646.1:0-42886 GCA_011680675.1 Gymnobelideus leadbeateri | reverse complement strand
GGACTCCTTCTTCACTAATTTTCCCAAATAGTTTGTAGAGTATTGGAATCAATTGTTCTTTAAATGTTTGATAGAATTCACTAGTAAACCCATCTGGCCCTGGAGATTTTTTCCTAGGGAGTTCATTGATGGCTTGTTTGATTTCTTTTCTGAGATGGGGTTATTTAGGTAATTCACTTCCTCTTCAGTTAATCTGGGCAATTTGTGATTTTGTAAATATTCATCCATTTCACTAAGATTGTCATATTTATGTGCATACAATTGGGAAAATAATTCCTCATTATTTTTTTGATTTCCTCTTCATTGGAGGTAGATTCACCCTTTTTATTTTTGATACTCATAATTTGGTTTTCTTCTTTCTTTTTTTTTATCATATTGACTAAGGGTCTATCAATTTTGTTGATTTTTTCATAAAACCAGCTCTTGGTTTTATTTATTAATTCAATGGTTTTCTTAATTTCAATTTTATTAATCTCACCTTTGGTTTTCAGTATTTCTAATTTAGTACTAAATTGGGGATTTTCAATTTGTTCTTTTTCTAGCTTTTTCAATTGCATGTCCAATTCACTGACCTCCCTTCTCTCTGCTTTAATTAAGTATGCACTCAGGGATATAAAACTTCCCCTGAGAACTGCCTTTAGTGCATCCCACAAATTTTGGTATGTTGTTTCATTATTATCATTCTCTTGAATGAAATTATTGATTGTTTCTATAATTTCTTCTTTGACCCACCAATTTTTTAGGATTAAATTGTTTAGTTTCCAATTAGTTTTTAGTCTATCTTTCCATGGCCCTTTATTGCATATAATTTTTATTGCATCATGATCTGAGAATGATGCGCTTACTATTTCTGCCTTTCTGCACTGGATTGTGAGGTTTTTATGCCCTAGTACATGGTCTATTTTTGAGTATGTACCATGCACTGCTGAGAAGAAAGTAAATTCCTTTTTATCCCCATTCAGTTTTCTCCAGAGATCCATCATATCTAGTCTCTCTAAGATTCTATTCACCTCCTTAACTTCTTTCTTGTTTATTTTGAGGTTAGATTTATCGAGTTCAGAGAGGGGGAGATTAAGGTCCCCCACTAGTATAGTTTTGCTATCTATTTCTTCCTCTAATTCCTTTAATTTCTCCTCTAGGAATTTGGATGCTATACCACTTGGTGCATATATATTAAGTAGTGATATTGCTTCATTCTCGATGGTGCCTTTTAGTAGGATATAGTTTCCTTCCTTATCTCTTTTAATTAGATCTATTTTTGCTTTTGCTTTATCTGAGATAAGTATTGCTACCCCTGCTTTTTTACTTTAGCTGAGGCATAATAAATTTTACTCCAACCTTTTACCTTTACCCTGTGGGTATCCCTTTGTTTCAAATGTGTTTCTTGTAGACAGCATATTGTAGGATTATGGTTTTTAATCCATTCTGCTATCCACCTCTGTTTTATGGGAGAGTTCATCCCATTCACATTCACAGTAATGATGACTATCTGTCTCTTCCCTTCCATCCTATTCCCTCCCCTGTTTATGTTTTTGTTTCTTCCTTCTCCCTTCCCCTCCTTGAAGTTTTCCCTTTTGACCACCCCCTCCCTCAGTGTTCCCACCCAGTGACCCCCCTTCTTAACCTACCCTCTCCCCTTACTACTATTTCCCTCCCTTATAATCCCTCCCTTTAGTCTCCTCCTTTTCACCCCCCCCTTACCCTCCCACTATCTATAGGACACAACAAATTTTTATACTTATCAGAGTAAATTACTCCCCGTTTGATTCCAAACCAATGAGAGTAAATTTCAAACAATGCTCCTCTCCCTCCCTCCAATTCCTCTATTTAATGAATTTATGTGTCTATTCACGTTAGATTCTTAAACTTCACTGATTAATTTGATCCTTCTTTGAACCAGAACCAGTGAGAATAGTGTTTAAATGATGTTCCTCTCCCTCTTACTTTCCCTTCTTCTATAGTGTGTTTTGATGCCTCTTCAGATGGCATATTTTACCTTTTCCTAGCTCATCCTTTCCTTTTTCCCATTACAGTACCATTGATCCCCTTAATAGTCTTTTTTTTTTTTAGACTCCATGTTAGTGCATTCATACCCACACCCTCTAAGTATAACCCTTTTGCAGGTCATGATAATCATAGAGATTTCAAATATTGACAGTTATCAGCTCCACATATAGGGATGTGAACATTTTGCTCTTGTTTCATCCCAAGTAATGAGCTTGTGTTTGTGGGTGTGGGTATGTGCACTTCTGCATGTGTGAGTCTATGTTACCCTTGTTTACCTTTTTATGTTCTTCTGGAGTCTTGTAATTGGAGATCAAATTTTCCATTGAGCTCTGGCTTTTTCATTAGGAAAGTCTGGAAGTCCCTTACTTCATTAAACGTCCATCTCCTTGCCTGAAAGATTATGCTCAGTTTTGCCGGGTAGTTAATCCTTGGTTGTAGTCCTAGCTCTCTTGCCCTACGAAATATCAAATTCCAGTCCCTCCGCTCTTTTAATGTAGAAGCTGCTAGGTCCTGTGTGATCCTAACTGTAGTTCCTCGATATTTGAATTGTTTCTTTTTGGCTGCTTGTAGAATTTTTTCTTTAATCTTATAATTCTGGAATTTGGCTACTATATTTCTTGGAGTTTTCAGTTTGGGATCTCTTTCAGGAGGAGTCCGGTGAATTCTATCAATAGCTATTTTATCTTCTGATTCCAGGACCTCAGGACAGTTTTCTTTGACAATCTCTTGGAGGATGTTGTCTAGACTGCTTTTCTCATCATGGCTTTCTGGTAGACCAATAATTCTTAGGTTGTCTCTCCTGGATCTGTTCTCTAGGTCAGTTATTTTTCCAGTGAGATATTTTACATTTTCTTGCAATTTTTCGATCATCTTGTTTTTTTCGATTGACTCCTGCTGCATCATAGAGTTCTGAGTTTCAGTTTGGTTGTATCTAATTTTTAGTGAATTATGGTCTTCAATAAGTTTTTGAAGTTCCTTTTTTAGGGAGGTATTTTCTTTTTCCAAGTTGGTCATTGCCTCCCTGATTTGGTCTTTAAAATTTTTCTTAAGCTCCTCCAGGAATGCTATTTGGGCTTGAGACCAGATCATGTTTCCTTCTGTGGTCTCTGGTGTGGGCAGAGAGTCTATATTGTCCTGTGTGTTTTGTTGTTCTTGCCCTGCATAGTATGCTCGAATAGACTTTCTTGCCTTCCCCTTCTCCTTTTCAGCTTCCTTCCTTCCCATTGTGACTTCCTGTTTCTTAGTGTCTCAGGCTATGAGTTTGGGGCCTGATCCTTGACTTTGAATACCTCTGGGTGGCTAGTTTATGGCTAAGTCAGGGAAGTCAGTGAGGAATGTAGATGTGTAGGTGGAGTTGAGTCTGACCACTTCAGATTTCTGCCTCTATACCCCTGGGCTATAAGTAGGCTTTTGTTGGTGAGGTGAGGTGGGGCTAGTTGGGTCCCCTCCCTCTCTTCTCTTCAGATTCCTGGCTGTCTCAGTTACACCCTTTCTTGGAGATTCTCAAGCCTGAGGCTATTTCCATTAACTTGGGGTTTCAGTCTGGGTGGGAGACTTATCTTTGGGTTTTCTGCTTCATGAAGGAGGGATGGGAGGATCAGAGCAGCTAGAATTTACTTTGCCATTCCAGCCCCTGTATCATACAGGCAGGCAGTTTCTAAATTTCCAGGCTGGGGGCTGAATGCAGCCTGAGAAGCCACTCTCTCCACTGGGGGCCCGACTCTCCTACCTGGCTCCAATGATCCGTTCCCTCTGCGAGATGACTGCGATTCGTCCTTGGTAAGTCTGCAGGCTGGGGCTTTTTCTCTCTCTGGTGTATTCTGCTTGCCTGCTCTTAGGTCTGAGCTGTGCAGACCCCACGCGCTCTGCGCTCGACCTGTGCGGGCACTCTGGGCAACCTCCTGTGCTGGATTCTGCCACACTCTGTCTTCCTGTGGGCTCTGTCACTCCGGAATCCGCTCAGATTTACCCTTTTGGACTTAGTGACAGAGGAGCTCAGCGAGGTTACTGCTTCCTTTCCGCCATCTTGGCTCCGCCCCCAATTTCAAGCATTCTTGATGAAAAAAACAGAGCTGAATAGAAAATTTGACTTTCAAATACAAGAAGCAAGAGAAGCATGAGAAGGTAAACAGGAAAAGAAATCATAAAGAACTTGTTGAAGTTGAACTATTTACATTCCTACATGGAAAAATGATAATTGTAACTCATTAGAATTTATATATAATGTATGTATATATGTATGCATACATATATATACATATGAATATACGTACAAGTACGTATATGTGTGATTAAGAGGGTGTATGTGTGTATAAATATAGATGTGAGTGTGTGCATATGTATGTACATCTATACAGAGACAGAGGGCACAGGATGAGTTGAATATGAAGGGATGATATCTAAAAAATAAAACCAAGAGGCAAGAGAGGAATATATTGGGAGAAGGAGAAAGGGAGAGAAAGATTAGGGTAAATTATCTCATATAAAAGAAGGAAGAGAAAACTTACAATGCAGGGCAAGAGAAGGAAGATGAAAGGGAATGTGTCAACTTTATTCTCATTGAATTTGGCTTAAGGAGGGAAGAACATACACACCCCGTTGGGTATCTTACCCTCTAGGAAAATGGTGGGGAAGGGCATAAGAGGGGGAGAATGATAGGATGGCAGAGCAGGGGAGAGTGTAGTTAGAAGAAAAGACTTTTGAAAAAGGACAGGGTCAAAGGAGAGAATAGAATGAGTGGGGGGCAGGATAGGATGGAAGCAATTATAGTCAGTCTTTCACAATATAGCTACTATGGAAATGTTTTGTGTGACTACACATGTACAACCTATAGTTAAATGTTCATCTTCCTATTGGGGGTACATGAGGAGGGAAGAAGGGAAACTATCTGGAACTTAAAAGTTTTAAAAACAAATGTTTAAAAAAATGCCCTTTATACATGCAACTGGGAAATAAAATATACAAGCACTGGGGTATAAAAATCTATCTTGCCCTACTAGAAAGTTGGAGGGGTATATAAGAGAGAACAGATTAGGGGAAGGTGTATTCAGCAGGCTCACTATTTTGGGGTGGGAGTAGGGGAAAGATGGGGAGAAAAATTTGTAAATCAAAATTGTGTGGAAATGAATGTTGAAAAAATAAATAAATAAATTGGAAAAATTAAAAAGAAAAAGCTATATGCTGAAGGTGGTGCTTTAACTACATTTTAAAAGAGGAAAATTATTTGGAAGTTGAGTACCTTCCAGGGATAAGGGACATACCCTGCGTAGGCAGGAAAACAAGAGATGGAGTCTCTGTGAGAGGAACAGAAAGAACACCAATCTTAATGAACTGCACAGTACAGAAGGAGGCAAGTAATGACCAGTGAGGTTTAAAAGATAGATTGCAGCCAGGTTGCATATTTAGGAAATCTACCTGATTTGATCACTGTAAGAAAATTCCCCACAGGGACCAAATTCAACCTATCTATGACACAGTAGATAGTCCTAGAAAGTTCCCTGAGATACATAGAAGTTCTGTAACTTGTCCAGAGTCACACATCTAACAATTTTTCTGGGTAGTATTTCAAAGCATGTATTACTGATTTGGTCTCTTTTTGCTGTCCACTATGCAGTAAGCATTTTTGCCTCTGGAGATCCAGACAAGAAAAACAAAGATCAGCAAGTACTCAATAAATGGTCATGGAATTAATGAATGACATTTAATTTATTTGTCTTTTTATTTATCATCAGAAAATCAAGAGATTTTTGTATTAACATACCTCAGCCTTTTTTAGTATGTGTAACTCTGAAAGACACTCTTACATAGTAGCTGGGACAAGGTGGTTCACCCAGGCTTTAAGAAAGCCCTTTAAGTATATGATATCTCTAACCCTATACACGATTCCTTTCTGCAATTATTGTAGTGGAAGGTGAGAGACTTATAGTTCCTCAGCTAGTGGAGCTTTATTAATAGGAATAAAAGAAGGAAGGAAGAAAGGAAGGAAGGAAGGAAGGAAGGAATTTCCCTAGTGTAAAGCAAGAAGATTTTGAGATGGACATCAGGAGTTTCCATGATAAGATGAAAATGGTACATGATTGCTTCCTTAGATCTCATCATCTTCCTTTAGATTGTGAACTTCTTGAAGGAAAGGGCTCTTTATTAATTATATCCCCAGTACATAATAGAGAGCCAGGCATATAGTAAACACTTACTAAATGTGTATAAGTTTAGATTAATCTACAACTTGGCCTGTGCCATTTTATCAAGATTTTCTAGAAATGCAGGGAGGTCTCCCTTTTACAAGGATGGAAATTTGAATCAGAAAGAGTTTCATCCTCGAGAAAAAGTGGAACTTCTCAACTGTGTACTATGGGTTCCAGACAAAAGGTTTATTCCCCTTACGTGATGGTCTGTCTTCTATGGTTGTGCCTTTCTTCACACAGGCTGTCCCCACATGTCTAGGATGCTCATCTTTCCATCTTCCCTAGCTTTGCCTCTTAGAATCCCAATCTCCCTTCAAGTCTCAGGTCAAGGGCTATCTCATATATCAACCCTTTCCTGCTATCCCTTTTCCCACACACCTAGTTAGTTCTAATAATAATAGCTAGGATTTACATAGCATTTTAAGGTTTGCAAAAGTAATTTACAAACATTACTTTCCATTATCCTAGCCACAATCATGGTAGGAAAGAACTATTATTATCCACACATTTATAGATGAAGAAACTGAGGCAGAAAGAAGTCAAGTGATTTACCCTGAATCAAACAGCTAGTAAGAATTGGATATAGAATTTGAACTCAGGTCTTCCTGCATACAGGTCTTGCACTCTATGCCAACTAGTACCCCTGAATTTCTTTGTGTTTAACATTTTTATAATTTATGGATCTTGGTAAATTTTAATTTCCCACAATGGAATGTAATTTCTTTTTTTTTCTTATCAGGCATAGTTCAATTTATTTGTTTACAAAAAAAACATCTATGTGGTTGCCACAGCAGCTGCCTGTGTCCTCTGGACAGACACTTGAGTATGAGTCTTCACAAGATGGTGGGTGAATTCCTGATAAGGAGACTTAGTGAACACAGTCTCCTTCCATATGTCTGGGGTTAGATAGCTGTATGTTTTGGAGATGGCATCAAAGGTAGGTTTAGAGAAGTTGCCCAGAGTGGCAGTACAGCTTCTTGCAGAAGTGTAGCAGTCATCAATTCCAGCCATCATCAGGAGCTTTTTAGGCACAGGAGCTGAGACAATGCCGGTTCCTCTAGGGGCGGGGTTCGGGCGCACCAGAACTGACCCACATCGCCCAGTGACCTTGCAGGGTACTGTGTGGGGCTTGCCAATTTTGTTCCACAAGTAGCCATGCCTCCCAGGAACTATGGACAGCTTGTTCAGAATGATATCACCACGAATAGCTGTGGCCACTTCCTTGGAGCACTTGACACCCAGACGAACATGGCCATTGTAGTCACCAATGGCCACGAAAGCCTTGAACCTGGAGCGTTGTCCAGCTCTAGGTTGTTTCTGAACAGGCATGATCTCATTTTTCAATGAAGATTCCAGGAAGAAATCTATGATGTCAGACTCCTTGATAGGAAGCGAGAAAAGATAGATCTCTTCCAAAGACTTGATCTTCACGCCCTTGACTAACCGGCCCAGCTTAGTGACAGGAACCCACTCCTTGTCTTCAGCCTTTCCTCCCCGGGCCCCGCGGCCGCGGCCACGGCCTTGACCACGTTCCCAGCCACGACCACGTACACGGCCACGACCTCGGCCCCCACTGCCAAAGCCACCGCGGAAGCCTCCCCGGCCTCCGACGCCAGGGCCCCCGGGGCCTCCCGCACCTCCTGCAGCACTGGTGTCGTCCGCCATTTGGTGTTCACCAGAAGTAGCAGAATGTAAATTTCTTCAAGGAGGGAACTGGTTTTTGTTTCTATATTTGTATACAAGTGTCTGGCTTCTGACCCCTGGGAATGTGTGTTTTGTAAGCCTGCTCGTGGAACCACTACCTGAAGAAATACAATTAAAAAGATTAGTTCTCTACTGCATAGAATGTGCATACAAAAATCTCTGTAGGGCCAAATGAGCCCTCTTTCCTTCCTGGCTTCACTTCAACGTGGAAGCAACATTTCTTTGTATCTGGCTTAGGATGAGAGCCTACTTTACCCACCTGGGAC
Organism: Gymnobelideus leadbeateri; assembly: GCA_011680675.1. NCBI lineage: Eukaryota > Metazoa > Chordata > Mammalia > Diprotodontia > Petauridae > Gymnobelideus > Gymnobelideus leadbeateri. The sequence goes on along the minus strand of WOXC01003646.1, from coordinate 34,725 downwards.
ATTATGAAGTCCTGAGCCCAAGTTCCTACTATTGCTTCTGTTCTCATTGTATCTATTCTTTCTTGTCTTAGTAGAAGAATTATTGGTTAGGGTAGGTATATTGACTTGATGAATTCTGAAGGGTGAGGACAACTGCTAGAGACCAAGGCCAGGAGTCCATGCCTGAATTCTCCATCAGCATAGATGTTTGTGAACCAAATTGCTAGACCCAGTGTAGTAATGATCTAGTAACTGGTCCAACTCCAGAAGAACTTTGTCCATTGACTATGACATGTTTGGAAGTTATGGGATGGTCACATGTTTTGTAGAAACTACTTTAATTTTAAGTCAATTATCCAAAGACATTGAGGTGGTTTTAAATGAAAGTATACCCTTTGGTATTTGGGGGACACATTTCTAATTCTTGTTCTTCCTGTATTATCTTACTAAATATTCCTTTGTATAAGATAAATTGCATTAATTGGTTCAATGTATTTGTAGCACTAATCACTACTGATTAACATTGGGTAGAACAGATTGAAAAGAACTGAATAAGGCCTTAAGCCAATGACATTAAGGGATATATCCCTAACCCTTCAGAGCTACTCCTAGGATCCCAAAGGGAAATTAAAATAAACTGTCTTGTGGGGTGGCTAGGTGGCACAGCGAATAGAGCACTGGCCCTGGAGTCAGGAGGACCTGAGTTCAAATCTGGCCTTAGACACTTGACACACTTACTAGCTCTTAGACTTTGGGCAAGTCACTTAACCCCAATTGCCATCCAAAAAAAAAGAACAAAAACAAAATAAACTGTCTTGGGACCAGAACCATCAGAGTATGTATGAGCTGAGATAAGGACCCTCAGTACTTATGGAAATTACATTTCAATCCCAAGTAACTAGAACAGTGCTGGGCACATAAAAAAGTTAATAGTTGTTTAATTTACTTGAATTGATAAACAAATGTACACTGAAGTATTACAGAATAAATTACTACCACTCCCAGTCATTTTTCAATTTTGAAAAAGGACCACTAGGAAAAATAATAATAAAGTAAAAAAATATGCAATCCTTCCCATAAAACCACACAGAACAACCACAATTTCTTATGACTGAATTTAGTTGATGTGGCACTCAGCAGTGGAGAATATTTTGTAGAGAAGGGTCAATGTTTAATGTAACCCAAATGATATCTAATATCTAATCTGTTTGTAGCTAGAGTATGACCTTTCTTATGATCTTAGGGACCCCCACCTTTTCTCCATTATACATAGCAACCTCATTTCCCTTTTATTTAAATTAATTAAATTAGACTAAAATTATGTGTGCTTTGATTTATGAGACTTCTCAAGGACTTTGACACTCTCCTGGGGGGAATGGATGAGGAGCATTCTTGGCGGAGGGTTTAAGGAAAGGAAGCCAGAAGAATGCTGTAAGCCTCTCTATCTTGGAGAGGTTTCTCTTTTCCCGATAAATAATAGAAGAGAATTTTCACACTTAAGACAGGTTTTCCCAGGCTCTCACAGTTCTAATAAAGACAAATGGAGAGTAGATGAATATAGTAAACAGAAACAGAAAGAATAAGAGTTAACCAGAAAAACCAAGGAAACATCCCATATAACAAGGCCTAAAATACCAGTGATGAAATGATGGCAAAACTATATAATGTGTTAACTTATTTCACAAAGGTTAAAGGTAGCAGTTATTAATCGAAGCATTAAATTTACTGGGAAATGAATAATAAATTCCTATAGGGCTTATAGCTTCATGGTGCAGTGCAAAAGACAAATAAATAATACTATACATGGAATTAGGAAGACCTAAATTTGAATCCTGACTCAAACCTTTAACTACTTGTGTGCCTCATGTGCCTCAGTTTCCTTATCTATAAAAGAGGGAGTATACTAATAGCTATCTCCTAGAATTGTTGTGAAGACCAAATGAAATTACAAATGTAAAATCTTTTGTAAACTTGAAAGGGTTGTGTTAATACTATTATGATGATCATGTTTGTTACAAATAGTGACTTGGACTTTTATCATGTGGCCTTAGATTTTAAAAAAGTCTGTTGCATATCTTGTGCTGGAAGAGAAAGATGGATGGGGTTTGGTCTCCCCCATGGGTAAACTTACACAGTGAAAGAAGACACCTGTCTTTCTCTTTGTGTTTCCATTCTAAAAGTCCATTCTTCTGGGAAGTCCTGCTTTATCAGCTTTCATCCTTTCATTGATTGACTTTCACTGGCTACACTAAATACATTCAGATCAGAATGGTTCCCCTTCAGTGTCGTGGTTAGTACACAAGAGAAACAAAAAATACAAAAAGACAGGAAAGATTAAAGCAGTCTTTCTGGGAAGTCATTCCTTTTTTACTCTCTTTTTCACCTTGCATGGTAATGCACAATACTTACTGGATATCTTTCCCTTGGCACTCTGAAGAAGCCACACTTATGGTGAGTTAATAATGAGAATGTGAAATAAATATGCATCTCAAGACACAGAGGAAGGACATTAGAAGTGATTGAATTGGAAAAGGCCTCCTATAGGTTGGGATTTTAGGTGAGACTTGAAAGTGAAAGGTGAAGGTTAGGAGAGATAGCAATCAAGACTTGGAGGGGTGTGGTGGGGCAGATTGTGAAAAGTCATTGGGTCAAGAAATAGTGTTAATGTTATAGGAAAATCAAGAAGACCAGTGTCACTAGATTATAGACTATATGAAAGTAAATCAGGTATAATGAGATTGAAAAGTTAGGAATGGACAAAATTGTAAAAAGACTTTAAAATTAAAAAAATATATTATGTATGATCTTTGGGTCAATAAGGAGTCACTGGAGTGTTTTAGATGGTAGTGGTAGTGGAATGAAGGTCAAACCTGCATTTTAGGGAAATCACTTAGAAAGATCAGCACAGAGAGGGCGGAGCCAAGATGGCGGAGTAGAAACAGCTCATCCAAGCCACTCTGCCCCCAGATTCCCCCCAAACGATGTAAAAGGGGACTCTGAACAACTTCTGGAGCCCCAGCACCCACAGAACGACACAGAGAAGCTAACCTCCCACTGAGAAAAGCCCAGCAGCCCTGCAGGAAGGACCAGCGCAGTGGTCTGGGACTTGGCAGCATGCAGCGCGCAGAGTGCAGGAGCCGAGCCGAGCCGAGCCCAGGTCCACATGAGCCGAGGTTTTAGCCCCAGGGAGGCAGGGCCAGCAGCCTGCTGGAGGAACCCCAGAACACCAGGAGCTGTGGCAACTCCAGAATTATCAACATAGACTTGCCTAGGACAAAGTAAGAGGTTAGTGTCCTATGGACTTTGGGACTGGTATTAGGGAATGTGTTGGCTCCCTCCCATGGGGGCTAGAAGCTGCTGAGGACAAATGCCATTTTGTAGTTTTCAGAGGCAGCCCCCGCTCCCAGCCTGCAAATTTGTAGGGAGATCCAGCGATCAGTCTTGGGGGGTAATCGCTCTTGCTTTCATCTCCCTGGATCTGGATTTTGATCTAGGGTGGAAGTCATAGGTGGGTTTACAGCTTGCCAGAAACGGAAGTTGCCCCCCACACGTTCGGGACGAAAATTCCCCTATCTGGCCTTAAAGACATAGTGTGGCAACAAGCCCAAAAGTCAAGTAATTAAGCGGCAACATGCCAAGGCAAAGGAAACAGAAAAATGCAACCCTAGACTCCTATTTTGGGGGCATAGAGCAGGAAAAGGACTATGAGGTCAGAAGTCCTGCTCCAAAAGCCCCAGGGGAAAACATAAGCGGGTTGCAGGCCATAGAGGACCTTAAGAAGGACTTTAAAAATCAAATAAGAGAAGTGGAGGAAAAATTGGAAAGAGAAATGAGAAGGATGCAGGAAAAGTATGAAATGAGGGTCAACAGCCTGACTGAGGAAAACAACACCTTAAAAAATAGACTCACTCAAATGGCAAAGGAGGCCCAAAAGGGCAATGAGGAGAAGAATGCCTTAAAAAGTCGAATTTGCCAGATGGAAAAAGAATCTCAAAAGTTCACTGAGGAGATTCATTCCTTCAGAGTTAGACTGGAGCAAATGGAAGCTAATGACTTTATGAGAAATCAAGATGCTGTTAAGCAGATCCAAACAAATGAAAGATTAGAAGGCAATGTGAAATATCTCATGGGAAAAACCACTGACCTGGAAAATAGATCCAGGAGAGACAATTTAAAAATTATTGGACTACCTGAAAGCCATGATCAAAGAAAGAACCTAGAAATCACCCTTCAAGAAATTCTCAAGGAAAACTGCCCTGATGTTTTAGATCCAGAGGGCAAAATAGAGGTTGAAAGAATCCACCGATCACCTCCTGAAAAAGATCCCCAAAAGAAAACTCCCAGGAATATTATAGCCAGGTTCCAGAATCCCCAGATCAAGGAGAAAATACTCCAAACAGCCAGGAAGAAACAATTTCAATATTGTGGAAACACAATCAGAATAGCCCAGGACCTGGCAGCTTCTACACTGAGGGATCGAAGGGCATGGAATATGATATTCCAGAGGGCAAAAGAATTGGGAATGAACCCAAGGGTCACCTACCCAGCAAAACTGAGTATTTTGTTTCAGGGGAAAATATGGTCATTCAGTGGAATAGAGGACTTTCAAGCATTCTTGAGGCAAAAACCAGAATTGAATAGAAAATTTGACACCCAGACACAAGAAGGAAGAGATGCCTGAGAAGGGAATCAGGGAAAAGAAATCAAAAGGAACTTATCAAAGTTGAACTATTTACATTCCTATATGGAAAAGCAATAACTGTGACTGATGATATCTTTCTCACTATGAAAATAATGGAAGAAGGGTGTGTGGTCATATGAATACATATGTGAATGTGTGTGTATATGGTTACAGTTATATATGGATAGAGGGCATAAGTTGAATTTGTTGGGAAGGGAGAATACTCAAGGGATGAAATTATGAGGTGAGAGAGGAAAGTGGCAAGAGGAGATGGGGAGAGACAGGGTAGTGTAAACTATCCCATGCAGAAGAAGCAAGGGGAAGTGGTTGCAAAAGAGGGGGAGAATAAGGAAGGCTAAAAAGGCAAAACCACATTCACATTGAATTTGGTTCAGGGAGAAAATGACATACATACTAAATGGGATATCTCAACCTGTAGCAGGATAGGGGGAAGGGGATGGGAGGAGGGATGATGGATGGGAGGGCATCCTTGGGGTGAGGGGAGGTTGGAAGTACCCACTATAAAAGAGGGACAGGATCATGTAGGGAATGGACCAGGTGGGGGGTGGGATGAGTGGGAGGGAATTATAAGCAGCCTTGTACAATATATCTACTATGACAATGTTTTGCATAGCTAGACATGTACAACATATACTGAATTACTTATCTCCCAAGAGGGAATGGGTGACAAGGGAGGAAGGAAATGGATCTGAAATTTGAGGTCATAACATTAAATGTTTCAAATATATATAAATACTATTATTAATACTCTTGCTTGTAATAGGGAGATAAGATGTGCAGGCATTGGGATGCAAAGACTCACCTTCCTCTAATGGAAAAGTCGATGGGGGTATGGGAGAAGGTATGGGAGAGAGCAGATTGGAGGAAGCGATATCTTGTGGGACTACTATTCTGGGAGGTTGGGTAGGGGAATAATGGGGGGAAAATGATTGTAACTCAAAATCTGGCGGAAATGAATGATGTAAAACAGAAGTTAATAAAGCATTTGTTTAAAAAAAAAAGACATTCAAAAAATAGACTATCAAAATAAAGAAAAACGTAAAGATAAATTAAAAAAAAAAAAAGATCAGCACAGGTTCGAGAAAAATCACAGGACTTCCAGAATGGGGGAAAAAACAAACTAACTATTTTTTGGTTTGTACATATAAGTTAGCAATTCATAATTTTATCTTTAAGATGAGATGATAATATCAACCAATAATGATAATGTATACTTGTTTTAAGTGTCAGGTCACTCTTTATCCAAAGGAAAATAAATATTTTTTCAAGGTTAATTTGTTACTTTACTGATGTGAGTTCTCCTTCCAATGATGCAGAAAACAACTTAAATACACTTTCTCATTCTATGTGAGAATGTATACTTCTGTATCCTCACATGGATCTATGGTATGGGCTATATCAAACACAAAGGAGGACTTCCAGAGTTTTTTACATTGTATCTAACAATGTCTAACATGGACTATCATTCATCACTTTAATCAAAAGGTCATATCATCTTCTGGTTATATGCCTCTCTAAAGAAATATTTTATTCTCTTTCTCCTGTGTAATTCTTTCTTGACCATATATTCTTGCCTATTCATGCCCAACATATCACTCTCCTTTGATCTTTGTAAGATATGCCCTTTTAATGTTCTTGGGAATATGTTATTGTATGATCTATCCACCAGTCCAATATAAGCATATTGACATTTTAAATATGGATCTTTGTTTGAGGGAGAAACTGGAAGTGATTAAAATCTCTGTGAAATTTCTTAAAGGCAATCAAGCCTAATCTTCTCTACCTGTTGAATCATAGGTTGAAGTCATTCTAGATCTCAGCATGCTACTTAATGATAGCATACAATCTAGTGAACATATTTCACTGTATTTTTTTCATTTGCTTAATATTAATAATCAACAATTCCTGAAACATAATTATACCTGTATTTATGTTTTATGGATTTTAAAAGATTTTGACACATGCAAGAGAGAAACTTGATGGAGAAGAACCTTTAAGATGATGTTTTACTTTATCACATTAAATGCTGTGTGTGTGCGTTTGCTTGCATTTTAACAGTCAACAAAGATAGTGGGATCCTGCATTTCCTTAAATATTCAGTGAATTTTGATTGGAGAGATTGAAAACCATTGATTCATGTAGAATATAATTTTTGAGAACCTTCCTATTTCCTTCTCAATCATCCAAAAAGGATGCCATAAATGAGTGTCTAGATTACTAACATTGATATTTAGGGGAGATCAAAATGAAAGAAAAGAGACAGAAAAAGAAAAGATTATTATCATTTATGTTTAGCAAATATATAAAAGTGTAGATAGGAAAAAAACATTCCATAGTTACTGGTGTTTCATCAATTATCTTTTTTGTAATAATGAAGTCCAAAATTCATTTCCTATGGTTTTATGATTCTCTCTCCCCTTCAGATACCTTGGGTCCTCAGACACTTTAACACTCAAAATTGCACCACCTTGAGGGCAGACCTTCTTTCTCTACAAGTGATAGTCCAGCCACAATGATCTTTGTTTCCTTTTATGTTATTCCTAATCTGCCATGCAGTTAAGATATATTAGAGTCAAAATATGTTGACTCCACAATAATTGATGGGAAAACAAAACAAAAAAGTCTATAAATCATAACAGATCTTTGCCATTCTTATTTCTTCATTGCCCAAATAGTTTCATCTCTAAATATTTTCAGGATGGCCTGTTTTAGTTATGTCCTTGGACAATCTCATTTTGCAATCTACTATTTCTCACTTTTTATGAGGCAATATTTCTCATATTCTTCCACCATAGTTCACAGTGAAATTTTACAAATAACTTAATTGTCTAAATTCAAGTTACCTTTCCCTATAATGTCTCTTTACTTGGAAAGAAGATTGAATGTTTGTAACCATTGTAGTTTCTGAGCTCTTTTATTCTTCTCATTGAAGCAATTTACTTATAACAGTTAATATTTTTCAGGAAATGGTCTAAGTTGTTGTCTATTCTTTTGTATACAACTTATTTACTTTTGAAGTCCACAACTTGTCTATATAGGTCTAGTTAGAATCAAGTCAATTTTCATATTTTCTTATCATTTTTATTCTTAATGTTATACTTTTTTCTTTCTAAGTCAATGTTTAATTGCGCATAAGCATCTTGTTCAGAAAGAATTACAGTAACTTCCAAATATCAAGTCATCTTCCTCTTGTTAAAATATAGTTATATTTTATGATGCTACTTGGCAATCACCAAGTCTAGCATTTATCAGTTCTCCTATTTGAAGTATGACATATAAGTCTGGAATTTCTAAGTACTGTATAAAACTTTGATCTCTTTTTTTCATACTCCTGACATTATCCTCCCTCCTCCTTTTTATTGCTTCTGAAACCACTTGTTTTCCCAAGGTAACAAACAAGCTTGAGAGTAGTCATTTTTAAAATATTTATTTAAACTGTTCCAATTATACTACTACATCCATTTCATTTTTTGCATTTAAAACAATTTTCTGAGGAGTCCAGATACCTTATCAGACTGAAAAGGGGGTCCACAACACAATAGAAGTTAAGAAGTCCTACTTTTAAGAGTAAACTATTTCTTCTTTGCCCTTATAAAAAGAGGTAGGAGCAAGGGAAGAAGATAGAGTAATGGATCTTGAGTATAAAAGTGGGTCTCAGAAATATAATGGGGGAAACCTCCAAAGATTTAAGAGTTACTCAAATAGGGAACAGACTATTTCAAGGGATAATAGATTTCTCCTGACTAGAAGTCTTTAAGCAAAAACTAAGTGACTACTTGTCATGTATTTTATTGAGAGGACTCTTCTAGGCTTTGTTCAAACTAAACGGATCCTGTTATCCTTTCAAAATCTGAGATTTGTATTTATATTAAGACAAAATGAAAGCCTTTGCAATGGCTATTATTTTTATTTTGCTAGCTGTGCCATGAGGCTCCAAAGATATTATTTAATCCTTCTTCCTATGACTAAATTTTTTCATCCTTTCATTTAGACTTGCTATTTATTATATAGACAGTCAAAGATCCTTCTTGTAAACTTTGTGTTGTAATATGTTACATTCATTGAAAATTCCAATAAAACTCTCATAGGGCCTTGTATCATAACTCTTTTATGCACTTATATTCCATTATATATTATGGCTATTTGTATGCTGTCTCTTGCTTATTAGATTATAAGTTACTGAAGTATCAGGGTTATATCTTCTCCATCTTTATATGTGTTTAATTCATATGTGTACTTTGCCTTGAACACAGTAGGCAAGGCACTTGGTAAGTGTTTGATGAATGAGTGATAACATATAAAAGCTCTATATAGCATGTGAAAGACCAAGGGACCATAGAATTAGAGATTTGAAGATAAGATATACTTTAGAATACAACAGTCTTATTTTATAGATAATTCAACTGAAGTCTAGAGGAGTAAAGAGACACACTCAAGGTCACATAACATAGTAAATATCATATGAGGAATTGGAATCCTGCTCTTTGTGATTCCTAATCCAACACTCCATCTGCTACAATAGAATCTGCCTAGATTTTTGTTTTCTAACCATTGACCAGGAAAGAATAACCTTTGGACAGTCTTTCCAACCTGGTAAGTATAATTCCAAGAATGAATTACATGCCAGCTGCTTGAAGATCAGCCTAGATAAGTTTGGAGACACTTCCCCTTAAAGGGTTGACCACTATATCATGGACCTTATAGCAACTTATGAGGACTATCAGTTAAATCTACAAGGTCTATGCTGAAAAGTTCAGAGTGCTTCAGTGAGGGTATATGCATGCAAATAAAACCAAGATCCTTTGCAGTGCTGAAATGCTTCTACACACACATATAGGTTATATATGTATGCACACACACTTTCTCTTTTGACACTTAAATTGACAGTATTAGCTAGATGATTGAAACATCATTTTCCTCATTCCACATTTCAGAAACTGAAACTGAAGAGGTTTAAGGAACATGGTGAATACTTGGAGAACTTGATATTTGAAACCACATTTTGGTTCTGCACAACAGAGGTGACAAAGAACTTACATGTGGCTCACAATATTCTTGAGTGTGGCCCTAACCAGATTAAAATCTAGGTCTTATATGTTTTAATGTTACATATAAATAAAATATGTAAATATGTATGATTCTTTCTAAGCCAAGCAGGGATCCTTGCGTATGACAGCAACCCTCATTTCAACTAAAGTTTGGCACTATTAACAGCACTTGTCCATAAGAAAATACACTTTAGGACTGCTGGTGAGTTTAGAGATAATGTTATTGATGAATGGCCTCATTTTATTTTATTTTTGCTTTTGGAGGGGGGAGAGCAGAGCAATTGGGGTTAAGTGACTTGCCCAAGGTCACAAGAACTGGAAATTGAGGGGATGTTCATCAATTTGGGAATGGCTAAACAAGTTGTGGTATATGAATGTAAAGGAATACTATTGTGCCATAAGAAATGATGAACAGGTGAACTTCAGATAAACCTGGAAAGACTTATATGAACTGATGCTGAGTGAAATGAGCAGAACCAGGAGACCATTGTACACAGTAACAGTCACAGTGTGCAAGGACTGGTTTTGATAGACTTAGACCTTCTCAGTAATACAAGGACCTAAAATGATTCCAAAGGACACATGATAGAAATTCCCAGCCACATCCAGAGAAAGAGCTATGTAGTTGGGAGGCAAACTATTTTATTTTTTGTTTTACTTTGTTTTTTTTCTTTCCCATGGTTTTTTCCCATTCATTATAATTCTTCTATGCAATATGACTAATGTGAAAATGTGTTTAATAGGAATGTATGTGTAAAGTTCATATCAGATTGCAAGGCTTTATTGGGGGGAGAGAAAAAAATATTTAAAACTTATGGAAGTGAATGTTGAAAACTAAAAAATAAAAAAAATAATAAAAATATTTTACAATATACACAAAATGATAAAGATAGATAAAATAAAAATTATATAAGCTGGAAAAAGAGATGTTTGTTCTAAAAATTCTTAAATGGTACATTAAGGAATAAATAATTATAAAGATTAATATTAATAGACAGCAGAGCCAAGATGATGGAGTAAAAGCAGGGATTGCTTGAGTTCTCCTAAACATTTTTCCAAATAACTATAAAGATGATTCTAAACAAATTCTAGAGCTGCAGAGCCCACAAAGTGACAGAATGGAAGATATCTCCAGGCCAAGACAGTCTGGAAGGTCAACAGGAAGGGTATTATTGCACCCAGCTAGGAGAGGAGTACAGTCCATCATGGACTGTTCCAGTGCAGATGGATCTGGAGCAGGCCTTAGGCAACTGAATTCTTGGCAGCAGTGGCAGTTTCCAGACTTCTCAGCCCACAAACACTGAAGATAGTATAGAAAGTCAGTGGGGAAACTCTGTGGGACTTGGGTGAAAGAGGAGCACAATCTGGACCCAGCCTTGTGGTGGTAGAGGTGGTAGCAGTGGCAGCAGCAGGAGCAGCAGCAGTGGTGGCTGCTTCTGGAATTCTGGGCCCACAGACCGTGGGGGATCAAGTGGCTGATACAAAATCTCTCACACCTGGGACAGTACATCCAACCACACCCCTACTCCAACTGGAAATAGAGTCCTACCTTGACAAAGAGTTAGAAAGTCAAGTATTTGGCTGGGAAGATGAGCAAACTCCATTAAAACAAAGAAAAAAAAACTCAGACTGTGTAATCTTACTTTGACAAAGATCAAAACATACAACCAGAAGAAGACAACAAAGGCAAAGCTCCTTCGAAGCCTCCAAGAAAAATATGAATTGGTCTCAGGCAATGGAAGAGATAAAAATGGAATATGAAAATCAAATAAGAGGTGTAGAGGAAAATTGGGGAAGAGAAATGAGAGTTATGCAAAAAAAATCATGAAAAACAAGTCAATAACTTGCTAAAGGAGACCCAAAAATACTGAAGAAAATAACAACTTTAAAAATAGACTAACCCAAATGACAAAAGAAGTCCAAGAAAACAAAGACAAGAAGAATGCTTTAAAAAGCAGAATTGGTGAAATGGAAAAGGAGGTCCAAATGTTCAGTGAAGAAAATAATTCCTTAGAAATTAGAATGGAATAAATGAAAACTAATGGCTATTAGAAATCAAGAAATTGTCTTTCTCGCTTCCCAGCCATCTGGGCAGCAGGTCTCTGGCTGAGGGTCCTCCCGCACTGCAGGCAGGAAGATGGTGGCCACAGAGAATATGAAAAAGTCGCTGGAGTCCAGCAACTCGAGGCTCCAGCTGGTCATGAAAAGTGGCAAATACGTGCTAGGCTACAAACAGATCCTGAAAATGATCGGACAAGGCAAAGCCAAATTGGTCATCTTAGTCAACAACTGCCCAGCCTTGAGGAAATCAGAGATCCAATATTATGCTAGGTTGGCCAAAACTGGAGTACATCACTACAGTGGCAATAGCATTGAATTGGCTACAGCATGTGGGAAGTACTACAGAGTATGTACACTGGCTATCATTGATCCAGGTGATTCTGATATCATTAGAAGCATGCCAGAACAGACCCGTGAAAAGTAAACTGTATAAAAGTATACTTTAATAAACCAGGCCAAAACTTGTTTAAAAAAAATCAAGAAATTATAAAACAGAACCAAAAGAATGAAAAATCAATAGAAGACAATGTGAAATATCTCACCGACCTGGAAAATAGATCCAGGAGAGATAATTTAGACATTATTGGACTACCTGAAAGCCACGATCAAAAAAGGAGCCTAAACATAATTTTCCAAGAACTTATCAAAGTGCCCTGATATTCTAGAGACAGAGGGTAAATAGAAATTGAAAGAATTCATTGATTTCCTCTTAAAAGAGATTGAAAAAAGAAAACTCCTAGTAATATTGTAACCAAATTCCAGAGTTCCCAGTTCTAAGAGAATATATTCCAAGTAACCAGAAAGAAACAATTTGAATATTGTGGAAATACAATCCGGAACACACAAGACCTAACAGATTCTACATTGAGGGATTGAAGGGCTTGGAACATGATATTTGGAAAGTCAGAGGAGCAAGGATTAAAGGCAATAATCAACTACTGTATCAGCAAGCACCCTAGCATACTCAGTATGGCAGCTAGCACAGGTTCTTTGATTTTCTTTTCTAAAGGAAAGCAACTCAAAAGGGGTTAAAATTTTTATTTTAATCAAACATAGATAGATAGATAGATAGATAGATAGATTTATATATGTATATCTATATGTATTTATATCTATCTATATGGAGAGAGAGAGAGAGAGAGAGAAATAGAGATAGATATTCACTTAGTTTAGAGGTAAAAGTCAGCATTCAGTATCTTCTGAACTTCAGAAAATACAAACAGAAATTACAAGTAGACAAAGAATACAGGGAAAACAACACAATTCAACAGACTAACAGGGATTCCAGCTGCCTAACATTACATACATACAGTGTTAGTTACCAGAGAGAGAAGCACTAACATTTGCATTTTTAAAGCTGGGGGATTCAGTGGCTACCTAGAGTCTCATCTGGACAAATCACACAAATCTTCCCATAAAAGAGCCCCAAAGCAAAACTTTACCCTAGGGAAGATACACAGCATTCTCCAGGGTCAGAAGACTTTGCAACCTTTGTGACCCACTGCCTAATTACAAAGTAACAAAAGGTGTGGGCCTTTCTGAAAAACAAGCCTCCCCTAAGCAAGCTTCTCTCATTGGGCTTCAAGTGAGGCCCATCACCTAGGGGCAGAGAATATTTTCAAATTCCCTAGACCTATTAAGGGGCAGGGAAGATCTTCAAATTCCCTTACCATTCCACCTACCCAGCAAAACTGATCAATATACATCAGGGGGAAAATAGACATTCAATGAAATAGAGAACTTTCAAGCATTCTTGATGAAAAGACCAGAGCTGAATAGAAAATTTGACCTTCACATACAAGACTCAAGAGAAGTGTGAAAAGGTAAACAAGAAAGAGAAATCATAAGGGACTTATTATAGTTGAACTTCTTACATTCCTACATGAAAAGATGATATTTGTAAACCATAAGACCTTTCTCAGGATTACGGTAGTTGGAGTAGATAGATAGATAGATAGATAGATAGATAGATGATACAGGGTGAGTTGAATATGAAGGGATGATATCTAAACATAAAATTAAGTGTTGAGATAGGAATATATTAGGAGAAGAAGAAAGGGAGACATAGAATGGGGTAAATGATTTCACATAAAAGAGACAAGAAAAAGGTTTCACAATGGCGGGGGGGAGTGAGAGGGAATGCATGAACCTTACTCTAATTGGAGGGAATAAAATATACACACTCAATTGGGTATCTTACCCTGCAGGAAAGTATGAGGGAAGGGGAAAATAGGGGAAGAATGATAGAAGGGAGGGCAGATTGAGTGAGGGGGTATTCCGAAGCAAAAACTTTTGAAAAGGGACAGGATCGAAGGAGAAAATAAGATAAGGGAGGGGGGTGGAGAGAAATATAGTTAGTCTTTCAAAATGTGACCATTATGGAGGTGTTTTGTATAACTACACATGTATAACATATATCAAATTACTTTCCTTCTCAATGAGGATGGTTGGGGAGGGAAGAAAGAAGAGAATTTGGAACTCAAAGTTTTAAAGACAGATGTTTAAAAATGGGTTTTATACACAATTGGGAAATAAGATAACCAGGCAATGGGGTATAGAATTCTAGCTTGCCCTACAAGAAAGTGATGGGGAGAGGGATAATGGGGGGATGATAGAAGGGAGGGCAGACTGGGAGAAGGGGTGATCAGAATGCTTACCATCTCACTTTGGGGGGTAGGGGAGAGATGGGAAGAAAATTTAGAACACAAAATCTTGTGGAAAAGAATGTTGAAAACTAAAAATTAATTAATTAAATTTTAATATAAGTAGTACATCAAATTGTACTGGGGATTTATTATAGTATTATTGTTTGCTATTGTTACTGTAATTGTTGTAATTATAATTAGCAAAAATAAATTAGGAACCATTGCTTTAGGTTAACAATGGAGGATTTTTTTTTCCTGAAGAATTTCAGCAAATAATTTGCAAATCAGCATGGAATTTGGAGAAGAGTTCAAGATTTGGCATGAGAGGTATTTTGTTCAAATCCCAGTTCTAATATTTATACGTCACTTAATATAGTCATTTCACATCTTTGGTCTTCAAATACCTCATCTGTAAAATAAGAAAGCTATCTAGATATCTGTCTATATCTATATACAATTAATACCCAGTGTCTACTCCATTATGTGATAAATTTCCTGAGTAGGACTATAGTGGTGTAAAAATATTATTTTGTATACATATTGAATTAAATAATTCTAGAAAATGCAATTAAGTGCCTAATGTGCTCAAGCAATTTTATCAGGTTTTTTTTTTGTTTTTGTTTTTGTTTTACTGTTTTTATTAGTGTCTTCTCTTTCTTATATCATCAGCTTTATCACCAGTCTACCATGCCTCCCTTCCCCAAAAGGCATCCTATGTATCAAATAGTATTTTTAAGTGGAAAAAACATCATTCCAACTGATTGATATAATGAAAAAGTTCACAAAAAATGTATGTGCAATGCATAACACCAGTTGATCACCCCTGCATCCATGAAGGGGTTAGCTGGGGGTGTCCTCTCCTATCTCTTCATTTGGATTGTGCATGACCTTTATAAATATTGTTGAATTCACATTTAAATTTTGTAATCTTTATTCTTTCAGTATGTAGTTCTTTCCATTCACATTGTGGGAATTATATAGTTTATTGTTTTGGGGTTTTTTGGCTCTACTTAATTCGCTGTATGAGTTCATGTAGATATTTCTTTCCTTTTCTTTATTCAATCATATATAAATATATATTTTCTATAATTAAATATCACATAAAATTATATAATAATATATTATCATATTCATTATTATATAATATATAATTATATATGTTTCAGAATGGCAATATCACCTTAAATCCATATACCATAATTTGGTGAGTTATTTCGCAGTTGATGGGCTTTGACTTTGTTTCCAGTTCTTTGCTACAAGTGAAAGGTGCTAAGTAAATATTTTGGCAAATATGAGGGCTTTATTCTTATCAATGACATCCTTGGAGCATAAATTTAGAAATAGATTTTCTGGTTAAAAAATTATTGAAATTTTATTCATGTCACTTGGATAATCCCAAAGTGCTTTCCAAAATGTTTACAGCATTTCATATTGATACCAAAATGCACTAATGTTCCTATTTTTCCACAAACCTTCCAACATCGACTGTTCCTACCTTTTGTCATCTTTGCCAATTTGTGGGGTAAAGTAAAACCTTACAGATTTTTTAAAAATTTATTTCTTGTAATTAGTTATTTAGATCAGATGTTCATGTTTTCTTGAATACTTAGCAATTGTTTTGAGAACTCTTTTTTCATTTCCTTTGACCATTTATATATTGTTCACATATATATTTATATGCTACACATGCATACATGCATGCATATATACATCCACACAACACATATGCACACACATGTATACACATATACACACATGAATATATGCATACTTATATACACATGTGCATATATATATATGTGTCTACCTATCTATAATTTGTATTTTTTGTATACTAAATATATAATAAAAATAATTTGAGGAATTTGATGAGAGGATTTTTCCCTACTTCACCACTTCCTTTCTTATCTTAAGTGAATTTTTTTGTCCATGCAGAAGTTTTTCAGTTATATGTTAACAAAGTTATTTATATCATCTTTTGTAAATGTATCTGTCTCTTGGTCATTTAAGAATATAGCTCTAACCCATACATGTGAGAGGTATATGATTTGTTTATATTTCATTAAAAAAGAATATTGTGACATTTAATACTAAAGTTATAAATCTACTTAGAATGTATTGTAGAATATGGTGAAAGTCATTCATCTAAGCCTAATTTCTGCCAGATTGCTTTCCTGTTTTCCAAGTAGTTTTTATCATGTAAGGGTTTTTTTCCTATATAAGTTATGTGGTCGAACATTGGGTTACTGAGTTTCATTTTTTCTGCTTCTTCATTGCCATTAATCTGGGTTTTTTTTTTTACCTGATTGCTTTGATCACTACTGCTTTATGCTATAGCTTGAAGTCTGAAAGTGATATTCCTCCTTTATCTCTACTTCTTTTGAGCCTTCCCCTTGAAATTCTTGAACTTTTGCTTTTCTCAATGAATTTTGTTATCATTTCGTTAGTTCTATAAAGTACAGCATTTGCTTCTTGGGTTTTGCTACTATCATATTAAAATGCTATTATAAGTTTTAGGATTCTTTCATAACCTGCAACTTTAGTGGAGCTATTTTGTCAAATAGTATCTTTGCTGATACTTTAACATTGAACAAGTATACCATCATATCTTCAGTAAAAGGGATATTTTTATATTCTATTTGCCAGTTTTTCAGACGTTATCTTTTTTATTTTGAATTATTGCTGTAACTATGATTTCTAGAACTCCATCAAATAATAGTGGGGAGAATAGTAATTTTTTTCATTCCTTTATTTATTGGAAATGATGATTAATATATCCCCATTGCATATGATGCTTGCTTTTGGTTTTAACTAGATAATATCTATAACAATAAAAACTCTATGGTACATAGATCAGTATGTAAAACAAGCTTTGCCATTTTGATCTTTGTTCAGTTTCAACAGAATATATAATGTGTAACTATTATAAATATAGAAAAATTTCTGATGAATGAAAAATAATGTTCCCCATATTGCTATTGAAAAAATTAGGCAGACACATACATATATATTCATTTAAAATTTCACTAAACTCACTGCCAATGATTATTAACACTACAAATATTATTTTCTGGGAAGAAGTACAATGGATGCTGTTGAAAATGGATTGAGCTTAAAATTGAGCTTGAAAAGTTGGAAAAATAATGTTTTACATTGTTTCAGAAGGATAGCAAGGCAGGGAAATTAGAGTTTAGTTTCAAGTCACAATACTTTAGATTGACCAAAAATTTATATCAATGTATCATGTAATCTACTGATCTTTAATCTTTCCTGGGTAATGGGTAAGGAGAAACCTGGTACTTCACTATACTGTTTTCCTGACATGGGAACCAGGGTACCTAGTTTCCTCTCCCTTTCTCTCACTCTCTAACCAGGAACTGTTTTCTGTGTTCTTTCCTAACAGGGTAAGTGCAAGGTCTCTTTCCTTATGAGTTACTGTGTGGAGATCTGCCCCATGAAATCATGGTTGATATTTTCCCTTTCTCCCATGGTTGATTTGGTGACATATTATGCACTGCCTTCCATGGGGTCAGTGTTGCAATTCATGACTTTGAGTCCTTTAGCATTACATGGATACAAGCACTTTGAGGGGTGGAGATAAGAAGATGGAATAAAAGAAGCAGCCAACTCTCCCAAAATTTTCCTCCAAACAAATTGAAATAAAGTCTCAAATCAAATTTTGGAGTGACAGAACCAATAAAAAGTTATGGTGACACATTTTTTTCTAACCTAAGATGACTTGGGAGTTTGGAAGGAGATGACAATAATCCTAAAGCAGGGGCTGGGCAGAGTAGACCAGGGTGCAGATCAGAACAGTGATCCCTGCTTTTCTTAAGCCAAACAACAGTGAAAAACACTGAAAACTTAGAGACCCCCAGAATTAGTTCTGAAAACTGTAGTGCAAAAAAAAAAAAACGCAAAAAACTTGAAGATTGAGACACTGCCCTCCTTTCTTCCCTCCCCTGCCCCAGGAACAGAGAGCAAGGTTAACATAAATATTGAAGTCAATAAATAGGCTGGAAAACAGCAGCAGCAACAAAAAGAATATGACCATAAAAAGCTACTGTGGTGAAAGGCAAAAACCAAGACAGAAGGAGACACGGATTTTAAAACAGCTACAAGCAAAGCCTCAAAAGCTTAAAAAAAAGAATCATATACAGGCCTAACAAGAATTCCTAAATAAGCTAAAACATTATTTTCAAATCACAAAGAGTGGTAAATGGAAAATGCTAAAAAGGAATGAGAGCAACACAAGAAAATTTTGAAAAGATAAATAGCTTGGGTTAAAAAAAAGGCATAAAATATACTGAAGAAATCATTTTTTTAAATGGTCCAATAGAAAAAGTGGTATAAAAGCATCTATGGGTTTATAATTCTGGAAACTGCCATAGCTGCTGGTGATCTGAAATCCCTCCACCTGGCTGCTGGTTGTGGCCCCCCTGAAGCTAAAACCTCAGGGCTGGGTGCAGCTCTCAGAGCTCTGTGCTGGCCCCTTCCTGCTGGCTTGCCAGACTGTCTTCAGTGTGAGGATAACTTCTCTCTGTCATTTTGTGGGTTCTGTAACTCCAAAGTTTGTTTAGAGTCATTTTTTTTACATGAATAGGAGGAGGTGGGAGCAGGAGCCATGTGGAAGTCCTGTTTCTACTCCACCACCTTGGCTCCACCCCCTTTACTTTTCTTTTGTTATTTTTTTTCTTACTCATGTATCCTCCCATTATTTCTAACTCTTCTTAAATCATGGCTAATATGAAAATATACTAAATAAGCATATAAAAATAGAGCTATCAGATGGCATGCCATCTTAGGGAGGGGGTAAAAGAAAATTCAGTACTCAAAGTCTTATGAAAGTGAATGTCAAAAACTAAAACATAAATCATTTTAAAAAAGAAAAAAAATTATAATAGTAATCTAGTCTTTGATAAATCTAAAAAGTTTTCAGTTTTGATTCAAGACCTCATTATTTGACAAAAATTTCTGGGAAAACTGAGGAGCAATTTGCCAGAAATGAGGCTAGATAAACATCTCACCCCATATATCAAAATAAGGTAAAAATGATTAAATGATTTAGACATAAAGGGTAATATTATAAGTAAATTAGAGGAGCATGTAAAATGCACCTCCCATATCTATGAAAAAGAGATAGAGAGGATCACATGAAGTAAAACAATTTTGATGACATGAAATTTGAAAAAAAGTGCTATTCCTCCACAAACAAAACCAATACACAATAAATTGGAAAGAAAACAGGAAATTGGGAGGGGGGAATAAAACAAGTTTTTTCTGATTTCTCCGTTATTTAGGGAACTGGGCCAACTTAAAAAAGAAGAAGAGTCATTCCCAAAATTGATGAATGGTAAAAAGATATAAACAGACAATTTTTAGAAGTCAGATCTATCAATAGCAACAAAAATGCTCTAAATCACTACTGATTAGAGAAATGTAAATAAAAACAAATCTGAGGTACATCTTATGTTCACCAGATTAGCAGACATGACACAGGAGGCAGATTATAAATTCTGGAAGGAATGTGGAAAAATTGTTGCATTATTGAACTTTTGTTGGAGTTATGAACTAGTCTAACCATTGTCTAGAATTATTTAGAACTATGCTCAAAAAGCCATCAAGCTATGATAGCTTATATGATAGCCTTCTGACCCAAAAGTCCTAAGAATAGGTCTGTATCCCAAAGAGATAAGAGAAAATGACCAATATGTACTCAAATATTTGTAGCAGCTTTTTTTGTGGTGGCAAAGAATTAGAAATTGAGGGAATGTCCATCAGTTGTAGAGTTGCTGAACATATTTGCATATAATAGTTTGTGATGAAATAATAATTTGGTATAAGAAATGACAAGCAGGATAGTTTCAGAGTTTCCTGAGTAGACTTACATGAACTCATGGAAACTGAATTGAGCAGAATCTGGAGAACACTGCACTAAGTGACACCAATATTGTAAGGATTATCAACAGTAAATGACTTAGATGATTATGAAAGACTCTCATCCATACAATTATAAATTTTACCCACTGTACATATTGTACAGGGTGGCACAGGCAATGCCTTCCCTTTAGCATCTCTTTTTCTTTATTTTAATACTTTACTGAAACATGACACTGAGCTTTTCCTGCACAGTAAATCGGTTGTACATAGAACTATAGATATAAAAGTTGAAAGCAAATGCATTATTTATACTGTTTTCTCTTTCTGGTGAACCTCTTGGAACTTCTGATTTTTTTCACTCAATGCCAACAACAAGCCATTTCCAAATTGCTATTTATTTTCATTTTTTTTCAAAATGTTAAGTAACACACTCATGACATCATTTAAAGTGAGTGACCTGAGGTCATTAGACTGTGATTTTTCTTGGCCTTTCATGTGACATCTGATTCATAGAATGACATATGCAACCTGCCTAGTCTGCATATTTTGCACAGCAGAGAGTTTATTGCCTAAAGAACAGCCTCGATAGAAATGTGATATGGACCAGATGGCCTTTCTTGTTCCAACAGGGTTTAGAGAGTGTGGAAGTCAGGATACTTGGAACATTTTCCCAGCTCAATTGCTTCCTTGATCTGTGACCTTGGGGCAAGTCTACTTGCTTATTCTCCATTTGTGCAAAGGTGAGAAGTTCTGTTTTTTTAATTGGTAAGAAAAGAGGGAAGTCTAAGAGACCTAGTGATTTATCTCCAAAAACTGGAAGAGTATTTGATATGTCCATCTCTCACTTACTGTAAGTAAGAAACAAATGAAACCAGTCAATAGGTATGATTTGCTGAAAATTTAACTAGGTCTCTGTACCTTCTGTATGCCTCTGTATGACTAGTATCTGAATCAGAACATTACTCTGTGAATGTGCCTGTTAGGATAATAAATCAGCTTTCAGAATGTGTACAAACAATTTACCATTTCAATTTCCTTGTTAATTTAAATGTTATATAGGCATGAAACACCAGCATTTTTACAACTTTATTTCTGTAGGACACCCATGATTAACATTTATGCATGTACCACATGTGCCCTTAAACTACAATTTAAATATCATTACTCATTGGGGTGGCTAGGTGGTGCAGAGAATAGAGCACCAGCCCTGGAGTCAGGAGGACCTGGGCTCAAATCTGATCTCAGACACTTAACACATACTAGTTCTGTGACCTTGGGCAAGTCAGTTAACCCAATTGCCCTCCCCCATCCAAAAAAGAAAAAAAAAAGGAAAAAAAAATCATTACTCGGGATATGTGTATTCCTTGACAACACTCAAAACATACACATACACACACACACCAGTTTAAATTTTCATTCTGTAAATCCTTTAGTGCTGTATTTTGGAAGCACCCTGTCCTGTATGAGTCCTTCTAAATCATTACCTGGGCAGCAGAAAGACCTCTTCCAGTAGCAGTTGTAACCTTCATTAGATAATAAAGCTTGGTTATCAGGTGTACCTTTTTGCATTACTGAATGTGAATGGAGAGAGAGAGAGAGAGAGAGAGAGAGAGAGAGAGAGAGAGAGAGAGAGAGAGAGAGAGAGCTGTGAAAAAAGATATGTGTGCCTGGCGGCGGGGGTGGTGGGGGGAGCGGGTGGAACTACCATGAAATAGCTCTTTTCCAATTGTCAAGACACGGCAGATATATTTGTGTGACAAAATTGTTTTCATGGTTACTTACATTTCTCCTTTTCTCTTTTCCGTTTCCATTGTGTTACCTGAACAAGTGAAAACACAATTTGTCTACAATGTAGATGAAAATAATAAACCTTGTCCAAGTGTGTAGTTGTGTGAAATTCGTTCCTCTGAGGTTCTCTTCTCCCTTGGTCTCACCTCTCAATATCTGCCAGTATAATTTAGAGGGTAGGAAGCACCTTTAAGCCAGGCAAAATCCTTGATTTTCAAGGAGATGAAACAGACAGAAACAGTGATAGATAGAGAAACAGAAAAGCAGAGAAACCAAGAGAGACAGAGAGCTATCACTTAGATATTTCTATTTAAGTTCCTTTAGCAGACAAGAAGGATGAGGTAGATCAAGGCAAATTAATGCTATGCTTTATGAAATATTACAAGCAGAAATTATTTGAGTTTGGTTCTAGGTAGAGGGGAAAATAGTTCTTTGTCACTAGGCGTCCTCAGATTTGGCTTTAAATGCTGACTTTTCCATTTGTTTCCTATGATCTTAGTAAAGAAATTTTACCTCTCTAGGCCTCAGTTTCCCCATTAATAAAATGAAAAGGTAGGACTAGGTAATTTCTGAGTTCCCTTCCATTTTTAAATTTACTCTCCAAGTATATTTATAAAGGGTCCTTGCTGTGTTCAAACCAAGAATGAACAAAGCCCATGTAGAAATCAGCCTATTAGGTCCTATGGGGAACTTATGTCAGATACATATTTTTCCTGCTGAAGGATCATATAATCTAAAAGGGATAGTGGATGATGATAGCTCTTGTTCACTATTGGCATTAGTGGGGCAAAGACTGGTTATTCATTCAGTACCTCCTATTTCCCAGATAATATGGTATGTAATGAGAATAGAAAAAACGAAATATAAGAAATTTCTACCCTCAAGAAGATTATATTCCATTGTGTGCAATGTGTGTGTGTATGTGTGTTTGTGTGTTTACACATGCACTTATGCATGGGTGCAAACTATATTAAATAAATTTTAAAAAGTAAATGAAAGGATATAGAAAGTAATGAGTGGGGAGAGGGATGGCCTAGCAATTTAGGGGATGAGATGAGGCATCCATCATGTAAGGAGTGCTATTTGAGCTAAGTCTTGAAGGAGCCTGGAAATTACAAGAGGCCATCCTAAAGAAGACAGAACATTCCAGATACTGTGGAAAGCCAGGGCAAAAGCAGGAGTAAAGTCAGGAAATTGAATATTCTATACAGGGAATAGAGTTGGTTCAATAACTGAAGGGAGAGCTGTTCCCTGACTGTGAAGGACTTTAAATGCCAAACAGATGAATTTGTATTCTTATCATAAAAGTAAAAAACAAATAACCCCCCCTCAAAAACAAAAGGAGTTTCTTGGACCAGGGAATGACAGGGTCAGACCTTTGCTTTAGGAATATTACTTTCGTGTCTTTCCTATGCAGGAGGAATTGCCAAACTAGAGAGACTAGAGAGGAAGAAATGAGTCATGTAAACACCTGGTAGTCTTTTGAGTAGAAATAAGGGAAAAGGTACAATTTCTAACATTCAATCAGTAATAAGCACAGCATTTCTTTAGCAAAGAGAGAATCCAGGTAGTTCAACATCACTCCATCTATTTTTATTCTTCGTGAGCTTCTTGATGTTCAGTCTCAGTTGTGTTTTCCCTTCATTTTCAAAGAGAATTATGACATCAGGGAATGACGACATGACTTGTAGTTGACTTTGAGTCGAGTTAGGGAGGACTGTGCAAGGTCACCAGCCTCACTTTCCCCTCCAGAGCCATGCAGATCCAGTGAACAGATTTTCATCCCGATGACTGGATATGGCCCAGGATCCAGTGGGAGAACCTGACCCTTTTAGGTCTGTCTCAGTAGATTGCCAAACCAAGCAGGCCTCAACTTTACAAGAGCCTAGGCCCTGAAACTTTCAGTCCCCTCATTAAAAGGTTCATGTTTCAATGGCCAATTAAACTCATTCCCTTCTCTTGCAATCCAGTAAACAGTGACAGGAGAGCTAAGTACCCTGTCTGTCCATTCCTTTCCCATAGCTCCTTCAGATTCCCATGGCTCATGTGAGATGGAAAGAACAGGCCAAGAATATGTGATTTTGGTTGTACTTGTCACTATCATGCCAATAACCCAATAAAATTTGACTATAATTTCCCTTCAATTTGCCACAGGCAAAAAATTCTCCAGCAACAATTTTGCCAGGAAAAGTGTAGGCCCTCCACAGACTTTGTTGTTTAGAGTTGAAGGTTAGGTATAAATGAAATAGATTTACAGGGACCTTGCCAGCACTTCCCACTCAATTTCAATTAGAGGAAAGATTTGTCTCCATTTCCAGCATGAAATAACTTCTTGAATAGTACTCTGGCTGGTTAAGCAAGTGACAAAGTTTCATAGAATCACAGATTTAGAACTAGAAGGCACCTCAGAGGTCAGCTGGTCCCACCACCTCAATTTATCAAGGATGAAACTTCAGGGAATTTAAATAGTTTGCCAGAACTGGAATTCAATTCCCAAATTCTTAACTCTAAATTTTATGTTTTTCTATTATACCAAATTTTGGTTTAGGCTGAGAGAGTTATTCTCAACATCTTCAATGCTTGGGGTTCCTCAGAAATTTTGCATGTGAAACTGTTTTGGAATTTTAAGCATAGATATTGCACTCCCGTAATCCAGTGGAAAGCTATATTCTGTCTGAAAAAATATAAGATGACCCATCGTGTCATCTGTTTAGTCAATAGAACTCATTTAAAACCTACCTAGACCATTACGCAGAACCTTTTTGCTGATTGGTCACTTAAGGGATTTAGTTAACCTTTAAGAGAGCATAAAGAAACTAGTCTATGTCTCAAAGATTTGAACTCAATCCTCTCTGACTCCAAGGATAGTCCTTTACTTCCCATAGCACTCTTCTGATAAATGGAACATGATACTATGGAAAAAGCCAGAAGTCTCAGGTTCAAATTATATTTCTGATACCTGGTATTAGTATAAATTTGGACAAGTCATTTAAATTGCTTGGACCTCAGTTTGATCATCTGTAAAATGGATAGCTTCAATGATATAGCTTCTGATGTTTTTTCCTAGATTGATAAACCGAAACTTTCCATTAATATTATACTTATTTAATGTTTCAGAGATTGTTTGCAGTATTTATGGTGATACAACAACTAGAAAGTATATTGATATGAAAAGACTTTAACATGTAGTGACTTTAGGGGAAGCTAGGTGGCCCAGTGAATAGAGCACTGTCCCTGGAGTCATGAGGAACTGAGTTCAAATGCAGCCTTAGACACTTACCACAAAAACTAGCTACATGACCTTGGGCAAGTCACTTAACCCCAATTGCCTTCCAAAAAAGCAAAACAACAACAAAAACAACCATGTAGTGACTTTACCATGGTCTTCCCCAAGTAAACATTTGTCAGGAATGTCTAGGCTGGTGCTACTGCTCCTTTGTTTGGGGACATTAAGTGCTATTATTCCAGAATCTCAATAACAGCCCAGACTGGGGAACTACAAAATTTCAGTCATCCAAAAATAGTGTGATTCAGAGAAAGTTTGAGCTCTGATTACTGCCCTGTTGGTATGAACTCTTCAGGTTCCTCACTTGGTTTTGATTCTGAGCCATAGGCATGTGGGCTTGTATAGGTCTCCCTTTGATATGGATTTCCTGCCCTTATAAATCTTCTGCAGGCTTTAAGAGGTTATGGAAGTTGGAATTGAGGGAACTAACCCTTAACATTAGAGCCACACAGATAATATTTGCATCTGACCTTGTTCCCCATTTAGTATACAGTCTAAGGCCCATAATCACTCCTTTCTGGGGAAAGACATGTATTTAACTCCTATTACATACAAGGCATTTTGTGAATAGCTCTTCTATACCCAACTGAGATAATACATAATCAGATGGAATTTATCAGCCAAATTCCAATTTCCTGGATATAAATATTAATAATATGCAAGAAGAATCAAGTATGAAAACTATATATCAAATTGAAAATTTTATTATTTTTATTATTATTTTTTTTTGCAGGGGGAAATGCAGGGTAATTGGGTTTAAGTGACTTGCCCAAGGTCATACAGCTAGTAAGTATAAAGTATCTGAGACCAGATATGAACTCAGGTTCTCCTGACTCCAGGGCCAGTGCTCTATTCACTATACCACCTAGCCACCCCTTGACCAATATGCTTTAAAAAAAATAAAGGAATAAAAATGTCACCCTATACTTTAAAATCAAATATGTGATTTAGACCCTTAAATTCTATAAAATATTATACTTTATAATGACCACAATAATAAGAAAAATGTTTAATATATCAGAATTCTGATAAATGAAATGGTCAATATTGATTCCAGAGGACTGACAATGAAATATCATTGTGTTTATATCACTAGTGCACAAACTGACATTCAATAAATACTTTTTGATCCTTGATTGATCCAAAGGTATGAGATGACAGATATATTTTCAACTATAGGAAATGTGTTGTTTAATTTTGTTTAAATAATCCAATTTGGTACAAAGGGAGGGAAATTTTAATAGGAACATCATTAAAAAGCAATAGACATGTAAAACTAATATCAATAAAATAATTAATTAAATATTTATTTCAGAAATATACTCAACAAGGAAAAAGAAAAATCAATGATAGATGGCTAAAGAGGTATTCATTTATGTTTTTGCACTAGACTTTCCTGAGAGCAAGCCACCTTCCTAAAGTAGCATTGAAATTTGGTATTCACATATTTCTCTTGATGTTTTTAAAATGTGTAGTTAAATGAAGTTGTGCAATTTAAATAGAAAACAGTAATGTTCTCCTTCCTTTTTAAATACAGTATAGTATTACCAGTTGGGGCACCCTTACTATGAGCTGAGACAATTTTTAAGAGCTGGGCTTTCTCTGGACAATAAGGCATAGTTCCTGAGTATCCCCTAAAGTGGGACCATTTGGCAGGAACCTTCTATGAAGCATGTTAAGAAGAAAAGGTCTTTTGGACCCCTATGTAAATTTTCTCCCACTCATTGGACAAATGTAATTGAGATATTAGAGATAGCTTCATCCCTCTGTATAGATAAAAGCCAAACAATCACCAGGATTCACATTTTAAGGAAATAAGTAAAATTATTTTGAAAAATAACAGCTACCACATACCCCCTCTCACTCACCAAGGGAGTAGACAAAGTTAACAGGCAACCACAACAATTTGGCTACAGTGCAAATTCTTCCAATTATCTTGTATAATTTTAAAGTGTGGATTATGGCCAATCACCCGGTGTGTCTGCTACACATGAGTTAACCAGAGGCAGAGAAACAGATTCGTACCATTTAAAATGACATGCCTCGGGGAGATTCAAATATGAAATTGAAAATATCTTGGAAAGGAGCCCACATAATATCTATCAGGCAGTTCTAAGAAATCCACAACTGATTCAGGAGCTTTAGGAGGAGAGGGGAGAAATGAGGAAATGTTGGTGTATTTTATGTTTCTATATCTGCATATACACAAATACACATTCATATACTGAGGGTTCCTGGTGGATTATATGTAGATCACATCTATTAAGAATGGTGCGTAGAAAAAGGAAGTCTAATTGAAAAGATGACTGGAAATGCCCCAGAGGTTTGTATAAAAAAGTAATAAAGTCAGCAGGGCAACACATTCCAATAAAAAATCAAATACCCCAGGCAACAAAGCAGAATAGGATAGATAATAATAACAACAACAAAAAAAAACAATGTTTGAAGAAGTTTGACCTCTAAGTTAGTGACAATGCCCATCTGTAATATTTTGACTATTAACTCTCTGTGCAAAAATGTGAAGGACATAGACTCCCATGGGAAATTTAATAATTCTTCTGCCCCCCGCCCCATCCTGCCTAATACACACACATACATATACCTTTCCATCCTCATTTTTTTGTAGTGATTGGTTGTATTGATTTTGTTTTTAAAAGGCCTGTTTGTGAGTGGTATGAGTTTAATAGTGAGTGTGTCGCTCTATAATAATAAACAAAAATTGACATGAATAAATCTTTCTTTGTACTTGAAAGTCAGTGAATAATATCTGTCCCCCCCCACCAAATTCATAAATATGGTTCCAGATAGAAAATGATGTGAGATGGAGAGTAGGGATTAGCATATCAGCATTGTGAAATATTGGATAGGGTTATCAGCCTGAGTCAAAAGACCTTTATTCAAATCCTACCTCAGATGCTTACTAATCATGTCACTATGGGCAAAATGATAAATCTTTTTCTCATCTTCAAAATCAATGAAGCTATGAGACATTAAAGACTAGTGTTTGCCACTTCTAAGTCAAGGAAAGAGTTCCCATAGTGCACCCTGATGCTGTTCAAAATGACTAAACCCCCATTTACCGAGCCTATACCCATGTGATATTTTTCCTTTTTTTTCTTCTTTGTTTTTTCATTTTCTTCTAATAGGGAAACATTGTATCAGATAGAGAAACACAGCTGGAAGAAAACTAAGGCAAAATGCTTCAACAACAACATCATTTTCAAAAAAGGAAAACCAAAAAAAAAAAAGACATAACTTGCCCAAGCTCATGTAACTAGTGAGGATCAGAAGTGATACAAGAATCTCAGGCTCTTTAGTCCTGTTCCACTACTCTGAGAATGGTATTTTAAGGATTATAAATCACTTTGATCAGAACTCTCCTGTGTGATCTGCTTTGCAAATATTTAAATATTCCTTTAAAGACATTTACAATTAATATTATTCTGATTTTAAAGAAAAGCAAGAGAGTTCATATGATTTGCTCGCAGTCATAAACATAGAGCAAGAGACAGTTCTTACCCAGATCATAGAATTTCAAAATGAGAATGCAACCCCCAAATCCTTTATCCCAAGCCATACCATACTAAAAATCTCTACCATAATACTCCTGAGAAAAGATCATTGAAACTCTAATTAAAGACCAGCCATTTATTAAGTACTTACTATGCTCCAGGTGCTGTTCCAAGTGCTGATCTTTAATGATTGGAGATTTACTACCATCTGAGGAAGCCAGCCCATTGTGTTTTTGGACAGATTTAATTACTGAGTTGATATAACTACGGACTAAGTCGACCTCACAGCCACTTCCCCTAATCACTCCTATCTCCGCCTTCTGGTTCAGGCAGAAGTCTATTTTTCCCCTCATGACAATCATTCAGATACTAGTAGATAGTTATCATTCTCCCTCTAAGTTGGGGGTTCTTCACAAAACTATATATTCTGATTATCATTTTGAAAAAAATGTTGAATAGATGGAAATCAATTGATACACAAGAAAACCAAAGCAATCCAGGACTTGAATTAGTCTGAAAACTCATTATTCAATTCTAAAAATGAGAAGTAGCCCAAAGGCAACAGTAATTTAGAACACAAACTAATTTGTAAAATTTTGCAAAATTCAAGATGGGTGATTATAAATAGTATCATCTCCTAAAGCAAAGAGAAGAAGTGGATAGTTGAAAAAAAGAAAGAGAACTTGGGAAAAGACATAGTTAGGCAAAGTCATCAAGAGACCTTTGCAGAGAAAAATGAGATAATGATAAAAAATAAAACAGAAGAAAAAGGGAAAAAAAAGATCTGTAAAGATTTTATATGATGAATTGTAATTATTGGGGACAGTGAGAGCATCAACATTTGTTAGGAGACATAAAACTGTCAGTGAAAAAAGCAAAGATATGACAATATGCCAGATTGGACCAAGCATATTTAGAAAACATCTGTGCGGAAGGTACATACATTTGTCAAGGATATTGAAGGATACAATTATGAAGTATCTGATAAAGGAGGGTGAAATCATGGGGAAGAGAGCATCTCAGACCCCCTCCCCCTCACTGCCTAATTTCTCTTTCCAGAAAAAAAATAACTGACCTATTATCTTACTTATTTTATACAAAATCTTTATGAAATGTAGATAAAGGTATCAATCTAGAACAGTCTTTCTCAGTGATATTCTACAATGAATCACTTTACCATTTTGCAGTTGACCTGCTAGGTGCCACAGTGGATAGAGTGCTGGCACTGCAATCTTCCTGAGTTCAAATCCAGTCTCATATATTTACTAATTGTGTGACCCTTGGCAAGTTACTGTAATGGTTTGCTGTTTTCTTCTCTAGCTCATTTTACAGATGAGGAAACTGATGTAAACTTAAATCACTTACCCAGGGTCACGTATGTGTGTTTGCATATGAGTGTATATATACAAGAAAGTATGTATACACACAGAGGTGCATGTGGATATTAGAAGACTTTAACATATAAGCAATGAGTACTTTAAAGAACAAAAGTAAAAGTTATTATCAGGGAAATATATGATAGGGAAACAAGATGGACTATTCATGTGATGGGGAAAAAGAATGACTAGTGGTTTCCATTGGCATTCTTAGGAAGATCCTTCAGCATGTTTGGTTGGCTCACTCTGGTGAATTTATGGAACAGCATTGGTAAGATTCACACAAAAGATATAGTCATGGATTTCTTACAAAATGGATAATTAGAAGAATTCTCTAAGTCAGTGAGATTAGAGATCCATTTTAGTATTTGATATTCATTGAGTATTTGACTAAGTCTAGACCTTGAACCTTATTCAAAGTCCAACTAGATAGAGAAATTTCAAAATTTTAAAAATACGGAGGAAACTGTATCTTTATGTACCTTAGTTATGACAGGGAACATACAATTCATCTATTCAATAACAGAATAAGAGATATAAAAGAGATATACAACAGGAAGAGTAAATGGACTGATCATGTTGTAAAACCAAGGGTTCATATGTACTGATCCTCATGTCCTTTTGAAATCTATATAATGTGAATAGATCCACAAGTATATTCAATATTCGGGTGGGACCACAGCAAAGAATTTCTCAGAGGCTATGGAGAAATATCACATAGGATAAGAAGGTACAGATAAAATTCAGTTTGCCTCCACTTAAGTGAGTACCCAAAATGATGACATCATAGCTCAATTAAAGCATCGAGGACATGGTAGTTGTGTTAATTAGAGAAATAAAATTAACTATTCAACAAAACTAAAGAAAGGAATAAAATCAAGAACTTAGCGTATATTAATATAACAATTAATATTTCCTATTTGTTAGGAATTGTAGAAATATTCAAGAACAAACAGCAATTCCCAGTCGATAAATATTCAAATCATATGAAAAGACAATTTGTGAAAGAGGAAAAGAATATTTCAAATAATAATTGCAATAAAAGTCCAATCTTACTAATAAGCAGAGAAATATATTTTAAAAATCTATGGTGTCACCTTAGACACGTTTTTAAATGGTAAAAAATGACAGTAATTAATGCTATGAATAGCACAGAAATCCTATAAAGAAATAGGTAAACATATTTCTGTTGAATTTTCAAATTTTCAGAATGTTTTATAATATACTATGAGACATAAAACAATCATTCACTTTGATTTAATAATGCCTTAATCAGGTATATGATTTAAAGTTATTCCTTAAAATGAATATAAATGATAAAATCAAAGAAACGAATACCACTATTATGTTATTGACAAAATAAGAATAGACAGATCTAGCCAACTACTGGGAAATATGATTGATTGTTAAGTATGATAAATATAAAAAAATCTGGAAAGACAATGTAAAATAACAAAAATCAGAATAAATAAATGAACCAAGTATACACTAAGTACAATTGTTATAAAAAGAGGAAAAAAGTATATATAAATTAAAAGAAAAAAGGGAAAAAATAAGGGGGCAGTAAGAGTATAATGAGGAGGATATGATTACTATGTTATAGATTGAAATTCATAAATTCAAGTGTAAATGCTTGTATTTTTACTTACTGGCTTCATGTAAAAGTAATGGTGATAATAATAAGAGCTAGAAATTATATAGTATTTTAAAGTTTGTGAAGGGTTTTACAAATATTATCCTCACAATAATCCTGGGAGGTCTATTCATTTTATAAATGAGGCAACTGAGGCAAATAGAAGATAAGTGACCTGCCCAGGGTCATACAGCTATTAAATATTTGAGGCTAGATTTGAGCTCAGATATTTCAGACTCCCAAGTAATTGCTATATTAGTAATAAAATTGATTAATTTAGTTTCAGTAAAGACTTAAATTCAAATCTTTCCTCCTATACTTATTTGAATGACCATAAGCAAGTTATTTAAACTCTCCAATCTTCACATTCCCAAAAATAAATGGCATATTATATATAGTGGTATTCATGTAATATTGAGAGAACTTTGTGTGACATCTATCTATGTATAAATACACATATATGTATGCATATACATATTTATACAAACTTGAAAGTACTACAGACCAATGATTTTTATTAATAGTAAAAGGTAAGTACTCTAAAACTTATTTTTTAAGCAAAGAGGATGAAATTATGTCATCATTCTTCCCTATACTTAGGGGCAGGCAACAAATTATATAAGCAACCATGCATTAAATCAAACATTTACTGTTGCCTGTTACCTACTGAGCACTGTACTAAATTCTGCAAGTTTGCATGTGTATGTGTGGACACATACCTTCTTGTCCAAGCCCATTTCTTTCTGAACATCATGAAAATAAAGATAACAATAATCATAATAGAATAATAATGTTGCTGCTCCTAAAACACCTCAAAGGTATACGTTCTTTTACATTTTGCAGAGTATCAAAAATACATCACTAATCCATATTTCATAGTCAAAATGACCCTATGAAATATATGTCATTATTCCCTTTTTGTGGACATGAGGAAATTGGGGTTCAAATAATTAAAATTATTTGTCCCAGATCACACAGTTAGTGTTTGTTTGAGGGCAAGGTTCAAACCAAGAACTTTTGGAGTCAATGCCTCGTAAAGTTAGAATAGATTTCATCCAGAAATGGCTTTTAGCTGAACATTTGCATTACTTCTTTTATGATACCGTATCTTGTATACACGGATTTTACTGAGTGCTCTGTGTTCCCTTTTGAAAATGCCTTCTCCAAGTTCTAAGAAAGGCCTACCTGGGGCGGCTAGGTGGCGCAGTGAGTAGAGCGTCGGCCCTGGAGTCAGAAGGACCTGAGTTCAGATATGGCCTCAGACAACGCACACAGAAATAAAAACCTAGCCGTGTGACCTTGGGCAAGTTACTTAACCCCAATTGCCTTCCAAAAGGCAAAAAAAAAAAAAAAAACGCCTACCCATACCTTTGTGATTCCATCTTTGGTACCTAGGGATGGTGTATGAAGTGCCTACCTAATACTTAAGAACTGGATTGAAATAGATACTTCAAACTCAAGAAGTCCAAAACAGAATTCATTATGTCCCTTTCTCTATCCCACAAGCTACTCCTCTTCCCTATTAGCGTTAATAGCCTATCTTTCATTCACTTAGGTTCATGACTTTAGTGTTATCACTAATTCCTAATGCACACATGTTCAATCAATTGGAAAATCTTGGGATTGCTAGATAAACAATATCTCTTGCATATACCACCTTCTCTCCACTCTCATAGCCAACCACTCTTAATTCAGGGCATAATAAAATCTTATCCGGTCTATTGGAATAGATTCTCTATTTGGTCTTCCTGCTTTGAATAGTTTTTTATTCTCATTCATACTCCACACAGCTACAAAAATAATTTTCTTGCTTATTGACCTATTTAATAAATACCTGCCTTTCCCTATCATCTTTAGGC
Organism: Gymnobelideus leadbeateri; assembly: GCA_011680675.1. Taxonomy (NCBI): domain Eukaryota; kingdom Metazoa; phylum Chordata; class Mammalia; order Diprotodontia; family Petauridae; genus Gymnobelideus; species Gymnobelideus leadbeateri. The sequence continues at coordinate 956 of WOXC01003646.1, read as the reverse complement.
TAACATATAACTTTTCTGTTTGGTATTTCTGACTCTTCACAACCTGGTTCTTTCCTATCTACTCTCATATTCTTACACATTACTCCAATCCATGCATTCTATGTTATCTAGCCATAATGGGTGACTAACTTTAAACATGACATTTCATCTCTGCGCCATTGTGCTTCACATCTGTCAGCTCAATAACAATCTTCTGCAGTTGGATTTTCCTCATCCCACCAACTTTAGAGCTTTCCCTGTTAATATTGTTGTGTCTCTTTGGTATATATATTTTGTAAAAAATAAAACATAGATACACACATTGTTTCCTTTGTTATAATGTTAGCTCCCTGTGTATAGAAAATGTTTTGCTTTCGTCTTCATATTCCCCATGTTTAGCACAATATTGGGCAAATAATAAATATTTATAAATAATTGTTGATTGATCTATGCAAGTGTCCAGTCATTGACCTCAATAGCCAGCAGCACAAGGCCACGGAGAGATCCCTAGGGTATTCCACTAGTAGATCTCTCTCAAAGTTGACACTTATTCATTAATGACTACTACTCTTTGGGTCTATTCATTCAGCCACGTCTGACTTCAACTACATATATTATCATCTGACCCATGTTGTTCACAAAGATCACATGGAAGCCTTTCCCTAATACTTTATTGAAATTCAGACCTTATTTGGCTATAGCATTTCCCTTATCTACTAATCTAGTAGCTTTGTTGATAAAGACACTGGCAATACCCAGTGTCCTTTTTTTTAATACCCACATATATGCATATACATATGTATGCACACATAAACATATATATGACAGAAATATGAGTTTCTATATAAGGTTGAAGAGCAAGTGAAATAAAATATATGAAGAGATTTGCCAGTCTTATAGCATTACATAAGTACTAGCTAGGTACTGGCAGTAGTAGCAGTAATAGTAGCAGCAAAAGTAGTAGTAATAGCAGTAAT